>JACDOX010000032.1:385857-459003 GCA_014549065.1 Cardinalis cardinalis
TGTCACTGCACTGCCCATCTCCTGCTGGCTGTCACTGCATCCCCAGTGTCCTGCTGGCAGCTGGGCTCTCACTGGCAGGTCTTGTCCTGCTGGCAGCTGGGCTGTCCTGATGGGACACCACATGCTGGTTCTGCTCTGCCTCGCTGGGTCAGTGCCTTTTGCACACATTCTGCTGGCCTGGGGGATGTCACACACTGGTTCTGCCCTGCCAGGAGTTGTTGTGCTGCCTGTGTCCTGCTGGAGCTGGGCTGTCACCGAGAGCCCTGGCRCTGCTGGGAACCAGCTGATCCCTGGTGTTTTACTGGGAGCAGGGGCCTGTTATGGGGCTCAGCCCCACTGGGAGCTGGGGTCAGTTCAGCACATCATCCTGCTGGCAGTCAGGGCTGGGAGCTGGTCCATGCCCCGTTAGCCCTGGCTGGCTGGGACAGCATGCCACAGGCTGGCCATGTCACATTGTCCCCTCCTCTCTGTGCCAGGCTGTCCCACAGAGCCCATTGCCCCAGTCTGGCCTTCTCCCAGCCAGCCCAGCAGACCTCCTGCTCCTGGGATAGGGATCAGGGACACCCAGCCACAGCTTGCTCTGCTGAAGGTCCCTGTCTGCAGCAGGCACTGGGATATCGTGGCACTGTGATTATTTTAATTAATTTATTTTAAATATCTGTAGTGCTGAGAATAAAATGGCATTAAATGAGCACATCCCACATCCCCCCCATCCTCTGCTGCAGTTCCCAGCAGCAGCATCAGGATTATAGATCTCTCCCTGCCTGTCCCAGTGCCCGTGTCTGTCTGTCTCTCTCCACCCTGTCTCTGGATCCTGCCCTGACAGCTTTGCTGGCTGAGCACTGTGGCTGCATCCTGCAGTGGCTGGGGCTTCCCCAGCCCTGGGGGATCCTCGGGATCCCTCTCTGGGCCCAGCACTCCCAGCAGTGTGAGTGGGAAGGGAGGGTGAGTGGGAAGGGAGGGTGAGCGTGTTGCTCTTTCTCACACAGGGAAGGTTGAGTGCTTCAGGTTGGTGTTCCAAGGACACGGCCCCAGGCTGATGAGAGGGGCTGGCAGGATGTGCAGGCAGCTCTGGAAGGGGCTGCCAGGCATTGCTTTTCCACACGTGGCTGAGCTCCTGGGCCAGGGGAGTCTGGAGCCTTGGCAGGTTATTTGTTTGCAGTGGGAGAGACAGGGAAAGCAGGGATCTGTGTCCTGACAGCCTCTGGATGAATCCCACAGAGGAATGGGGCGAGAATTGAAGGTAAAAGTGTGATAACTTGAGGGCTGAGATAAAGGCTGTAGTAATCAAAGCAAAAGACACACATGTGAGCAAAGCAAAGCAAAGCAAGGAATTAATTCACTGCTTCCCATTGCTGGCAGGTGTWCAGCCATCCCCAGGAGAGCAGGGCTCCATCACACCTAACGGTGGCTTAGGAAAACAAGTGCTGTACCTGTAACTGTGAACATCACCCTCTTCCTGCTTCTTCACCCTGCTTCATGTGCTGAGCGTGGTGCTCTGGGATCTCCCCTGCACTGGCTGGGATTGCTGTCCTGGCTCTGTCCTCTCCTGGGCCCCCTCAGGCTGCTCCCTGCAGGAGGAACACCTCGACACCGAGCCAGCACTGCTCAGCAGAGGCTCAAACAGCCCAGCACAGAACTGTTTCCAGCACAAACCCACAGCACAGCCCTACACCAGCTGCTGTGAAGAAAATTAATGCTACCCCAGCCAAAACTGGGGAACATCAAGAAATAAATGACCTCCCTCCTCCTCAGTTATCTTCTTATGGATSTCYTTCAYTGGCAAACAATCATGAAGTCCTGTKCAGRACTGTTATGCACCAGGGTCTGTAAGATGTGAGGTGGTTGGAGTCTCTCTGTCCAGCTGGAGCCCTGGGTAACCTGAGCCACCTGATGGTCTGGACTGAATAGAAAAGTGATGGTTATGCTGGTTATGCTAACTTCAATGTTCCTTCTGCTGTTTGCCCAGTTAATTTGCTTTTTTTCCCCCACCAAGCTGTACTATCCATTTTCGCTTCTAGCTTATGCTGACTAGACCCGAGTGTAACAATCTTCTGCCATCCCTGGAATGAATGCAGGAGCTGGAATGCTGGTTTGAGCTCAGCTTTCTGTTGCATAGCTGTTTTCAATTCTCCAGTGAGCTTTTATTTGCCAAACGAGCAGCAGTTGCAGAGTGCACACGTGGTGACCCCGCCCAGGTGACCGCAGCTGCCCGGTGCTTTCACCTTGAGGTCACTCTCAGCTCAGACTAGATTTTSAGTGGTGGCTGGTGAAGCTCTGCAGATCCTATTAGCAGCCTCTGGAGCTTGGAGAGACCTGTGTGTGCAGAGCAGCAGCCTCTGAGAGAGCAGCTCAGGTAGGTTCTGATGCGCCCGAGGCATTAGARGAAGACTAAGGTGACAGAGAGTGGGTCCTCTGTAAAAATGTTGCCTGTTGTACCTAAAACCAGCCCTTGGAGGGATATTGCAAGTCACGGCCAGGCTGCTTAAACGTGCTCAGGTTGTCACTAGAGGGAGCAGCATGTGATTTTTTTTTTCTTTTCTTTTCCTAAATCTTGAAAAAATGACGGGATGCAGAGGCTCAGCTGGTGGAGTGGTTTGGCAGCARGGATGTTGGAGAGATGCTGCAGTAGCTTTGAGTTAATAAACACATGTGTTTCTGTAGTGCAAGGGGATCTCCTGTGCTACCCAGCCAGCAGGGTCTGGGGGGAGAGGCAGCAGTGAAGCACTTCATAAAGCTCAGTTTGCTAAATCGACTTCTTGGCTCTCCTTTTGGCTTTGGAAGCGCCARGTTTTGAAGGTGGACAGGGCCCTGCCAAGTGCAGGCGCTGCGTGCCCTGCAGGGGAGAGGGCTGGAGTGGCAGGGATGTGGGATTTAGTTGGCTTTGCTGCTCCTGTGAATTAACTGGGCTTGCTGTGTCTGTCAGGGGCTTGCTCTGGYGCAAGCAGCTGCTGGGGATCTTCAGGAGCTCTCAGCTCCCAGACCTGGTAYCACTGCAGGGCTGAGCAGGGCTGAGCTGCGCCTCTGTGCCCATCAGAGGTACCTCCCAGGCCCAGGGTCTAAATACAAGATGAGAAGCAAGGGATTAAGAGACAAAGMAAGGAAACAAAGAGCCCATAATGGTATCCTGCCTTGCCTTGAATTGGACAATTCCCCTATGACTAGTTGGTGGGCAGCAGATTACTCAGTGGGTGGAAAGGGGTCTGGAGTCAGTCCTGTGGACTTCATTCCCTCATTTGTAAAATGATGGTGTGAACATCTGGCTCACACATGGAGCGTGACACTTGGCTCACAGAGGCATATAAATGTTTTCAGATCCTTGAATGG
Source organism: Cardinalis cardinalis (assembly GCA_014549065.1). Taxonomy (NCBI): domain Eukaryota; kingdom Metazoa; phylum Chordata; class Aves; order Passeriformes; family Cardinalidae; genus Cardinalis; species Cardinalis cardinalis. The sequence goes on from JACDOX010000032.1 coordinate 389,185, forward strand.
CTGTTGCTGAAATGCGAGGGATCATCGTTAATGAAGTCTGCAATAACACTGACGGAGCGTTTGTGTTCGCTGCAATTTGTAACCATGTTCTAACACTTGTTAACGAATGCTATTGTGGGCTGCAGTGTGACCAAGGAACACTTGAGGATAAACAGGACCAAGTGGTTGTTCCTGGTTTGTGCTGCTATTTATCACTGCAGGTGGTGAAACATGTCCTGTCGTGCAGCAGGGCTTTAAATGGGTGAGCACGGTGAGAGGGGAGACTCAGCTACCGTGGCTTCCTCTGTGGTTTTTCCATCTGCTCCACTCTCACAGGCAAATCCCTCCATTGCCTGGTGTAAGTAGGGTGGCAGGGAGCTGAGTATCCACATGACATCAGGAAAATCCAGCTGGTGGGCTAGAGGTATATTTTAGACAGCACAGCTTGGAGTAGTGACACTCTCAGACACGTGCAGGGATTGTTGGGGCTGTCCTGTGCAGGATCAGGAGTTGAACTGGGATTATTGGGATTGTCCTGTGCAGGATCAGGAGTTGAACTGGGATTATTGGGATTGTTGGGGTTGTCCTGTGCAGGATCAGGAGTTGAACTGGGATTGTTGGGATTGTCCTGTGCAGGATCAGGAGTTGAACTGGGATTGTTGGAGTTGTCCTGTGCAGGATCAGGAGTTGAACTTGCTGATCCTTGTGGGTTCTTCCCAGTCCAGGGCATTCCATGATTGTGTGAATGCTGCTACTCTCCATCAAGAGACCTCACCTAGGTGAGGACATGAAGAAGCAGCAAATGTGCAAAGTCAGAAGCAGAGAACTGAGATTAATCAAAGGCCTGCATGGATGAGCAATTTGTAGCTGAACCAGACATATAAAGGAAGCAGACAAGAGGTAGAGGCAGATGATCTAGGAGGAGTACAKAGCTGCTGTCTGGTTCTACAGGGATGAGATGACCTGGAGCTGAATCTGGTGAGGAGTGTGAAGGGTGACAGAAATGATTCTGCAAGTACCTAAACAGCAAAGGGCAGAGTGGGCTCAGTGTGGGCCTGCTGCTGAACAATGCCAGGGACCTGGTGACAGCAGCCCTGGAAAAGCTGAGGCACTTGGTGCCTTCTTTGCTTTTGTTGAGATCAGGCCTCAGCAATCACAAACCCCTGAGCCCAGGGAAATGTCTGGAGCAAGGAGGACTAACCCTCAGGCTCAGACCACTTAAGCAAACTGGGCTCTGGGTGTTCAGGCTGAGCTAAAGCTGAGAAGCTGSGACTGGTCAGGCTGGAGGAGGGAGGGCTCAGGGGCACCTTATCCATGTTTCAGATGCCTGATGGGAGGCATGAAGAGGAAGGAGGTGGACTCTTCTCAGCAGTGTTCAGTGACAGGCCAGAGGCACTGGGCACACAGGAGGTTCCATCTGGACAGAATGAAAGCGTTTCCTGTTGTGAGAGTGACCAAACTCCGGCACAACTTCCCTGGAGAGGATATGGAGTCTCCATCTGTGGAGTTATTTAAAACCCATGGGGACTCCTGCCCCTCCTCCCCTGTGTCCATCAGTGCACATGGATCCTGTGCAGGCTGTGGCCCACAATTCCTTCTAGACCCCTCTTTGTCTCTTCTCTGCCCGTGGGGATGCTGCCCTGACTCACTTGTTCTTTATTTCTTTTTTTTTTTTTCCTGACTGCATCTCCCAAGTCCTTGAGATTGGTCTGAATCCAACGCCTGTCCTGTGATATTCTGGCAGCTTCTTCTGTGGTGAATCAATCCTTGTCTGTTATCTGGCTGTGAGGAGAAAGGCTAGTTAGGATTGACCCAAACTTCATCCTGTGATCTCTCACTTGATTCATCCTCCATCAGACAGCAAGACATTTATGTCTGCTCTTTGAACATGTCTTCTCTAGATGTCTTCCCATCATATGGACATTGAAGCTCCCTTAAATACCCTAGGAGACTGTCACCATCAAATGTCACAAGTCTTACTGACATCAAGAAGTGATAACCATTGTTTGTTCTTCATCTAGAGTTCTTTTCCCTGGCTATTCAGCGARCTGGGCTGTCTGAAGGAGTTGTGTTTGCTCCTGCACCCTTCCTYGCTTGCATCTCATGCTTATGGCAATGAAAGCCAATCTAATGGGTCTGTATAGGCCCAGATTTTATTTTCTTCCTCTTTTCCACTTCAYTTGCCCTCTCTGTGACCTTCTAAGCCTACTTGGTTGTCTCTGGAGCCCAACCCCAGAAAYCTTCATCAGTGCCCTGAGATGGGCTTGTCAGGCACATCTCATTGGGAACCCTTCCCACAGAAGAGCACTCCTTACTCTGCTCTTGCTGTGTCTGAGGGTCAAATCTTGTCTTCTTGCAGACACTAATAAATAGCTGTGCTGCACCTGCTGCTGCTGCTGTCTCACAGTGGTCTTTGTGACCTTCTTCATGTATCCAAGACAGCTGATCTGAGCTTTCCAGCTCTGGGAGGTGGACATGTCATGTCTCTCTCTCTCAACTGATGACTAAGAACAGTTTTCCACCCTCCCTGTTCCTCCAGAGCTCAGTGTCTTGCCCTTTCAGTTTTGTCTGTTTGTGCTGCTGAGATTGCTTTTAGCTGGTGGTTGTAACCCAGCCTGGAGTTGACTCCTCCTTCTGCACTCTACAAGGATCTCATGGTTCAGTGTGTTGGTCCCTTCCTTTCCCTCCTGCCTTSCCCTGGCAGCCAGAGAGCTTGTTCAAGGCCCTATTCTCCACCAAACCAGCAGATCTTTTGCTGCTCTTTGTTCCTGTAGTTCAGCTTTCCAAGACATTCATAACAAAACCCAGGCTTATGGTTTTCTGCCTTTCTGAAATCAGCATTTAAATTTTTCTAGTGCCCCTCTGAAGGCTCCTCAACCCTTTTGTCTCAGTCACCCTCACCCACGTTGCCTTCCATGTTTGTGTTTTCCCCAGCCCTCCACGCTGAGTCACTGCTGAGCGTGGGTCTGCAGTGTTCCTGTCCCACAGATCCTCCTCAGTGTGTTCCAGATTTCCCTTTTGTCCCCATAGCTGCTTCTTTGCACTCCTGGCACTTTCTGTAGGCCTGAGTTTKCTGTTCTCCCTGCAGCCCATGCCTGTGTCCTCACAGCACACAAACAGCATCCCTCATTCTTCCAGAACAGGCTGATACTTTTCTGCTTCAGTTTGAGTTCTCCCAGACARTCTGTTGCCCCTAGTAAATCACAATTCTGATCACTTATAAAGTTCTCCTGTTTATTTTTAGCTGGCATCTCCAGGGCATTTGGCAAAGTGATGCAAGGTTCCTTCTGCTCCTTCTGTGGCAGGTGGGACTCCTCCATCAGCCTTTTCCTGTTGTCTGGACCTGCTGTACTACTGCTACGGCCATCCCTGCAAAACTCTTCAGTTGTTAAAAAAATTTTTTAAACATTTTTTTGATCCTATTATCCTTTGTATGAGGAATACTTGAAAGTTCTCCCTTTCCTGGTTTACCCTGTGGAATGCAGTGGCTGCTGTAGAGCTGGCACACATCACTGCCCCAAACCACAGTCCTTTCACWGACCAGATGACCTGCAGGATATTTGGGCTCCTTGTATGCATCTTCTCAGTGATCCAAAGGATGCTGACAYCCGGCTTGTGGCACTGAAAACTGCTCAAGGTCCCTCTAACTGAGCTGGGGCGTTGCAGGACACCTGACATGAAGATGTCTGGATCATGTGGCACAGTCATGGACCCTGGCTGGCATGGCAGGGCTCTGGTGAAACCCTTTATCCAAGAAATCCATACAAAGACAGCTGGAGGGTTTTTTCCTTGCATTGGTGCTCCTGTTTTTAATTCAGTGTGGTGGATATGAGGCTGGAATGAAGGGATGTTCAGCTCTGTGGGACTAGCAAAGGCCTGAGCTGCTGTGCTGCTGGTAGTGGGTCAGAAAGGCTGCTCTATTGTATGTGGAGGGAGTAGAGACMATGAAAATCCTTCTCTTTTTCCTGTTTGTACTTTTTCCTTGAGAACCTGCTGGGCCAGGCTGTGAGAGGATGCCCGGACCAGTATCCTAGAGAGTGGTGATTACAGGGCATCTCRTAACTTGCACCTTGGATCCAGGGGAGACTGGAATATTGGTGGGAGCCTCGTGCTGCCAGGATGCAGCACAATGTGCAGTTCTTGTGTGCCAGCAGCTGGATTTAGAAGTCCAGTCTGTGTCACCACAGCCAAAGACTCACAGGGGATGGAGCTGTGTCCCAGGGATGTCCATCTTGTGCCACTGCCTTGCTTCCTTCAGAAGGATTTCCTTCCTTTGAAGTCATTCATCCCTTGGAGCAGAACTTGTCTACTTGCTTTGAGTTTCCTTTTATTTCATGAGCACTTAATGCATTCTCCTTCCAGGATGCCAAGCAAATTTAAAGTATGCCCATTTAGCTTGCTAGGATGACTCGACCCAATAGATTTTTTATTCCATTAGACCATTTTGCTCCCTGCCCTTTTCCTTTTCCTCGATTGAAAGTTTCTGAACCCTTCTTGCAGTTTTCAGTCCATCACTTTCTTTGTCTCTGTGTGACATCCTGTTCTCAGTGAAGGTGCTAAGCACTAGGAATGCCATCCCTCAGATCCACAGACCCCAGGCTGGTGAATATGACCCTGGCCTGACTCCACATAAAAGAATTTCTGCCCTTTTATTGATTCCTCTCCCTCTAAGGGASCCAGTTACTTTCAGCACTGCTTTGGTTGCATACATCACTGAGTTCCTGGGCATGAGATCATCTAATAATGATAATAAATGTGTAAAAGAGGACTGGCATTTTAGTGTAGGTGTAAGTGATGAACTTTTGTTTGGCTCTTAAGGTGGTTGGAGATGTGGCTTGTGTTCCACCACGAGCCATGGAAGTGTAGAGAAACCACTGCCCAGGGCCAGGGAGGAGGATGAAGCTGCAGAGGAGATTCTGTGATGAAAAGAGACCACTGGCTGGGACAGTGATAGAACAGGCCCTTCCCAGCATCTCCACAGCTCCTCACTGCACCCTGCAGATTCTCTTTGCAGTGCGAGCTGGAGGGGTTAACACAGTACCCTGAGCTGCTCCAAAGCAGTGTGAGTGATAATGCAGCTCTCCTGACATCCTTAACCATAGACCTGAGACCAGGGCACCTTCCCTGCAGTCAGACCTGGGGATTGCTGGTACCAGCCRCAGGTTATAAACTAATTCTGGCAGTTGGCCATAAAACTGCTCCTTCCCCTGAGACACGGAGGCGTCTGGTGTCAGCCTGACACAAACCATTTGAGCAGGGAAAGGCCTCTCTCCTGGTGGGATTGCAGAAGCTCTTAGTGAAGCCAGGAGCGTAGAGAGAGGGGCTCATAACCCTGTGCTAATAAATATTAAATGCCTGTTATCAGGCCTGGCATTTGCTTTGTGGCTCCAGCTTTTTTGCCTGCTTTGGAGGTTATCCACTGAAGGCAACAGGTTTATCAGCAAGTTCAAGCATGTTTGGACTGCAAGGTCTCTCCTGGTGTCTGGCACGTGAAATTATCCTAATCTGCCTTTAATATCCCAGCCTGTACTCTGGGTTCCATGACACACAATCCGTGCCCTGCACCTCTGGTTTGGGTTACTGCTGCTCACAAAGGGCTTTAATCCTCTCTCTCCATCTCTGCAAACACTGCAGTGTGCTCAGTCCCCCCATCAGTGCAGCGTGCCCCAGCCTGGGGGCTCTCATGGCAGCAGAGTGAGGGGCTGCTCTGGGGAGCAGTGGGGGCTGTGCTTTCAGGGTGACAAATGGACATGGTGGTGTTTCATGCTGTGCTGCCCCAGTGCTGGTGGCAGGGACCTGTGGACCTGTGTCCTTCTACCCAAGGAGAGTGGGATGGGGGTCAGCATTGGCCCCAGGGACGTGGGGATCTCCATCACTGGGGTGCAGGAGGGGCAGCAAGGCTGCTGCAACGTGAGGAATCTGAAATTCARTGAGGCAGTTCCTCTCTGGAATGCCTCTCCTGGGCCCTGAATCACCGTGTGCTTGTGGATAACAACAGGAGTTTTGCCAGAATAGAAAATGAAGGATCAACCTCCTTCTGACCTCTTGGCTCTGAGATGTTGAGCAGCACCCTGCTCAGGCAGTTCATTTACCTGCCTGCTCCCAGGGAATGCAGCTTCACTTCTCATCTCCAAACCAGGGCTGAGACCACTGTGGTGGTTGCTCTTGGTCCCCCTCATTTCAGCAGCTTTAAAAAAGGAAACCGGGGGGGGGAAGATCATATTTTTGATAAGGTTTTGTTATTTGGGTTTGGTTTTTTTTTTTCCTCTGGCTTACTGGCACAAGAAGGCAAAACAAACCAGTCTGGAGAGTGGCAAGGTGACTTATTAAAACCCAAACAAAGTGACAGAACCCCACCAAGGCTAACAGGTCGCTAGTGCAGCTTCCTGTCTGAACGTGACTGTGCCTGTCTGTGGCACAGCACCTGGAAAGGATTTTCATTGTTTTCCCTTCTCTCTGCTGTCAAGGAAGACGGTATCCTTGTTTTGCTCCATCTCAGGGTGTGAAGYTCTAGGAATGCTTGGGAGAGCTCTCCCCTCACTGCCAAGGCAGCAGTGGTGGCTCCCAGCTCAGCCCAGAGCTGCTGGACGTGCTCTGTTGGGAGGATCAGTGGCTCCAGGAGAAATTGCTCCCAAATAGGGCCAGTAGCCCACTGGAACAGACRGAGCCAGTTCAGAAATGACTCTGTGCTCTGCCAGAAGGGTTCAGTTGGGATAATTGCACCAGATCGTTAGAGAACAATGGGAGTGGAAAGTACAGATTAAAGCACCTCTATTTCTACTGTGTGTGTAATGCACAGAAGGGAGATAACAGAGTCAGAGGGACTCTGGTAGAAAAACGCTTTTCAGACTGGCTGTGGGCAGCAGAATATTTGGACAGATCTGCTCAGAGATCCAGACTGGTTTGAGCCCCAAAAGGGGCTGTTTGGAGCTGGTCAGGTGGGTAAGAGCTTTGTCTTTTTCTCCCAAGACTGACACTTTGCTGTTGCTGTTTATTCCAGGAGATGAACAACTCAAACTTGAGTTGTTTAATGCACTCAAGATCTGGTTTCTTGTTTGTTTGCTGGACACCCCCTGCCCAGCTGGTAGAACCGAGTGAGATGTCTCCAGCTGGTAGAACAGAGTGAGACATCTCCAGCTGGTTGTCAAGGTGCTCTCAGTATTTGCTTTTGTCCCTTCYCACGAGCTCCTCCTCCCCAGCACAGTCCTACACTGTGGGTGTGAGGATGTGAGGAAGGGTTTGGGGTCCTGTGTCTCTCACTGGGGAACAGCCTAAACTGTGTGGAACAGAGGAGGATCTGGCTGTCTCATCAGAAGATGGCAGGGCTTGTATTAAGCACTTTATAGTCCTCCTGCAAGGAAGCCTGGATTTATCTCAAGCTAAAACATAGCTCAGCCATTAAATTACAAACCAGAAACAGAGTCCAAGGCTTGAAGAACATGTTTATATGTGCTCTGGTTGGAGGGACACAGCACTGGTGCTCTGGCATGGAGGGTGACACCTGTGTTTCTCCCCTACCAGCTCCCCCTGATGCAGGACACATGCACCTGCAATGGRGAAAAAGACTTTGATTGTCCTTAGTCCCTGTTTCCAGGCCTGGCTTCTCCCCATACCCCAGATGCAGCAGCTTGGAGGAGAACACATATCTGCTTGCCTGGTGTGCTGCCTGCAGGAGAGCTCTTCCTGTTTGTTGGGCCTTCTGGAACATTCACATGCCCAGCCAGCATCTTCTTCAATGCCTCTTTAGCCTTGTCTGCTGCCCAGGGCTCCCTGAGCCCCTGGAGGCACCTCCTGGGGTGGTGCTGGCAGATCACAGGGCTCAGGTTGTCTCTTCCCATGGGATTTCCTGGGCATTCTGCAGACACCTGCGCAGGGGATGAGTCTCAGTTCATTCTCAGAGATAGAAAGAAAACCCCCTGCATGTCCTGCTGAGCTGAGAGATGTCTCAGGGYTCTGTCTGTTGCCTCAGATGCTGAGCTGTGTTTGGTACCACATGAGGTACAGTGCAAGGGAGACAGGGATGAGCTTTACTGCAGGATTTGTCTCTTCAGGCCACTCCAAAGGGCACAAGCAGTTCCAGAAGCTCCCAGGGCATTACAGTGGGGGAAAATCTGTACTCCTGAGRGCTGGATAAATGATTTCTGCTTTAGCTCAGTTCAGGAGTCTTTTGTTCTGACCAAAAGAAGAAGTTGTGTCCCATAAAAACAGCCCTTGACYAATCCCTTATTTCAAGCAAAGCAGGAGTCAGCTGGGAAGAGGGAATATCTGRGGATCTGGAATTCAGGATGGCATGGACCACTGAGGCCTGGCTAGCCAGGAAGAAGCAGCASAGGGAAAACCAGCCCCAGCTTTCCAGTGCCAAATTCAATGGAGTGACAGCATGCCAGCAGAGAGGACACAAACTGTTCTTGGTCCATGTGRTCCTGAGATTTCTAGTTACATTCAGTTGGCCTGTGAGCACAAAAGTTATGTCATGGTAAAGGAATTGCTAGACCAGAACTGCCTCCTCATGTGAAGTTATTTAAGCATATCTTATGATATATTTTTATGTGCTGGTAATTATCATCTATACCCAGATTGCCCTACTTATGCTTTCCTCTTGTGTCATTACTTGTTCATGCAGGAGTGTTTTCCCTGGGGGGTGTCATCAAATACATTATAAAAGTAGAAGCCACTGAATTGTGTTACAGAGAACATTTTACATTTTTTTTTATAACTCGCTCGTATGCAATTAGTGTAAAGTACTTCATAATCAGAGGTTTCCTGGTGGAAGAGATCAAGTGGATTTGAAAAGTCCCACTGTCCCAGCAGAAGTTCCACCAGGGGAGACCACACCAGGCAGCCCCATTCTGCCCAAACCTGGCATGACACAAGTGCCTGGCTCTGGAAAGTGCCCCCTGAACTGGGCAGAAGATGCAGGTGTCAGAAGAGATGCTCCCATTGAGAATGGAACCAGAAAGAAGCWGAAGACACTATTGGAGAGGAGATGGTCTGCTCTGGGCACTGCAGGTCCCTTAGGGTTGAGGAGAGGCTGTTCCATGTTTGACAGCACCACGAAGGCTCTCAGCAGGCAGATGTGGTTGGTACAGAGGTGCTGTTATTCTGTAGGTGTCAGAATGCAGGTCTGGAAACCCAGAGGGTAATGGAGCCTGTGGGGACTCTGCAGAGGCCMGTCCTGAGGCAAGCCACACAGCTGGGAGCTGTCCTGAGGAGTGGCAGAGTGGACRATCTCATTTTGCTGCACTTCTGGGCTGACAGGGTCTCTGTCCTCCAGCTGTGAGTCCAGTCCAACATCTCTGGGCATTCTCTCTGTTCCTGGCCTCAGCATCCCTCTCCCCATGTCTGCAGGTCTGTCCCACGGGAGAGAGACTTTTCACAAGGGCCTGGAGTGATGGGGCAAGGGGGAAAGGCTTGACAGTGACAGAGGGCTGGTTTGGGTTAGAGACTGGGGAGAAATTCTTCCCTGAGGGTGGCAGGCCCTGGCTCAGGGTGTCCAGAGAAGCTGTAGCTGCCCCTGGATCCCTGGAATTGTCCAAGGCCAGGCTGGACAGGGCTTGGGGCAACCTGGGATAGTGGAAGGTGTCCCTGCCATGGAAGAAGGTGAGACTGGATGAATTTTAAAGTCTCTTCCAATCCAAACCATTCTGGGATTCTGTGACCTCCCAGATGGCTGCACAGGGCTGCAATGGGCACAYCAGCAGCTGAGAGCCTGAGAAACTGTTCAGTAGGTTTGGGCACAGGTCCCTCTTTCAGTGGCTCTATTGACTTGGGTGTGTTGTGTGGCTGGTGGGTGTGGGAGAAAGTCACCCAGAAATTTGTCCCAGAAGAAACTGTTAATGAGCCCTGGGGCCAGTGGAGCCTGGCTTGCGTCAGGAAGGTCTCATCTGGGATGAGCACAGCAACTGGTCCTCAAGAAGGTTTCCCCATTAGGCAGAGAGTTGTTACTGGCTTTACTGGGCAGTGCTGTCATGGTGAACAGCTGCAGCACCTTYTCCATCTCTGCTCTCCTTGGTCCTCTCCAGAATGTTCGCTACAAGCTCCTTCTGCATCAGTGAATTCCATGGGCTGGCTGCAGGTTTTTGGCTGAACTGGGGTCAGGAACTCGGGGATGAGAATGGATGAGGGTGTGTCACCTCTGGGGACAGCTCATCACTGACACCAGACCCTGCTGGTTTGGCACCACAGCCTCTGCCTGCACACCCTGCAGTAAATACCAGGCCAGTGAACAAGTTGGAAAATCTCCTCTGATTGTTTTTTCTTGTCCAGTTCAGGTGTTAACTGAACTGGACCAAGAAAAATGAGTCTGCACAAACCCCAGAAATGGGAGGACGATGTTCACCACTGGCTCTCCTGTAATGGTTTTTTCCTCRTAAAAGGTGTCTGATCCACTTTGGGAGCTCTCACCTGTGGGAGGTACAGAGGGAACAGCACTCCTTGGCTTCCTACCCCAGCTTAGGAGGGAAAAGCTGGCAGGAAGGCACTTGCCCAGGTTTCTCTCTGGGTGGGATCACACAAGTTGTCCTAACCCATGTGGATTAGTGACATGCCAGATCCACACCCCACAGCACGGGGACTGGGAAGAGCTGCAGTGGGTGGTGGGACCACAGGCTGCCCCCTGAATGGGGGGGCTTGTTTGCACTCCTGTGGTGACCTCTGAGGGCCCTTAGGAGGGGAAGGCACGAGTGGAAAAGACAGGAGAGGTGCCAGAAGAGATTCTGGAGTGAATTGGATGGCACAGAGGGAAGATCATGRTGTGTAGAAATGAATGTGACTGCACTTTTCTCGGGTTTCTGGGCAGTAAATGGAGTGAACTGAAGGGGGCAAGCTTAGAGCTTGACTGCACAGTGTGAAGAGAAATCAAAGTCCTGGTAGAGAAGGGGCCTGGGCAAGAGCTTTCTAGAAGGAGGGAGAGAAACTTTCCACAGTGAATTGTGTACTGGATGAGAGCCAAGCTTTTGAGGAGATGTTTAACTTGTTTCCCATTTGATAATTCAAAATATTTTTTTTCCAAATTTAAAATTTTAGATTGTTTACATTTAAGTATCCAAGCCTTGGATAATCTCTTTCCTTAGTTTTTGCTAGAACCAAGGCCACCTTGTTTTCATCAAATCTCCCTTGCAGGCCACCACCTGGAAACTCTGCTTCCCAAATCCCTTGCTGGAGATTCCCAGTCGAGTCTAGAACTCCTCCAAAGAGTCTAAATGTGTAACCATGGCTGTCCCCGGAGCAGACCCACATCTTGGGGCTCTGGGACTCCAGCTAAGGTGCTGAGGGTGGGTTTTGGGCCCACGTTAAGGAGCTGCTGTACCAAGCAGAGCTGAGATCTGATGCAGAACTGACTCATTCTCTCTATGGAATGAACCTCAAGGTTGCAGGGCCAGGAGATGTCATCTGGCCATGCTTGCTGCAGAAACAGGACCTCATCCCTACACCTGCTGACCCGAAGGAAAAGGATTTGCTGGTGCCTCCAGTTAGCACTGACAAGGCTTTTTAATGCACCTGTTAAAGAGGGTCTCTAATGCTTTATGAATTCCTTAAGTTCCTAAATCTCTCCCAAAAGAACCCATTAAGAAAAGGGGAAAACTGCAAACAAGTACTTAGTGCTGAGGAGAGAGCTGTAAAACAGGGAAAAGTCTAAGCTAATGGGCATTTTTTCTCCCTACCATAACAGAATTTTGTGCCACYAACCTCTAGAAGTCTAGTACAAGATTCCCAAACTTCTGCAGGAGCATCTTAATGGACAAGTGCACAGGAGTGCATTGAGGTATTTTTATTGGATGGTTGGGAAAATCCAGTCCTAAGCCATTTGAGRGCTAGGAAGGGATTTTGGTTCTGTGGTCTGTGTGCAGGTAACTGGGACGGAAGTAGTGGGACAAAATCCAGTGGAAACCTGGCGGAGGAAAGAGAAGTCTCAGTGTGTCAATGACCAATGGATGCATCACAGTGCTAATGGTTGTGTCTAATGTCTCTGCACACTTGGACCGTGTTCAGCAGAGTGTTTGGAAAGCAGAAAATGTATCCTGGCAACTTGCTTTATTTAGCAGCAGTGTGCAAACGTGAGGCTGTTCCTGCCTTTCACTCCTCATGTCAGTGTGACTTTGAAGTGACAGATCTCTCCAAGATATGGAAGAGTCAGCATGCCAMCAGCAGCAGCCCAGAGCTCAGATGAAGCTGTGGGTGGTGATTTTTCTCAGCACGGATTCTCTCACTGCAGAGAAACATTTCTTACCCTGTTCAGCACATTTTGAAACAAGAGGCTGAGCACGATGTTATGGGAAATCCCCACACAGACCTCTCCTATGCAGGTAATATTCTCTTCTCTTTTGTTTTTAAATCTCCCGTGCCAGAGGTTTGTTCTGTCTTCCAGAGTCTCTCCTGTGCAGGTAATATTCTCTTCTCTTTTGTTTTTGAATCTCCTGTGCCAGAGGTTTTTTCCGTCTTCCAATGTCTCCTAACAGCGCTGCTCACAGTTACACTCACCTTTGCCATCCAAGGTTCCAAATTCCATGCTTGGAGGTCCTTCCTGATGGAGACAAAGAGCTTTTTAGCCTCGCTGCTTCACCCAGAGGTGGCAAAGAGCCAGACCTCCCTGAGGGGCAGCTTTGGGAGGCTTCTSCCCGGGGGCAGGAGCTGATGTTCACCCACCCCTGGGCTCTGCTGTGTGCGTGGGAGCCCCGGGTGTGCAGGGCAGGCCGGACGGGACACGCGCTCCAGGCACAAGCTCCTGCTTGCTGCGAGGCACAGCAATGTTGCTCTGCGTGGAAATGGCCCTTCTTGGATTCCCTAGCCCTCCCCTGGCGCTGTCACGCTGGCTGCCAGCTCCTCCTGCTCGGAGGAGCCGCTGGAGGAGCAGCCCGGGCAGCAGCAGYRGGGCTGGCACTGCTGTGCCCAGTGCTTCTGTCTCCATGGCTTGGGGAGGTGCTGTGATTTGCGCTCTCTCGGTCACTGACAGGTCTCAGCTGACAGCTCCCTCCTCCTTTTGTAAAAACGACTTGCAGAGCAGCTAGTTGAGACATGACAAAGTTTTGAAAGAGGGAATTTCGTTTCCCATACGGTTTCATGGGAAAGGTCACTGTTCCACCCCCAGTGCCACTCTGGGTGAGCTAAACACACACAGCTGTGCTGGCTGCACAGGGAGGGAGCCTGGCACAGGGCAGGGGATGCAGGGACAYGGGACAGGGGGCTCAGGACAGGGGGTGCAGGGCAGGGATGGGGTTGGGTTGGCACCAGGGAGGGCAACTGCTGCAGGTCAGGGTGGGCCTTGTGTGGCAGCCCTGGGCAGGACTCCAGCAGCACATCAGCCCTGTGTGGCCTTGGGCACCTCTGGAAAGGCTCTGGACTGAGTGGCACCAGATCCATGTGGTGCCCTGGCCGTGTGCAATGAAGACTTTACCTGCACAGTGTCTGAGTATCAACAGAGCCTTGAAGCTTCTMTCAGCTGGCTCAGCATCTCCATAAAAGCATAGCTGTTTTGGATGGTTGTAACCAAAGAGAGGAAATGGTCTCTGATGGTGTTTGTCCCCTGTTCCTGGCTTGTTTCCTGTGTCTGTACCTGAGCAGAAGTCTGTCAGTGTAAATCACAAAGTGCCTTCAGCTTGCACTTGTGATCAGTTCCACTTGTGGGCTGCTGGTGGGGCAGCTGGTCCTGCTCCACCCCACAGTCACTCACAGTGAGCAGACCCTTGCCTTCCATGGCTGAATTGGCTCCCAGAGATCGACTGGACATCAGTAGTTGTTGGTCACTCGCTCAGTCTGGCATGGAGTGAGTGATGGCTGCAGCCCTGGGCTCATGGCCAGGTGGGAGGACTCCCCTCTCCAGGAGAGGTGGTCCCAGCAGGTAYCCATGGCACGTCCCTGGATGCACCAAGGGCATTCACCCAAGGCAGCAGAGAGCCTTTGAGCCAAGGCTGAGCTTTCTGGCCAGAAGGCCATTGCTTGAAACCTGGCTTGAGCAGGGAGGTTGGACCTGATGGCCCACTGTGGTCCCTTGGAACTGTCCCCATTCTGTGATGGCAGAATCTGTGATGGTGTCACCCTTGGGTCTGGGGAAGGTCTGCTTGCTTTGCTGCCCTGCTTGAGGGAGGAGAGCTTTTTTTGTAGTTGCTGCCTCCATGGCAAACCTACAGTGGCCACAGTGCTCTGCGCTGGTTTTGAACTCACTGCTTTTTCTGGTGGTGGCACCAAGAAAGCCACATTAACTCCAAAATGTGTCTGTCTGCCAATCCCCATCCTCTGCTACAAGCCCGTGGTCTCTGGGATGGTGTGGTTTAGGGCCTGTGGTGCCTCTGTTCATTGCACTCAGAAGCCTTTAGATTCTCTTTGGCTGGAACATGGGGGATAACATCACAGGCTCTGCTTGCAATTTTGGTTCAAATGGTTCTCAGATGCTCGTGTGCTCACCRCTGCCAGCTGCCTCTTGCTTCCAGTTGCTTTAGTGGCCCAAAAAGGCAGCAGAAAATCCTCTGTGCTTTCCCAATGGCGCATTTTCCAGGTAAGGTGTGTCCAGAGGGCCATTAGCCTTCTGTCAGTGAAAGCAAAGGGACCTGCTCCAATAGGAAGCAGATGTTCTGGGAAGTGCCATCGGTTCAAGGGAGGCTGATCTGAGACCCAGTCCCTGATGTGTTTGTGCATGTGTGTGTGCCCTCTGCATGGTTCACTCTGTTGGCAAGGGGCAGGAGCTGAGATGAGCACCAAGGCTTCAACACATCGAGGGTTGGTTGTGTTCCACAGCTGAATGTGAGGAGAAATCTCTGTCTTGTGTGCCTTGCCCATGCCCAGCCAGGTTAAAACAGCTGTGTCTCGTTGGCTGATCCCAGCCCAGGTTACCCAAGGTGATTTCTGCCTTTTGGTGCAGAGCAGCTCAGCTTTCCTGCTGGGGGAATTCTTGTAAGGAGGTGAAAAGTGAACAAAGTGGGGCTTGGCTCCTGCAGCAGGACTGGAGCAAAGGGGTGGCAGCRCTTGGAGAGTTGGTGAGTGCAATGTGGGGATGGGGTGTGGGTGAATCAGGGAGCTCTGCCCCGGATGTCAGGATTAAAAGTGACTTTTATGCAAAGGAGGGGATGACTCAGATATATTTGAATGATCAGTTAAAAATTGTTTTTTTCTTCCTTATCAGGTACTGGTTTTAAAACATAGCAGGGCTTTAATTCTGTTGCTCCTTTGCCAGCTGTACAAGTATGCAACCCATACTAACTGTTTTTTGTCCTTCTTACTGGAAAAGCCTCTCAGTTTATCTCTTATTAGGACCCAGGGTTTTTAGAACTCAAAAGAATCCAGGTCTGAGACTGACATTGGCTTCCTCCAAGAGAAAAAGGCTTTGTTAAGACTTCTSAGCCAGAGTGGTGCAACTGTGGTGTCCCGGTTTGGAGAAACAGCTCCCAGTGTAGAGAGGCTGCCCAGCAGCTCTTCTGGGCATCCTGGACTGTGAAACTGCTCTTGTCATTGTTAGGCCTGGACAAATGAGACCAGAACATGTGTATGTGATTCCATGCATCCTTCTTTCTCACTGAAACAGCACTGTTGAGTAAAGCAAATATCCCCAGAAAGGGTGTCTGCTCTGGACAGTGAAAGAGAGACAGAACCATATGGAGTCATATAATGGTTGGGTTGGGAAGGGCCTTAAAGCTCATCTCATTCCAATCCCCCTGCCATGGGCAGGGACATCTTCTGCTAGTCCTGATTGGCCCTGAACATTTCCAGGGATGGGGCAGCCACAGCTTTTCTGGGCAACCTGTGCCAGGGCCTTGGCACCGCCACAGGGAAGAATTTATTCTTGATATTTGATCCAGATGCCCTTGTTCATCCAGCTGGAATGATCCAGCTGAGCTCTGCAGTGCAGGGCTGTGCCAGGGGCAGATGGAGGGGTGATGCCCACTGGGCTGGAGCAGGGCTTGGTGTTCTGAGATGCTTGGCCCCTGCTCACCCCTGCCCACACAAACCAGAGCAGAGGCAAGGGTCCATTGTCCAGGATGGGGGGTGGCTGAGCAGAGCTGTGGTTATTGTCACTCAGGTGTAACATTACAAGAACTGTGTGGGCATCCTCACAACCCGCCGGGCATGTTTAGGCAGATGGAGAATTCAACAAAGACAAATGAAATTCCAAAAGAACATGCAAATTGCAGCACGATCCTCATAAAATGAGCTCAGCAGAGCTCATCAGAAATGCCCTGAACCCAGCTGCACACGGCTGGTTACATCTGGGTTTTGTGTTGGGAGTGTTGCAGAAGACATTGTCTTGGTGGAGTCAGTGATTCTGAATGTGCCATGTATGCTCTACTGCACCCCGTCCTGAGGGCTTGGGAAACCTGTATGTTATTAACATAATCTGTAACTTATCATTCCTGTGGACAGGAAAACTGCATGTGGATCAGGGGGTGAATGCAGTGATCCTGATCGGGAGCCACTGGAGAGTCAGTGATCCACATGGAGAGTCAGTGATCCACGACAGAGTGACCCAGGCTGGGCTGTGAGGGGTGGCCAGCATGGCCCTGGGCCGGGCTGGGCTGTGAGGGGTGGCCAGCATGGCCCCGGGCTGTGTGGGCTGTGAGGGGTGGCCAGCATGGCCCTGGGCTGGGCTGTGTGGGGTGGCCAGCATGGCCCCGGGCCGGGCTGGGCTGTGTGGGGTGGCCAGCATGGCCCCGGGCTATGTGGGGTGGCCAGCAGGGCCCTGGGCTGGGCTGTGTGGGGTGGCCAGCATGGCCCCAGGCTGTGTGGGCTGTGTGGGGTGGCCAGCAGGGCCCCAGGCTGTGTGGGCTGTGTGGGGTGGCCAGCATGGCCCAGGCTGGGCTGTGTGGGGTGGCCAGCATGGCCCCGGGCTATGTGGGGTGGCCAGCAGGGCCCCAGGCTGTGTGGGCTGTGTGGGGTGGCCAGCATGGCCCTGGGCTGTGTGGGGCGGCCAGCATGGCCCCGGGCTGGGCTGTGCCACACAGATCCCAGGGCTGCAGGACAGGCACAGCCAGCTCCTGGTAATGGAGGAGCCTGTGGGCAGCTGCCATGGGGAATCTGGGATCACTCTGCCTRTGTGGCAGTGAACATCCCTTCTGTTCGGCTATCCACATGGTGAATGGCTTTCTTGTAAGAAAATGTAGCTCAGATGACCAAAAAGGAGATTTCCTCCAGGGACAGGATCTGTGCAGCCTTGTAGGAACACCCACCTGGKCTCTGTGGGATGATGCAGAAATGCAGGGCTGCCAACATCTGAAGGGGTGTCAGATTTACCCACTAGCAAGATTTCTCTTTAATTCTATCTTATTAAAGCAGCWGTTTAATTAAGGGATTTACTGCTGGATTTTTCTTATTAAGCTTAAGACAGAGCCCTGCGTCAGCTCTCCATTTCTCACCTCACCTGGTGCAGAACAGGTTTTATAAGCCCTAAACACAGCTCTGCTATCAAGCCTGGAGGGTCAGCATGCACTGAGGGCTTGGGGGTGGCTCAGCTCTGGCTCTGCAAAGTATGTGTTTCAGAGGATTTGGCCATGCAAATAGTGGAAAGGAACTTGAGACAAGTTTGAGTGAACTTGGGCATGGCTTTGTACTTTGAATAAAGTGAAGTTCATCTGGCTGGAGCAGACATAGGACTGGAAGAGTTTGGCAGCCCAGGTGAGAGGGGACAGCCCAGATATGATTCCCTGCAGAAGGGAGAAGGGATGCTCTCCTGGTTGTCTGCTGAACTGAGTGGGAGTTTCCAAACCTTATGGGACCCTTGCCAGCTGTAGGAATACCTCACTGCCACAAGGAAGGCCCTGAGAAAGGGGCTGTTCTCAGGATCTGTTCGCTGCTTGTAACCCATGTTCCTGTCTGGGCCACGCAGCCTGCCCAGCCTCGTGTCTGTGCAAATCCCTTGGGCCTCCTGTGGTACTTCAGCTGTGCCTGCTTCCCTGGGCTGGGCTGGAGTTCCACTCTCAGGCTATTGAACCAGCTGAGAGCTTGGGACCAGCAGAGAGAGGGAGTGAGGGCTCAGAGAGGTCAGGTCACCAAGCTGTCTGCAGCCACTCCTCGCTCTGTGTCACCCACACTCCCTCCCCTCCAAGGTGTGCCTGGCTGTGACACAGGTGCAGAGCAGCAATTTAATGCAGCCCCTAGACAACAACCACCCTCCGTGTGCCCCAGACTTGTGATGGTCACACCTGCAGCTCACAACTTGAATAAGAAAAAGTGTTTGGAACAGGCACCTTTTGGAACAGGCACCTTTCAGGCTCTAGAGAAATCAGCCTGCAGAACCACTGGAGCCAGCATTGCCAACTCAGCCCATACTTAGCTGAGGAAACACAAACTTTTGCTAGAGGAAGGCTTTGCTCATACCCCAGTTTCCTGGGTAATGTGCTTTTGGTGTTTAGCTGAGGCTGAAAACGTCCTGGGGCTCCTGGTATGAGCATCCATCCAGTGCTGCTGTTGGTTGTTGATTAGAGTTTGACTAGTGGGCTGCTCTCAAAGTGACTCTCTTGTTCATTAGTAATTCCTTCTCTGCGGTGGTTGAAYATCTTTTTGGTGTTTGTGGGTTGCCCTACAGAGAGAAGATGYTGGCAGCACCATAAGTCAACTTGAGATGATTTACAAAAAGTTCCATGTTGGATCTGTAGCTCATGAGGATTGAAAATGGATTGTTCTTCTGTCCTGTGCTAAACATATCTCTCTCAGGCAGACTTTCTAATTCCTCCTTTGACTGCCCTTGGACACCTTCACCACTAGTGCACTGTGCGCTGTCAGTGTGGGATGTGGACAGGACTCCCAGCAGGTCCAGAGAGCCCTTGCACTGTCAGGCCAGCACACCCTGATTCCCTTCCTGCCCCCAGAGCACAGGCTGAGCTCTTCATAGAACCCCAGGGTGGTTTGGATTGCAATGGACTTCAGAGCTCACCTCATTCCACCCCTGCCATGGCAGGGACACCTTCCACTGCCCCAGGCTGCTCCAAGCTCCATCCAACCTGGCCTGGAGCACTTCCAGGSATGCAGGGGCAGCCACAGCTTCTCTGGGAAACCTGAGCTGGGGCCTCATCACCCTCACAGGGAGGAATTTCCAACATAAAAGTCCTTCTTTTACCTGCCTTGTCTGTGTGTGCTGTAAACACACTGGATCTACACAGCCCCACTTGAAATCAGAGCTCCCKTGGAGCACTTAGATATTCCCAGAATAAACCTGTACCCTGGTAACAGTACAGTTCCCCCAGAAATTATTGCTGTTTCTCCAAGCTCTTTCCAGGGGGTGTATCTCCACCCCCAGTGACTGATTTAAAGCTTTTTCTGAAGTCCAGGTTCCAGAGCATCTCGTGCTGTAGTCAGTAGGAGGTCCAGGAGAGTYCATCACTTGTTCCTGTGCTGCTTTGGGGTGTGTGCAGCTCTGAGACCTACACAGGTGATGAACTAGTGTGTGACTAGACCTAGGGCAGATAAAAGGGTTTTTGACTATTGTGCTCTTGGTGGATGTGGCTCTCAAAATCTTACCCCTCTGCTGTGTCCTCTTCCAGAATATTTTATTAGCATTACCCCTGGCAATTGGTTCACCCATTGTCATAACACAGGGTTTGATAAGGGGGAGCTTTGCAATCACTTGTAGGACTTGAAATTCATGAAAAAGTCTCACTTTTTTTTGGGTAATGAAGTAACTTTGATAGTAAAGTGCTTCAGAGGAGACAAAATCCTTAAGACTTCTGAGCATCATAGATTCCTTCATTCCCAAGGTTTTCAGAAAGCTGCAAACCCTTCAGGACGAAGGAAGGAACTGGCAAATTCCCAGTGCCACCCAAAAATCAGCTGTTCAAACATTCCTTCTGCCCTTTGCCTGCCAGCGCTGAGCAACCCGGGGCTCTGCAGCCCTTGGCTTCACAGAGGGTGGGGAGAGGGTGGCACAAGGGCTCTCCCTTTTCAGCTGGGACTTTGGTCATAATCTGAAGYGGCTTTCCCCACCTTTGCCCAAGTAAGTTCATACTCAGAGAACAAGTGTGTAAGTGCACAACCTCTAGGAAGATGCTTTGGAAGACTTCACTCTCCTGTAGGGTTGGCCTGCAGTGGGGAGCAATTAGATGTGCTCTTTATTGGTCTTTATTTCATAACCTCCCCTGATGACGGCCTCTTCAGTCTCGTTCTTTTTGCATCCTCCAGCTGCTGTTGCAGCAAAGAATTGTGGTGTGACTGGCAAGTAGACTTTTTCTCATGTTTTTTCCCTGCTCCTGGGGTTGATGAGTTTGTGGAAAGATTGAGCTTAGATCCTCATCCCCAGTGAATTCCCACAGTGCTGGTTGAAAGGTGAAACCAAGTTGCATGAATTTTCCTGGAAGAAACCTGGGTAGAGTTTGTTCCTAAGCTTGGTCAGAGGCTGGTCTTTGGCTTTGTAGGCTCAAAGCAGGAGCTCAGCTTTCCAGAAGTGTTTATAAAGTACAAAATGAGTCCCACTGGGCTTTGCCCTGCCCCAGCCTTCCAGAATTACCTCTGCCTTCTCATAGGGATTAATGGAGATGATTCAGTGATGCCATCAGTAATGGTTCTAGCAGGACAATCTGGCATAGCACCATCTGTGAGGAGGCAAAGATGTAAATTTCTGAATGCTTTTGCTAAAAGACAAATAAATCAGCCTCTTGAAGCCAGCATTGCACTTGCTGTCTTGGTTTTGTAATGCTCTGTGCTTCTTTCTGTCCCCTGTTTGCTGTCACCAAGAGTCTAACTCTGCCTTTCAGCTTGGAAAATTGTCTTGTTCTCTTTCCCAGTGACTAAACACAGAATGTTTGTTGTCAATATTTTAAAATATTTATCTACATAAATTGAAGTGGCCTGGCTGCTGAAGGCTGGGAATGGTTACAGCTACTGTAGCTCAACACCTTTGAGAGCTGGGTTGTGTTGAAGTGTGTTAAAGTGACTTTGGCTTTGGGTGCTCGGTCTGATGGAGACCAAAACCCAAGACTGATCACTGCAAAGTTGTTTGGGAAGGTCTGGCAGAACTGGGAGGTGATTGCAGGCCCTGTGGCCCTCCTCTTCCTAAGACTGCTGTGCTTTGTAGCACTGGGGACAGGAGGCAATGTTTACCTGTGTTTATATCTGCAGAACCTGTACAATTTTACGTAAGAATAAAATAAATATTGTTTGTTTGAACAACGCAGAAGGTCTGTTATTCCAGGAATTTGGTGTGAGGGGGTGGGCAGTGAAAAGTGCTGTGGTCAGTTTAAGTGGCTGGAGCTGTGTCTGGTCTATTTATTGTAGGATTGAATCACCCTGTGCATATCTGGACACATTTTGGGATTATTTGTTTACCTGAGTGAATTCCTGTAATTTGATTGTACTTTCTGATAGGGGCAGATTTGTAGGTCTTCCTCCTATCAGATCCTCTGGAGCGTTTTAGTGCTGGGCTGCTCATCTCAGCCTTATCTCAGCCTCTGGCCAGATGAAAGCCTTGAGAAAGCAGCTGATCAGTTCATCCTTTGAGATCCATTTGTCACTGCTTCCCTTTGTTTTGTGTGAGGGGGAATTTCCAATACATTTTCCTCATAAAAGAAGATGAGGGAGAGATAAACCAGCAGTGATCAAAATCTTCCCCATAAAATGAAACAACAAGGAAAGCCAAATTGGCTGGGAGAAAATATGAAGTAGCTGGGCTGYGCAAGAGTCAAGACACAACGAGCAACTTCCACTGTGCCACTTAATTTGGCATTTTCTCAAGTCCAGGTTTTCTTCCTGGGACTGTTTTGGATTCACGCTATTCATTGGAAATGGGTTTGGGTTTGTGGCCATTTCTGGTTTTGCAAAGGTTTCTAAGGCAATATACAACAACAAAGGCATTGAAAAGTGACTGGTGGGGTTTGGTTGTCTTTCCTTTCTGCCTCAAGAGGAATCCAATTTCCAAATGTTGGTGGGGCTGGAGCAGATCTCCCAGAGCAGAATGGTAGGATGATGCATCTCCTTGGAAACCCCAGCTCCAGCACAGAATGTGGCCAGGGATGCCACTTGGACAAACACCTCCTCTTCTCATCTTGGAGCTGGCAGAAGTTCTGGAGATGACAGCAAACATCCCTCGCCCATCTGGTGGACACATTGTCTGCAGTGGATCCCATCCCCCAGGGGGAACAGCTGCTCAGCAAGGGGCTGAGGGGTCCCTGTGTGGGCAGGACAGGTGAGAGGGTGCCCCTGTGYGCCAGGGCAGCAGCACCCTGGGCTCCCCTGCAGCTACACAGGCAGCAATAGAGTGAGAGGCAGAGAAAGGTGATGGCTCTGGCTTTGTTCTGAGCTCACTGCAGGGGAAGGGAGCCAGCAGTGCTTAGATAAGAGTGTCTGCTCTCTGTGAAACCACTGGGGAGCCCAGCAGGGCTGGGRGGCCAGGGACAAGTGCTTTGCACAGTACATGGATCTGTAGAGCTCCTGTTGTGTGGGTAGCTCTGAGGAGCCATCAGGAGACAGTATTTGGTCATCGACATTGTGTTTAGTCTCCATGGGCTCCTCCTTTGCTGATCACAGTGCCCTATGGGGTAACTGCATCATTTCACGCTGCTAAAAGCCACCACAAATGGCTCCCCAGCCCAAAGTCTTCTCCTTGTTCTGCTGCAGCACCATGGAAATGACAGCTGTTTTCAGGGTTACAGAGAGGGAGCCAGTGCCCAGGGCTGCACACAGAGCTCCTGTGCATCCTAGTGTTCATCTCTTCCCCAGGCAATGCTCTCATACCCTGCCACAGCTGCAGGGTGGGCAGAGAAGGGCCTGGTGCATTTTTGGAGGAGTGGAGCAAGAATTAGAACTGCTTCAGTCAAGAGACCAGACCAGAAGGCAGAACTTTAATTGACAGGCCTACTGAAAAGAGATGTGAGCCCAGTCTTTCAATTCAGGCATGGCTGGATTGGGAATTCAGATATGTGGAGGAGCAAAAGAGCTCTAAACCCAAGAGCTGAGAGCCATTGCAGAGATGCCAACAAAGATCCAAGCCTTGTCTTGGTGTAAACTTGAGTGAATGCTAATTGGGTTAGGGAGTAAATTTGATTTAGAGCCTGGGATAGTGGGATGGAAAGGGGCCCACTCATCTCAGCAGACACAGCTTTTATGCAGACAGCAGCTTTTTACTTCGGTGCCCTCCCACACATTTAAGGCCTGGGTGTCCTGGAGAGGCTGGTGCAGCAGCAGGATAGGAGGGTGCTGGCCAGGAGGGCACTCGGGCACAGGAAATGCCCCTTCTGCCTCAGGGATGGGGCTGTTTACCAGCTGCCAGTGCTGCTGGATTGTTTCTTTAGGTCATGGCGTGCCAAGTATTGTTTAGTTTAATAGCCCTGTTAATAGGATTATATTTGCCTGCACTATTACGTGAAGGAAAATGATTCCTACTTTGAAAGGAAAAGACACTTCAGTAGCGATGTTGCAAGACACACATCTGTCGTCAGATGCTGCTACTGAGCTCAGATGTCTCTGGGCTGGAGCCGAGGCTCCTTCTCATGCTGCAGTGCCTGGGCTGGGGTGGGACAGCACGCACAGCTCAGAGCAGCCCGCGGGGGCTCTGCACGCAGGGCTGCGGCAGCAGTGCTGGAGGTCTGTGCTC
Organism: Cardinalis cardinalis; assembly: GCA_014549065.1. Lineage (NCBI taxonomy): Eukaryota > Metazoa > Chordata > Aves > Passeriformes > Cardinalidae > Cardinalis > Cardinalis cardinalis. The sequence goes on from JACDOX010000032.1 coordinate 412,667, forward strand.
CCTGTGCAGAYGTCCTGGGRCAGGGGATGTCAGCTGGCACCAGGAGGCACAGCTGGGGTGGCACTGGCTGCCCAGGTAGAGCTCAGGCACTCCAGAACTGGGGCAGCAGGGCTGGAGGTCTGGGCACCCAGGGCAGATGTCCTGGGGCAGGGGATGTCAGCTGGCACCAGCTGGCACCAGGAGGCTGCAGGCAGTGGGCACCACGGCTGGGGTGGCACTGGTTGCCCAGGTAGAGCTAAGCCACTCCAGAGCTGGGGCAGCAGTGCTGGAGGTCTCTGCTCCCTGTGCAGGGGCAGGGGATKTCAGCTGGCACCAGCTGGCACCAGGAGGCTGCAGGCAGTGGGTACCATGGCTGGGGTGGCACTGGTTGCCCAGGTAAAGCTCGGCCACCCCACACTGGTGACTTTGTTGTTCATTCAGTCTGTCAGAGCTCCTSCAGGGCATGAATTTCCTGGGTGTTGTGGGATGGTCCATGGAGCACAGCTGGGACCTTGGTGCAGTGCACACCTCTCTAGCCTGAAGGCTGCCAGTCTTGTGCTCCCTGCCCGCGTCTGCCAAGAACATCTCTGCTCGTTTAAGCACTTGGCTCCATGTTTCTTCTGCTTTACTCCTGCCACCACCCAAGCAGGGTCAGGCAGCTGCTGGCAAATGAGAACTGTGACAACTTGACATGAGGGGTAGAAAGTGCAATGAGCAGAGTAGGAGCCTGGGAGAAGTGGTTTTCATTTGTGGAGCTCTAGAAATGTTTTCCCAGTAGACTCCAGAGCAGCTCAGCCGCTCATTGATGAATTCTGGCTTTCTGGGCTATCTGCAGCAGGAATCAAACATGGACAATTCCCCAGCAAGCAGCTAGAGGAACAATACATCCTGGGATTTAGTAATGGATTCATGTCTAACCTTTGGAGCTGGGGAATGTGCTGAAGTCATTACCAGGTCTTCAGCACAGGTGAGCCACTGACAAACGTGTCTTCTCAGGATGAGGTTGACCTGTTACTGCCTTTGTCCAGGAAGGCAAGAATGCCAGCTAGGAGCTACAAAAAAAMCCCCACCAACAAATTCCACTGTGTGTTGCACTAGCCAGCCTTACTCCATGAAAAGGAACTAACAAGCAGCACCCTGAGGGCTGGCAAGCAGCTGATGTCTCTAGATGGGTGAGGGTCTGCCAGTTCCCAGAGAAGGGTAGGGCAGGCAATTAAAGAGTGAAAAAAATGTCCATGCCCCTTTCTTAAAAGGATTTTTCTTCCTGGGAATTGGAGAAGGGCAACAGGCAGAGATGCTTTTAAACCCAAGCCCCTTCATCCTTCACAGTTACCCTGAACAGCCTCAGATGGGATCTTCACTGGGGCAAATGGTCAAACACAGCAGTGGTGGAAGGGCACCAGTTGTCTGGGTGTGGGCATTAGAACTGGCTTCCACTTTCAAAAATACTGAAACTGGGCTGTGGGCAAAGTCAGATCTGTGCAATGCATAAATCTTCCATCTAGGCTAATGTGTGTGATTTTAATCTCTTCCCCACTGTCTCCCACCCAATACCCAAGTTTTTCCCAGCCCAAAATTTCCTGTTGTTCCTTCTGTCCCTTCCAGCAATTCTGTTTGAGCCAGGAATCACAAGTGCTGGGTGGCTTGTGTTCCTTGTGCTTTCCRAGGAATTCTTCCTTTCCTTCACCTGCTGAACTTTGTGTGGGAGAASATCATCTTTGTGATTCTCCTCCTGGTGTTGCCTCCTTTCCCTGGGCTGTGAAATAGATTGCTTTAATAAAAAGCTGGGCAAGCACTGCCTGCAGAATGTCACRAGCAGAGAACCCTGCCTCTAACCCTGCTTGTGTCAGAGACCATGGCTGGGCACTCATTTCACTGTGCCATCCAAGCAGGCTGTGTCCCAGCCCCTTCCCACAGACAGGAAAATGTGTCTGCAGGATGATGTGAACCTGAAGTGGGCTCACCTGCCCTTTGGTGTGTCCAGCAGGGACTTTGCATCGCCTTGGCTGTCAGGGGTGGCTCAGAGCTCCTGAGGACACCCACCATCCCTTGACTTCCCCACAGGCTCCCAGGCYGTGTCCATGGCTTTCTGTGGCACTGGCTGCTGTGACTGCTGCACAAAACATCCCTGAGAAGGATCCAAGCAGGAATTCCTGGATGTGGCAGATTGTGATGGTGTTCACAGGGGTCTCAGGATGAGGGAAGAGATGAGGATCTGACTCCATGTTTCAGAGGGCTTAATTTATTATTTTATTATATATATTACATTAAAACTATACTAAAAKAATAGAAGAAAAGATTTTTCTCAGAARTCTGGCTAAGAATAGAATAAGAAGGAATGATAACAAAGGCTTGTGGCTCGGACAGAGAGCCACAGCTGGGCTGTGATTGGCCATTAACCAGAAACAACCAACATGGGCCAATCCCAGATGCWCCTGTTGCATYCCACAGCAGCAGATAACCATTGTTTRCATTTTGTTCCTGAGRCCTCTCAGCTTCTCAGGGGGAAAAATCCTAAGGAAAGGATTTTCCATAAAAGATGTCTGTGACAGCAGATGCTGTGAGGTCTGTGCTCAGTGGCCTGGCCACTCTGTCCCAGATGCTGGGACAAGGACATGGAGGCAGGAAGGGCTGGTGACTGGARGGAGATGGGTTGGAGGAACACCAAGGGGCTGGGAGGTGCAGGGAGCAGGGAATGGCCTGTCTGGCTCCATCTCTCTGCCCTGTTCCATCTGACTGAAAGAGCCAAGAGGGACAGAGACTGCTCTGAGCTGTGTCCTGTCACCCCCTGCCTCTGAGCTGTGASAATGTCACTCACGGATTGGGACACTGAGGGGACACATGGGAGTCTGTGTTCCTCTGTGCTACGTGTGATGTCTCAGAGCAGGGTGGGCCCTTGGGTTATTTATGCTGCCAACTCAGTCATCTGCACTGAATTTGCCTTTAGAACTGCCAGAGTACCTTTGGGGAGCTCACAGGGGTGGTGGGATCACTCCAAGTTTTATTCCTTAACCAAGAAGGGAAGCAAAACATCTTGGCCATGCTCTAAACAGAGGCAGATGGGACAGGCATCTCCATTGCTYGTGGACCAAATTGTTCAAGGTCAAATGATGGCCAGTGAAGATTGTTACTGTTTTGTTATGGCACAGAAAAAGCACTCCATTGTGTTAGACCAAAGAATTGCAGAGTCCTAAACCAAAGACTCTGACTGGAAATGGTGGAAAGGGGAAAGCAAAGAATTTTCTCCCCACAAATGGGGAAAAGTATAAGGTCAAATCTGTCATTTTGTCAGAAATTCTGCCAATTGTGCTTGTGTGCTTTGTAGAGGAAAGTACTAATTTCTGTGTACACTCATCTGAGTTAACAGAAATATCTGAGATGAASTGGAGCCTCTTTCATCAAAGATAGTGGGTATTTAACACCATAGAAAGGTGCCAACACTGCCCTGTACCCTCTGAATCCCTAGTGTGCCAGTCTCTTTCATCACTAAACCTTTTTACTCTACATGAGCACTTGAATCATGTATTTGGTGTATCATAGGCTTTCACTTGAGACCCTGGTCCTCTCCCTAGGGCTCYGTCCTGCTTCCTTCGATTTTATTTMTGCTCAAGGAGGTGTCCAGCAAAGGGCTGCATCATGAAACTTCCCCTGGGGCTGGCTGAGGCCACTGGAGATGGGGCAGACTCGTCAACCAGCTCATTTTTCCTCAGTGCTTTCCAAGCCAGCTTGTCAGCAAGGGCTGAACAAGGTTGGCCAGGATTTTTGGTGCCTCCTACAATTTCAGATTTTGCCTTTGCCAGATTTGTAGGCCGTCATTAACGGGGCTGTTTGGTGCTTGGGGAACTGCTGRGACTTGCGACCTTGCCTTGCCCAGCACACGGGCACCTGGAGCAGGAGGGATGCCAGAGTGCTCCATTATATAATGCAGGTTTATATCTRTATAAAAATGATAGCTGCAGGGAGCCAGAGCGAGCCTCCTGGTGGGAGAGCAAACCCAGACACGCCGTGTGTGCCCAGGTTTGTGCCTCCTCAGCGGTGCCTCACCTGTGCTGGGCAGAGCCACGTGTGCGTGACCGTGGCTGTCACATCTGGCACTGCCGTGTGGACTGAATGCGGATCAGAACGCATGGCCTGCGTCAGAGCCTGACCTTTCCTCCTGTAAACTATCCTGCAGATGTTTATAAATGGCTTTGTAATCTTTAGCTGGTAAGATCAGCTAAGAAAAATTTTACAAACAGGAAGGAATATCTCAGTTCTTCAGTGGAATTATTTGCATGCGTGATTTGTCCAGGTGTATCTGTGAATGGTCTCCTGGCCTGAGAGCCCCAAGATTCTGCCTTCAGATGAGTCTTAAGAAGTTAATTGACACAGCATTCCAGAAGAAAGCTCCTTTCATTTTGTGGTTTGCTATGAGAAGGATTTTTCTCAGCTTTAATATCTGCAGGGGGTAGTTACAAAAGCAGCTGTTCTGTCATTAAAGGAGGATGAAGGACTCCTGTCCGACTGAGCAGCATATTCACTCTCCTCCATTAACTCTCTGCTGAGATTCACAGCTGAGCTGACCAAATGGTGTCAAAGTGCGGTGTTTTGGGGTGTATTCTCCTCTTCCCCTTTTGTAGTCTTATGAACTCTTGGTGTCCAGTGACGTAGACAGAATACTAAAAGAAGAGACTGCTTTATGAAATGTCTAGACTTAATGAAAGCAGAGAGCACCAGGCCTCTCGTGGGAGAACCCCTTTCAGAAATATCTAGAGAAAGATGGTTAGAATTAAATTTTATGGGGACATTTAAATTCTCTTGTGGAATACCACGCCAGAGATAAACCCATGTAGGCTAAATAACACATTTGGTCTATGACTGTGATCAACAGTTCTTATTGCACTGTATCTGTGGCCCGAGTCAAACCAGCCAAAATCTGGACTGGAAATTCAAAATGGAAATGAAGCCTGACATAAGTTTCCTCTGGATATCACCATTAGTCAGGCTGCCCATTGGATGTTTACTGCATCCAGCTTTGCAGTAAACTCCAGTGTATTCTTGCAGGCCTTTGGGGATCTCACAGTTTCCTTTGAGGCATGAGGTATTTTAGGGATATGCTGGCACAAAGTGCTGCTGCTCAGCTGTGCTGTTTCCAGTCCCATCCAGAAAAGAGCAGCTGGGGCTGGGGCTCTCCCCCTTCCCGTGGTGGTACTGACACAAAGCAAGGCTCTGAATTTTTAAGGAGTCATATGGTGGCTGCTCTGGTGTCCCTCTAATTGCTCTTGTCTGCAGAGAGGGAAATTCCCTGAAATGCCACTTCTCAGGCCAGATCTCCTGCCATGTGCCTTGGGCAGAGCTCCCTCCAGCCCCGTTGCTGACTCACACCAGCCTGGCCTGGCCTTCCACAGCCCCCTCCAGCCCAGCCCTGGAGGAGCCACCATCCCAGGGACCTCTGTGGTGGCTCCAGAGCCTCCCCAGCCTGCCCCAAATGCCATGTCCCCACTCAGCAGWGGCTCCTGTCAGCTGTGCCACCTTGAATCACCCGCCCAGCAGGATGTCCAGCCAAGTTTGTGGCCCATTAGCCTTTTTCTAGCTCAGGAGGTCCAGACTGGGGATGTCTGGTGCTGACCCTGGTCACTGCAATGTAAGGAAGATGTTAAAYTCTCAGAGAGTGTCCAAAGGAGGGTGGTGCAGATGGTGAAGGGTTTGGAGCTGTTTGAGAGGTGACCAAGGAGGGCACTTGATCTGTTCAGCCTGGAAAGGAGGAGACTTAGGGGACACCTCATTGCAGTCCACAATTTCCTTGTGAGGGGAAGAGGAGAAACAGGCACTGATCTCTTTTCTCTGGTGACCAGTGACAGAACCTGAGGCTGGAAGTGCGTCAGGAGAGTTTTGTGTTGGATATCAGGGAAAGGTTCTTCCCCAGAGGGTGCCTGGGCACTGACCAGGCTCCCCAGGGAATGGTCACAGCCCCAAGCCTGCCAGACAGCACTCTCAGGCACAGGGTGGGATTGCTGAGGAGCCCTGGACAGGGCCAGCAGTTGGATTTATTGATCCTGGTGGGTCCCTTCCAAGCCAGGCTATTCCATGCCTGTGTGGTTCTGGGAATGCTGCTGCCCACAGCAGGCAGGGATGCTGCGGCACCCATGGCTCMGGCTCCTGCTCTCTGGAGGGGGCTGCCCTGAGCCCAGCTATGGCATGCCTGTGGCAGGAAGCTGAGCCTGCAGCACAGGCTTTAGCTGGAGTGTAATTGCTCAGCCAGCTGAGCCTGGCACCCGGCAGAGATCCRGGATGAGCACAGAGCCCGCCGGTCTCCTTGCGGGACGGCTGAGCCAGCAGCAATCCCCATGGCACAGGGTGAGGTGTGCGACCCTGCAGCCACCCAGCCTGGGACAGCTCCCTGCCCTCTGCTCCGCTCCTGGGGTCCCCAGAGCCCCCCCAGGCTGGGCATGGGGCAGGGACAGGCTCCAGAGCAAAGGCACCTTCCCTGACCTGAGCCAGCCTGAGACAGAGCTCGGTCTGCTCCTGGCCAGAAAAGAGGGAGCAGTTGAGAAAATGAATACAGTGTTTGCAAGGACTTCAGGAATTGTTCCCTTGTTAATAGAACTGCAATTTGTGGAAATATGATGGAGGGTGAAGGTCTGCAAATACTTAGAGGAATAATGAGCATTGTAAGCAACAAGCACCACAGGGGAGTATGAGAAATAGATTGTACCAGACAGGCCATTTCTGCATAATTACACAATTAGTGGACTGGGGAAGACAGCGGATAACCCTTCGCAGTGTGCTGTGGTGTGGCGCAGACCGTGCTGGAGACTGGAGCACCAATTAGCTGGAATAGCTCACAGAATGTGGAAAGGCTGGATGGAGGGAGGAGCAGCCGCGCTGAGCCCCCGTCTGGCACAGGAGAGAGGGGACACGCTGGGAATGGTCCCTCCCCCTCTGGGTAACGGGGTGATAACGGGGGACAGGGTGGAGAACCCCCAGGCTGGGCTCTCAAAAGGTGCAGCGCAAATGAGGGGAGAGAGCAGGGAACAAATGTCGGCAGGGAGGGTTTTGACAGCGAGCAGAAAAGGATGATTTTGGTAATAGTCTGCAAGAAACACAACTCATACCTTTGGGCAACAACAATTACAGGCAGAATTATGTAATGAGAAGGCGCTGTTTGGGAAGCAGTAATTTGGGGAGAGCCCTGGCTGTGTGAGCAGATCACAGGAGCTCCGTGGTGCTGAGCTCTCTGCTCCAGACTCCYGTGGGCAGAGGGGGCATTGGTGGCATCTCCCCGGGCCAGCTGTGGCCTCTGCTGTGCCACAGTGAACAAGGCAGAGGTGAACTGGCAGGGACCCAAAAAGACAGTGGTGAAGGGTGGGAGGCTTTCCTTCAGCCTGGGGGAGCCAGACACGCGGCGTGGCTGTGAGAACAGGGAGGGAATAACGTCTGGAGATGGCTCCTCTTGTGCTCTGTGCCCTCACACCTGCACAAGAGGCAGAGTGCTGGGGAGGACTCTCCAGATAACGCAGATTTGCTGCTGTTTCTTCCCTGCTAAAGTCAAAATCGTTCTCCCAGGCTCTTCTGGCTCTGGATTGGAGGAGTTATGCAAAGAAAGTGCTCCCTGCGTTGCCCTGACCCCCAGGCAGCCCAGAGCAAGGCACAGATTTGCCCCCACGCTCCTGGTGGGTCTGCCTGGAATCCACGCGGGCTGATCTCACCTGCCTGAGTAGCTGTGCTGTCAGTTCAGGCTTTTTCATATGGAATTATTCCTGGGAATCACCAGGGACTCCCGTCTCCACCTCCTTCCCCACACACCCTGGAGGAATTCCCTCTGCAGCCTGTTCTCTGTGCTGACATCACCTGCCTTCCCTGCTTCCCACCCGGGCAGAGAATGTCGCTGTTCTCAGGACTGCCCGAGCTCCCCCTTCCCTTCTCCCACGGGCAGAGACAACAGCAGAGGCTTTTCCCTGCCCATTGCTCTCCCTGGAGCACGAGGGGCAGGGCTGGCAGCTGTGGCGCTGCTCTGCTGCTGTCCCCTGGGCACCCAAAGCAGGAGTGTCACAGCCAGCTGTGGTGACAGTGCCAGCAGAGCCTGCCCGGGGGGAGCACAGCTCACAGTGCTGGATGGGGAGGTGCTGGGGACACCAGAACCTTCCCTGAACACAGCCTTGGATGTCTCGTGGTCTGGGCCTGGAAAGGATAAAGTTAATTTTCTTCACAGTGGCTCACAGTTGCCATGTTTCAGCTTTTTGAGCAGAACAACACCAATAACACACTAAGATTCCAACTTTTGTTAGAGTAGATTTGGGGCCATGGCATAGGTTTGGAGGGACACAGGCAGGCAGGTGARCCGACCACAGAGATACTCCACACCGTTCAGCCCCATGCCTGGCAGTGAATGGGTTAACCATCTGCCTGGGAGCTGGCTGGGCATYGTGTGCTCATGCAAGGGGATGAGTGATTGCCTTTGCATCACTTTTTTGTTTTGTTTTCGTCTCTTCTACTCATCCTTCACTTATAAAGCCGTTGTTATTATTGTTATTTTTATCCTGACCCCCAATTTTCTTGCTTTTATTCTGCCTTTTCTCTTACCTCATCCCACTGGGGATGGGAAGGAGTGAGCCAGCATCTCTGTGATGCGTTGTGCTTAGCTGCCCACTGGGGTTAACCCCCAGCATCTCCTCCATGGATTCAAATGCAGCACATCCAATTACTCTGCTGCTTCAGGCACATTTTCACCAGGCAAATACAACACAGAACAACATGTGCCCTGCATAATGTACTTGTCCATCTGATCCTGCTCTCCACCCACAACGTTGCAGTCAGTGATGCTGTATCTGCTTTTCTTGATCTTTTAAGGTCCTGGAAGAGGTTTCTGGGAAAGAACATTCATTTGGGTAGAGATACAATCTCTGATTGTTTTTTGAAGCATTTCTCTAAGGCAGAGCTCAGGTGTTCTGGTCGATATCCTTGCAGAGGCTTTCTGAGATGCTGGTGTGTCCCTGGCAGGACCTTGCAGCTGCACTCTCTGGGCTTGCACAGAACCAGCCCCAGCTGGGCCCATGATGAGGGGAGCCCTTCCTTTATGGACCCTCATGAGCTCTTGCACATCTGGGATCTCCTACCTGCAGCCTCCTGCCCAAGTTCAGATSTCTGGAAGCTCCAAGAGCAGCTTCTGATCCTTTTTGCGCAGTGTGGTCTCAATTCCTCCTGCCCAACCTTTATCCTGTCCAAGTTCACTTCTGAATGGGGGAGCTAACACAAAAGATGTTTCTTTTCTGTCCTTGGCTGTGGTTTTGGGTGCATTTTGTCTTGCAGACATCCCGTGGGTCTGGGCAGCAGCCTGTGGGTGTAGGTGTGAGGAGCTGATGGATGTGTGGGACAGGGAGGGGTGATGATGGCTCAGGGTGGGGAAGGGAAGCAGAAGCTCCTACAGAGCTGTGCAGGCTGTGCACGGGTCTGGCACAGTGCTCAGGCAAGGATCTCTCTCTGATACACACAGATAAGCAGCTGAGGTGTCAGAGYGCCCCTCACACGGGCTCTGCCTCCAGCTCCACTCCTCCAGCTCCAGCTGACCCTGAGAGCAGGCAAAGGGCTGAGCTGGAGAGGCTTCATGCTATCCCTTAAGTATAAACATTCCTAAAAGCAACTTTCCCATTTCTTTGTGGGAGGCTGTAACCTGCTGGGGCCTTCAGCACTTTAGCAGAGTTGCCTCTAGAGAAAAAGAGACCATAAGAATTCATGGAATTCTCCACAAAACTTCCCAGCCTTTCCTGGCCAGACCTAGTTGAGGGGCTTAGGATGGAGGTGTGAATGGAGGATGCCCTGTTCATGGATTTCATGTGGAAATTGCTGTTGTTTGCAGGGACAGGAGGAGGAAACAAAGAGGAATTGTTAAAGAAAATGGCAAATGTCTCTTGCTGGGATGATAAACACCCAGGAGGATCTCAGAGGTGCTGAGGGCCGGGGTGGAGGGGTCAGCAAGGAGCTGAATTCTGCTTTTAAGGTGTCTGGGCTGGCTCACGGGCACAGACACTGACTTAACTGGAGCTGTCCCAGAGTGATGAGTGAGTTTGTGCCCCTTCCCAGCTGGGCTGTCCTGAGCAGCCTCAGAAGCTCAGCTTGTGAGCTGGACAGAGCAGATCTGTGATTTAAAGCCCACCACTGAAGCCCGTACGCTGAGCCTGCTCACACACAAGCCCTCAGTGCTGCAAGGATGGAGCTGAGCCCAGGCTCAGCCTGGACTGTGTGCCACTGCTGTGACGGGCCAGGAGCAYCCAGGGCCACCAGGAGTGACTGGCCTGGCAGCTGTGGGAGGGCACCCAGGCATCAAAGGGCACCTGTGGGACAAAGGGGCATCCACAGAGACAGCCCACAGTGCCCATCTTCTCCAGCAGTGGGGCCTGGTGTAGCCCCACTTCTCACCACATGGAGCAGCTGCAAACAAGGGCTGGGATTTCTCAGCTGGTGGTGACTCCATTGATATCAGATATCATTGATATCGGTGATGGGCTTGCTGAGTGTGTCAGCAGTGGGTTGGGGACGCCTTCAGGAGGTGCGTCCCTGTCTTTCTGCCTGCTTTCAGAATTAAATTCATCTGTACTTGAATAAGATTTGGTAAAGTATATTCAATTTTGTGAGCAAAACCGTGTATGGTTGTAAGACGTAAAGGATGAAAAGGAAAGGGAGATGCCATGTGAAATATCCCACTTGGGCTGACTGTGTCAGGTCTCTATCAAGGATCCACAAGATTTGTCCCCTTTCAGAGCTGCRTGTGCACGTGCAGTGGGTGTGAGGCTAGATTTGGGAAAATGCAGATGGGAAACTGAGAATGGCAAAATGCCATTTGTGCAACGCAGGGATATCAGGCAGTGCTCGAGTGGAGCTTAATTGTCCTTATTGGACAGATAAATAGCTGTACTTGCTGAGTGGTTTTTCTCTTTTCCTTCGTGGCAGCGAAAGATGTGGCAGCAAGAGCTGCAAAAAGAAGGATGGTATTTTTAGCTAAAAAATACCTTTCCCAGCTTGCCAGTGCCAGCAGACAAACCTACTGCACAGCTTGTGTTGAGCTGGTGGTCCAGCAAGTGCCAGTACCTTGTCTTCTGGCAGGAGATACTTGAGGGGATAACCCCCAGGGTCTCTAGCAGTGGCATGAGGGTTTTGCAGTGGGTTTGCTTCATAAAACTGCAGCTGGGACTCTGCTTGTCAGGAGCCTCAGCTTTGCTGCTTTCACGATGCCATTGTCCTTTTGCCAAGTGTGCTGTGCCTTGTAGGAGCAGGGTCGTAGAGAAATGGTGTCCAGCAGATTGCAATGATGAGCCAAAGGGATGCTGACAGGTACAGTCCTACTGTGCCTTCCTTTATTCCACATCTCCAGAAATAGCGTGCAAGTATTTCTGGGTCCCTCCAATTTTGGGCTGACTCCACCGCTAAGCAGGAGCTGGCAGTTCCAGGACAGTGCATGGAATGTGACACAGAGGTTCCCCAGAAGCTGATGGCCACCTCCTGGTGATGCCAGTGAAGGCAGAGTTAAGCCAACAGTGGAAGAYTGTGAGAATGCCACGATGTGAAATGGGTCATTGTGCTGCCAGGGCTGCTGCTGTAAGTGCAGCCACAGTCGTGTGTGGAGCGTGCGCGCCTGACTTCGCTCCTGAAACTGGGAATCTGCAGGAGCTGCAGCGGGCTTCCCGTCTGGGCTTCAGCTAATATCGAGGAGCAGTGATGGCTCAGAGCTTTTTTATTAATCCCCATCAGGCTGGGAGGTGTTGTATTAATCCCTTTCCAGATGCAAAGCTGGCTGTTTTTCCCTGGAGAGCACGCTGCTGTTCCGCACRGGAGCAGAGGAGAAGCCAGAGTGCAGAGCAGCAGCGTCGCTCTTCTCCACGGGCTCCGTTCTCCACCGAGCTGATCTGGGAGCTTTCTCTGAAGAAGCAATTCCACAGCATCAGATGGCAATGGATACTATGTAGGGGATGAGGTAGGGAGGTTCTCTTTTGCCTGATCTCTGTTCTGATTTCCAGGGGATTATAAAGTATCCCAACTTGTTGGGTTTGCATAGGGGCAAATCCTAATGAGGGTAAGGATTCCCTGCCTGGTAAACTCACCCTGCTGCTCAGAATGCTGRATTTCATGCAGGAATTATCTGTGCTTAAGGTATGGCTCAGCCTCTTATATAATTATATTCCTCCTCTCCTTCAAGCCTAAAGCTGTGCAGGAATGGCAAAGACTGAAAACCCCATGGGTTGATGGTGGTTTAGGTTATAACTCTCCACAAGGTTGTTTAAAGCCATAAACATTAAAAGCTGTTTCAGAATGAAATATGAAGTGACTTGTGAGAGCACAGCCGTTAAAATGTGTGCTGACCACCAGATGAGGCACCTGGGACACCAGGCTGGGATCCACTTGCCAGTGGGAGGTTGAATTGTGTCAGTGCAGCCASAGGAGGAGTGAAGTTGTGTGCGGAATGTAGCTGCTGTGTGCTGGGATTGTTCAGGAGAGAGTGTATTCCACAGGATCCAKGATAAAGCTGGATCTGGAGGGGCGGGTCCCTACCCTGGGACAGGGGCCAGCCCGCTGGATAAGATGTCAAGATGTACAAGATGTACACCTGCCACGGTAAAATTAATCTGCATGTAATATTCCTGTCACAGGTGAGACTGGGATTGTGCCAGGGTACAAAAATAGCCACACTGGGTGCTGCTGGTGCAATTCTTCCCATCACAAATCCCAGGCTGCTTAGGATGGTGGGGCCAAGCCACACACTGCCACTTCTTAGACATAGATTTTCATTTTCTGATGCTGAAGCTGAGCTGTGCACAGCTTCACCCTCTGAGCACTGTTCAGCACTAGGGAATCTTTGATTATTTGGAAAAAAGGGCTGGGGAAGAAAAGGTAGGACATCATCTTAGCTGCACTTGTTGACTTTAAAAACCTCTGCTAAACACAAGGACTTTGTAAAGATGATCCCAAGAACAAACAGACTTTTTGTCTTTAACAGTAATGGAGGCAAATTTGCTGGAGTGGAGGAAGAGCTATAGTTTACCTTCAGAAATGGTGGGGAGGAGCTTAAAAATACAGTCCTCGTGTGAAGAAATTTGTGGGAAAAGCTAATTCAGGATGAAAATATAATTGCAAAAGAAAAGAAGGGAGGGAGGAAAATGTGTTTTTAATGACACACATCCATTCAGGACACACGTGCTGGTGAGGCAGTTATCCCTAGGAGTAAAACATCCAAGCCCCTCAAAACTCAGCAGATTTAACTCCAAAACCAAGAGAACAGGGTTAGGGCCTCATTATGCCTGGTAAATGCTGTATTATGGATTTAGGTGGTTGTGTTTTTCCCTCGTGGTTGGCCTGGGGACAGTGCTTGTGGTGGGTTTCCATTCATACAAGATAGGAGAAGGGAGCTCTAATAATACAGGTATGATCCACTCCCGAGGATTCCAAGGAACTGTTTTCCCAAGGCTGAGGAAAACTGAATGAAATTGGTTGGGTGTTAAAACATTCTCAAGAAAATGAGTAGAACTGGGAGCTCTTTGAGCAGAGGCCAAGAAAGCTGAGATTTCAGAGCCAYGAATATGGACAAGGTTTATCCCTTAGATGGCCTATCTTGGTAGCACTGAAAGCCACAACTGGAAGCAATAAGAAGATCAACAAATTTAGCAAAGAGAAAAATAGGTAGGAATCCATGGACATCTGGAATTATGATGTGTAGACAACAAGCTTAAAGACATCTGGAGGGAAATCACCCATCAAGCAGAGCTCAAGTACAGAATTACAGGGCTTTACAAACATATTAGCTAAGAGAAATATGGTAATGAGCCAAAGAGTGGAATAACCATGTGGCAATCATCATTCATAGTGACCCAGAAGACACSAACTGGTCAGTAACCACTATTACCTTGCTTTTGGAAAAGAAACAATGTGATGGACAACTGCTGTCCAGTGACAGGGAAACATGGAGGGTCTGGAGGAGAGAAAGCTTCAGGGAGACCTTGWRGCAGCCTTCAGGTACCTAAAGRTGCTTCCAGGAGAGCTGGGAAGGGACTTTTCACAAGGGCATAGAGTGAGAGGAAAAGGGGAATGGCCTTAAGCTGAAACAGGGTAGGTTTAGATAGATATTAGGAAGAAATTCTTCCCTGTGAGGGGGGGGAGGCCCTGGCACAGGGTGCCCAGAGAAGCTGTGGCTGCTCCATCCCTGGAAGTGTYCAAGGCMGGGTTGGATGGGCTTGATGAAACGTGATCTCATGGAAGGTGTCCCTGCCCATGGCAGGGGTGGAATGACATGAACTTCAAGGTCCTTTCCAACCACAACCCTTCTATGGTTCTAGGTTAAAACAATGTATATTAGGCTCCAACTCCAAATCAGCCAACTTGGGAGCTTTTATGTGAGAGTTCAGAGCAGGTTTGCTCAGGTGCTGTCTGGTGTTCACATCTCAGCTTCTCCAGTGATCAGTGGGATGATGTCCTGTGCTCTAACTGCAGAGGGGAGTGTTGGAAGGTCTCCTTTGCCCCTCACATACAGGTGAAGGAGTGTTCAACAAAGCCAGTGCTGGCAGGAGGTCACTGCTCCATGAGGTGTTTCTGTGAGATCATCATCACCAGCAGCCTGGAGGTGARAATGCTCATAAAATCAGCAAGAGACAGAGACTGCRGGGGTTTCAAGGGTCAGTGGGRAGAAAGAAGCTAGAGAGGGTACTCGGTGTGGCTTGGCACACTGGCCCATTGAAAACAAAAGGAAGCTTCACCACAGAGACTGGGGCTGCAGAAAAGCAAAATAATTCCTCTTGGTGACTCCGTCTGGCAGAGCAGGGACTTGGTAAGACCTGCAGTAGAAACACAGAGGGACAGATTTTCCGTGCGAAGCCCAGTGCCTGAATGTAGCACTTGGGAGTTAAAAGGCTGGGAATGGGTGGCAGTAGGGATTTTGCCTCTGTATTTTCCTCTGTCCACAAGAGACAATGGGATAGTGCCTGGTTTTTGTGTTCTTAGCTTAAGTAGGATATTGCAAAATGGGATAGCCACAGTTATGATCCTGAGCTGGAGAAAATGCCATACAGCAAGGAATGAAAAAAAAAAAAAACTTGATCTGTTTAGCTTATCAAAAAAGAAAATTGAGGGATAACTTGATTACAGAGTGTAAGTACTTCCATGGGAGAAAATACCAGTTGCTGAAGGGCTTTTTAATCTAGAGGAGAAAACAAGAGTAAGAAACAATGGCTGGACAGTGAAGCCAGATATTTCACTTCAGAGCAGGCAGACATTGTTAACAATGAGGGTGATTAACCACTGGGAGAGGATCCCAAGGGGGCTGATACCTCGTTCATTTCTTGATGTCCACACACCAGGCGGGAGCGCGTCTCTGGAGGACACGCTTTGCTCACCAGTGCGGAGCTGGGTTTGGTTCATGGGTGACTGGATCAAATGTGCTGCCCAGTGCCCTACAGCTCCTGGCCCCTTTGGGCCTTTGAAGCCCTTGGCTGCTTCTGGGAATGACTTGGCAGTTCTCTGGGGCTTTCCAGCTGGGGATCCTGGTGGACTTTTGAGGCRATGTCAGCACGGGCAGCCCTGCAGAAGGGGACTGGGCTGAGTCGCTCATCACCTGTTGGACTGTGGAAAGGGCCTGATTGACCCCCAAGCAGGTGAGATGTGGGCTTAACCAACCGCCTAGAGCTCCAAGAGATGGAGGACAGAGACAAGAGGTGCAGGTAAGGGCTCTCCAGCTATTCCTAACTTTTGGAAAGACTTCCTGGGACAGCTGKGTGCAAGGGCAGGTGAAGTCACTGTGATTTATGGAGGGAACAACAATAGGAAGAGAAAGGCCAACTTAACGCCTCTGCAGGATCAAAGCAAAATGAAAATGGTTGGCAAACCTCTGCCCTTCTCTTTAGACTCCACTGCCTCTCTCATATCACTGCCTGAACCTCAGCAACTGCCCAAAACACTCATTTCTGTGATGCTCAGAAGCTGCTCAGAACTTGCTTTCAGTCAGAGACAGAATCAGTAAGTGGAAAACCACCTCTGGACTTCATGTGCCCAAGACACTCCCGGGTGAGCTTCTCCTGTCCCGTAGCCCTGCTTCCCTCACCCTCCCACTGCGACCCAGGGCATCTCTTCAGCCAACTGGGAGCAGTGAGCAAACGGTTAAAGTTTTGCTTCTCCACCCAGTGGTGGGTGTTGTCTGTGTCAGAAACAATATAAGAACAGTCGGAAGTTGCAGCTGGCAAGTAACATTTGGAGTAGCAGTCGTGGGGCATATAGATCTGGTGTGGACTGTCTTTTCCTGAGACTGTAAACACTTGTGCAGAATGTCCGAGAGCAAGAAAAAAGGGAAAGGAAAGAGCAAAAAGAACAAAGAAGGGAAAAAAGGGGAAAGAGAACCTGACCCAGGAAAAGGTACTTCCCATTTTTAACAAATTTTACTTAAAGGAAGAAGAGACAAGCCAGCAGGAAAGTACTTGTGGGTTGCATGAGGGTGCAAATGCCAGGGACTGTTTGCCAGGCGAGTGTGCAAATCTCTGCATCTCATTCATATTTCATGCTCTTATAGGTCTGCTTTTGTTACAGGTCTGCTTTCTTCTTCATCTTCTCTCTTTTTTTTTCTTTCCTCTTTTTTTTTTGTTTTTTGTTTAAATACCCAAAGCCCCAGCACTTCAGGGCAATGTGCTCTTGCATGAACAGCAGTACTCAGCTCCTGTCATGGTGACAGGGSAAGTGAGGGGGTTTGTGCTGATTCTCTGGGGGTTCTGCTGTGTGGTGATTTGCTGTTTAGTTGGTTATTTTCTTGCTTTTTCCTGAGGTAAATATCAAAAGTCATAATTTTGGARGATCACAGGTGCTGTTCCTTGAGACAGACCAGTTCTCAGAGATCAGATTTTAGCTATAGCCTTGGTTTTTGAGGTAACTGCAATGACCTGTAGTGAAAGACACGTGGGCTCTGCTGAAATGCTGATATTCCTGAAATCAGGCTGTTCTTCAGAGATCTGACTGTTCCTTGCTGACTGGGTAAGGCAATATTTATGCTATTGCCAGGATTAAATGTTTTAATGGCTACAGTTCGATTCCTGAGTACATGGGCAGTGCAAGAACTGTCTTGGAAAGATACAGAAGGTTTGGTGGTAATGCAGTCCAGTGTAATTCCTTTCTCTCTCATGGTATCAGGGAGGGATTATCCTGGGCTGTTTCTTATCTGTGGTTTATCTGGCAATGCATTTGGAGAGAGCAGCAACCGTGTCAGGCTTTGTGTTTTATCAGTGTTAAAAGAGGCTAAAAGCTGGCCCGGGTCCTGTCCTGAGCCTGTCAGTTCAGCTCCTCGCTTGCCTGGCTGCAGTTCTGCTCTTGTGCTGTGTGGTGACACGAGTGACCGCTCTTGACCTGAGCAGGTCTGTTCTGCCTTTGCACTGCCAYCACTGGTGGCAGGATTTGCCCCTTCCCTTTTTCATCCCTTCACCCTGAGCATGGAGAACCTGCAGTGCCCYGAGCAGGGGCTGCTCCACCCGAGCTGCTGGGGTGGCAGTGGGTGCTGTTGCCATCAGAACAGAGCTGATGTTGCTGTGGGATCTGGGAGGAGGCTTTTGGGAAAGCTTCAAGACAGGGAGCTTGGAATCACCAGGGAGAAGCAACAGCTGCTTGAAGGTGACAGGCTCTGCCCTGGGGGCTCAGGAGGGTGCAGGGGTTGGGGGCTGTCTCAAGCCATCACCAGCATCACTCTGCCCCTGCCTCCGAAATGCAGAAAGCACAGGGCAGTGCCTGCATCGTGGGCATCAGCTTTGCTGGTGCACTGGGAGGCACTGGCTCAGGCACAGGGGGGACATGGGGCACACTGGGACTGCCCAGGGAGCAGCCACCTGCTTTGAGAAGGGCCAGGTGTGAGCAAGGCTCAGTTCTGTAGTGCCCCATCAAAGCCCTGCAGTAGTTCACTGCCCTGGAGAGAAAAAGGAAAGACCCTTCACCTGTTGTTACTCCCACTGACAACCAAGTCCTCTGCTGAGATGCATTGTCAGCTGTTCCACCACATATAAATCCCACAGGGGAGTGGAAACCTCCCTTCTGTCTGCTAATGGATCCAGAGTAGAACTGGGGATGATTGCATTGATCATTGGGATGATTGTATTGATCAGGTGGTGCAGTCACCATCCCTGGAGGTGTTCAGAAATTACTGGATGTGGCACTCAGTGATCTGGTCTGGTTGAAAAGGTGGTGATTGGCCAAAGGTTGGACTTGTTGATCTTAGAGACCTAAATGATTCTGTGAGTCTATGATTCTGTCATCCTGTCTGTACCTCAGGCAGAGAACGGAAAGGTTCTGTATTTGGCTTGYACAGCATCCTCGCATTTGCATTCCTTGTTAAGTGGATTGTTTAGATCCAGGTTGCTCATTTGCCCTGTGTTGCTGCCCTCTCTTTGCTCTGTGGGTCCATTAGAAGAGGACCCTTGGTTGTCTGTGGTGTCCCTGAATCAAACCCCACTTGGGGTTGGGCTGATTGGGTCCAGTGGAACCTGAGATCACCTTTTCACATCATGGGTCACCTTTGCTATGTGGTCTAAGGGACACCCTAGCAATGGTTCCCCAAAAGAACCTTTAGGAGTGAGGAGTTCCTCCTGCAACCACTTCTGAGTGGATGTCCCAGTCCAGGCACACAGACCAGGATGATCTGGGCAGTGCATCATCCTGTGGGACATTCCTTCAGCCTGAGGCTGGACCTCAGACTGCTCTCCAGCATGCCCAGGCTGATGCAAAACCCAGTCCTGGCACACAGCAGGACCCTGGCTGGGCACTGTCAGGGGGATTTGTGCTCTCTGTTTTCCCAGGCTGTGGAATTTCCCTCAAAGGGGATGTGCTAACACCCCTGAAAGCAGGAGGCAGAAGAGGCATCTACACCAACCTCATGCAGTATCTACAGATATCAGGAGAGGAACACTCATTTGATGGTCTGTGCAGGGCAAAGTGAGGGAATGATGGCAGCATGCAAAGCCTTCATCCTTCACACTCATCCCTGAGCAGCCTCTGCTGAGGGCCAGACTTTGATCCCTCTGACATTCTGACAGTCTTGTCAGACCCTTGTGCTCTTAGGAGCCTGCATGGAAAATTACCTTCAGTCAGCCCTTGGGGTGTGCTCTGTAGAGCCCCAGGACAGCTCTGGCATGGCCAAGACTCACCTGGACTTCCAGAGGTGATGTCSCAGCCCTGGCAGCTGCTCTGGGGGAATTGTCCCAGGTAAAGCTTTCACTGCCAGTGGACCAGAGCAGCAGAACAACCTCTGGAGGAATAGAGGGCTGAAACAGTAGTTTCAGGAAAGAGCATCCATGTGCCATGGGGTGTGCTAGATTTCCCATGAGGTCTCTAAAACTCAGGGGAGGAGAGGATTTGTCTTTCACTGCAGCTGTTAACACAATTGTTTTGGCTTCTGTGAATGTGTAAAAGAGGATTGCTGATCTCATGTGAAGGGCTAGCTTTGTTCTGAGGACCAGGACTATCTTTAACCTAAACTCACATTTTCATGCCTCTAGCAGTGCAGCTGTCCTAAAGTGAGTGCCCTGGCTACAGCTTTAGCCAGTGGAAGAGCCTGTGAAGGCCTCCAGAGGGAGATGGTGTCCACCTATGAAAACAAACCATCAGGATCCCTCTTTTAGACGTTTGTGACATGCATTGAAAAATAGATGGCTTGTGTCCCACCCTGCACACGTGGAAGGCACACCCTGCAGGGACTGTGTGAGCTGTGGGATGTGGGAACAGACCCACAAATTAATGTGAAATGCTCCCACAAGGTCCAGGTCTGAGACAGATGCATTTTATCATGTACTGTGCATGGGGCAATCAAAGCCACGACACTGAGACAAGATTCTGAGTGTAAAAGCAGCAGCCCTGGCACGTTCTGAAAGATTTGGGGTAGACTTTGGGGAGGTGGGACAAACAGACCAAGACCAATGCCAATGTTCACTGCAGAGCTGAGCAGAGCCCRAGCTGTGGCAGGGGATTGAGATGAGAAGAAAAAAAGGGCTGGAGGAAGCCTTGCTAGTGAGATAAGCGAGTTGGAAAGGGTCTGCATTTCATCTGTACTTTTGTGAGGTCACTTGGGGAGAAAAGACCGGAGAAATGTAAAGCATTTGGTTGGTCAAATTCCCCAGCAATTCCAGGCATTTTCTCTTATTTTTATTTAGTGTTGAGGAAAACATTGCGTGTGCTTCAGCTTTTTGCTGTTTGTCAGTGCTAATAAGCTGGCAGCACAGGCACTTTGCTTTCTCCTGAACTGCCCATGGCAATTGCTAATGCTGGAAAACTACTCAGAGAGCAGGTGAAGAGACTCTGCAGAGAGTATCTCATGTTTCAGTAGGAACTGGCTTGACCTCAGCTCCCAGATGAGTCAGGAATTGGTAGAAAGGTTGTGCAGAAGGGTATTGCGAGCTTGAAGGGGAAGGTGCCCCCTGGGCACGAGCCAGCAGTGGCACTGTAGCAGAAGCAGGTGCACATTGCCCAGGTCTGTGAGCCTGGGTGCTGTAGCGTGCTGCCGCGTTACCACAGGGTTGGGGAGGGAGGATGGGGAATGTGGAACCCCCTTGCAGCTCCTTCACTGCCAGCCAAGGCTCCTCTRTGTGGGCTGTGTCCACGCTGCAGGGTGAACACGCTCCTTGTTTGTTCTCAGCTTTCTGCTCTCAGGAAAGACTCCAGTTCTGAGGAACTGGTAGAAATATTAGCCAGAAAGGTTTGTTTACAAGAATAACCCACGGCGGATATCCCACAGTAGCAGTTCTGTTTTCTATAAACACCCAGGCACACAACAAGGTACCAGATGTCAGCTGTGCTCCAGGATCTGGGCACATGTGTGTTTCCMTGGGCTCAGTGCATGGGCTGGTGTTCCATGTGGCTCAGAGCACACATGGGGACAGTTACCACGCACCAGGGAACGTGCAGGGACTTGCTCAGCTTTGGGAATGGAGGGGGTCTGACTCACAAGCTCCAGTGATTCATGCTGGGGTAAAGGAAGAGGTGAATCCCAGCTCCTTTCTGGTCTTCCCTGGAGCTCTGCTGAAGGAGGGATTGAACAGAGCATGCAGCTCTGTTCCTSCACTGTCCATGGCTCACAGTCTCAGGTGTTCATACAAACAGGAGTTACAGGAGAGGGACCCAGCAGGGCTGAGGGATAACCCATCTCTCCACTCAGGCAGACTGCAGGGCTGGGAACGCCTGGCAGAGGGGCAGGATGCAGCAGAACAGTACATTAGTAAGTAATCCCACTATGGATCCAAAAGCTGGTGAGTCAGACCCCTGGGCATTCCATTTTCAATCCCTTTTTGGAGGTGTAAGTAACCTGGGAAAGGCAGTCTCTGGAAAGAGGAGGAACATCTGGAGAGGGGCTGAGCACAGCCTGGCTGCCGACCTTGGAGGTCATGTGCTCAGCTCATTCTCCTGCCTCATTAACGTGATGGGCTCCAGCTGCAACCTGGCTGAAGGAGAGCTGTGCTGCCACGAGCAGCCTGGCTCTGACATCCTTCCTCCTGCCTCTGCACTGCCAGAGCCTGCTTTGAGTGCTGCCCTGAGCCCAGGGCTTGGCTCAGGCTGAGCTCCAATGGAGCTGCAGCTGAAAACTGCTTGGAGAAGGTGGGATGAGACTGTGGCAGGTTGTCCTGTGGCAGAACTCCTGAGGCAGTGAAATGGGGGAGATGAGCCTCCTGTTCCTCTGACCCCTTCTCATTTTCCCTSAGATTCCAATGGGTGCTTTCAGGTGCATGGGGGGGGGGGATGTTCAGCAGGACCCTGTGCCCTTTCCAGTGCCTGAGAGCTCTGTTACAGCTCTTGGAATATGCAGTGAGTGGAGCTTTGGTAACACATCTCCTGCTTGGCTGCGCTTGTTTCTTCTGGCAGCAACGCTCCATTAAAAAACCACAGTGTCTCTTGAAGAGAACTTGAAGAAATCAAGTTCAAGAGAAGCTTGAGAGATGCAACCCATGCCTAGGATCCTAAATCCAGGCTGAGAAGTCACAAGATTGAAATCCCAGTAAAGGCTGGATGATGTCTGTGCTGGAAACAGCGTTCAGAGCAGAGGCTGTGAGATAACCTGGAGCTTTCCTTTGGGGAAGCTGCACCTGTGTCACTGAGGGTGAGAGCACACTGAGCTCTCCTGGCTCAGCCAGGCTCCCTGGKGCTGTGTGGAGCTCCTTGCCCTGGCTCCTGTGGGTGTGTGCTGTCCTGGGGCTGGCCAGGGACCYGCTGGCAGGGAAGGCACTTTGGGAGGGCGAAGGCCTCTCCAGCAGGGCTGGAGCTTGGACATGCATCACCTGCTGTGCTGACCTCCTGTCTGGGACACACAACAAAGTCACATGGCTCGGGAAGGGGACTCTGCCCAAGGGGAAGCTCTCACTGCACCCACAGGGGACTGATTGGGGCAAAACTGCCACTTCCCTGCACATGCCATGGAGTGCCAGAGCAGGGAGAGGTGTGCGTGGTCCTGCTCCTGGCTCTGGTGCTGTGCCCTGGCACCAAATGGTGTTTGAACCAGTGTGACCTGGGATGGTCTCCTCTCCAACAAGGGCAGCGCTCCGTTGTTGCATTTTTGAGATGTTTCAAATTGTAACAACAAATACAAGAGATAATGGTAAAAATTAAACATTTTAGGTAATTAATAACTCTGGTAATTAGGCTTGGCAGACTCAGTCATCAGTTCTTACAATGGGTTTTAGTTCAGGCATGTCTGAAAGGCAAGAGCTCCTCGATAGGAGGGAGAGGTGCTTTGCAGAGATCAATAACCACACCAGGCTCTCTTCCTGCAGCAATGCTGTGGTCAAACTCCTGAGGAGTCCAGTGGTCCTGGAGCTCTTCTACCATGTGCTTCATCCCTACTATCCCCTTAGATTTTGGATTACAAACAGAAGTCAGAGCCCAGTTTTTCTTGCTAAATTTTTATCCACGGTGAGGATTAGGAGGAGAAGGGAACCACATTTACTCTCCAAGYCTGATATTTGGCTGGCAGATCAGAAAAAGACAACTACAAATGTGTGAGATGGACAGAAAAAGTGTTCTTTAGGCAAGCAGTGAAACTTTCATTTACCCTAGGACTACACTAAATTCAGGTGCTTTAGTGTGTAGTTGGCTTATTTTTTAAAAAAGACACCCCAAAAATTTGAACCAGATTTCCTCCATCACTGACCGATGTTTGGAAGCCCTTCAGAGAAACTTCTTCTCRGTGTCAGAATTTGCACATTTGCTTAATTTGAGGGTAAAATCAGGTTGAAATCCACCCAGCAGGTTCTCAGCAGATGTTTCTCTGACCTATCTCCTCTAGCTTTTTTGGTGGATGTGTGATATGCACCAGCTGAGCATCCAACCCTCTGGCTTTCAACAGTTTTTGATTTGAAGGCTGGGACTTTATTCCCCTCCAAAACTCTGTGTGTGTGTGTGCATGTGTACATATGTTTGTGCTCACAKGAGTTTTTTCTTCCACTTTGAAGTCCACAGGGCTTTGCAAGAATTCCCTGGTTCCTGATGTGCTCCAGCCCCCTGGGGGTGTGGGGATGCAATTTTGGGTGGCACACTACTCTGGCAGAGCCTGCACTGACCCTGATGCTCCTTCTGTGTCTCTTGTACATCTCTCCCTCCAGTCAAACCACTGACAAAACTCCCGTGCTCAGCATCTCCATCTCTGGTTCAAAGCACAACAAAAGTGTGTCCCTGCTCTTCCCCACCCCTTGGCTTGACCCAAGTGCTCCTGGAGAGAAATCTCCTTGCTCTGGGGGCAGGCTGGTCCTGTTCCAGCAGCAGTGCAGGTGTGGCTTTGTGGAGCCTCCTCAGAGCCTGGTGCTCATTCCTGCTGTGAGAAGGCAGATCAGCCAAGGAGGGAGCTGGGTTTGGGCGTTCCTGGGAGACAATGGGCCAGGGAAGGGAGGCAAAGGTGCTCCCTGAACCTGGCCACATCCCCCTGCCTGCCCTGCATGGCTGCCCAGGTGCCTGTGCCCATTCCCCAGCTCAGGGGAGTGGGGCAGGGCTGGCAGAGAGGAATGTGGAGTTTGGCAGGGTGGAGGGAGGGAAGGAGGATCTCCCAGCTGCTAGCACAGTCCTTGTGCACAAGGGTAACCAGCTTCAGCTGTGCCCGTGCAAACCTGCTGCTCTCTGCAGGAGAGAAACCTCAGCTGCACTGCAAGGCAAAAAACCCTCACCTGCCTGATTTCCATTGCAGAAATGGAGGAATTTCCATTGCAGAATGGAGGAATTCTGGTGGGGAAAAGGCTTGGGAGACACCCCAGAGCCCACAGATGGGGGCACATTGCTCCTTTCTGGGTAGCTGGCAGTGCCAGGTGGCTCTTCCTCAGCCTGCCCTGCTCTGTGATGCCATCGTGGATGGGCACRGCAGCTCCAGCTCACAGCACAGCCCAGCACTGGCTCTGCCTTCTGCCATGAGCAGAAYGAGCTGCTGGTGCCATGATGCCTGAAAAGGGCTGATTGTTCAAGTGGTTTGGATCCAGCGCCTGGCTAGCAGGTCCCTTGCCCACGGGGTGCAGGGGTGGAGGGGCTGGAGCAGGGCAGGATGTCTGTCCAAGGCCAGGAGTCCCCTGATCACTGCCCCAGGCACAGTTTGTTTCCCTTGCAGAGATCTTTCGTGTTTCATCTGCTCATTCAGGCTTCTGCCTGAAGGGCAAGGACAAAGAATGCAATGAACTCCTTGGCATGGAAGCGTATTTTGCTTCACATTTGTCAATAAATGAGATTAGGTTTCTGCATTTGTGCCGAGAGGCTGCGTGAGAGGCACGTTTAATGAATGCTAAAATAAACTCTCTGGATAGCTGTGGGGTAACAAACACAGCTAAAACTTGCATCTCAGGAGAGATCCTGACATTGCAGAGATGCCAGTTATATGACCAAGCAAAAACGAGTCAGCCCAAAGCTAAAATTACCCCAGATCTTTCATGAAATGATGACTTGGTACCAAAAGCAGCCTGTGTATGATAATGACCATACTGCTGCTCTGCTTGAAAGAACATTTCCAACTCAGTCCTGGGTTACCTCTCCCAGTTCTTCCAGGTATGAAAACTCTTTGTCCAGAATCTGAATCTTTTATCCTAAAAAGATAATCTCATAAAGATGGGAGGCAGCGTGAGTTGCCTATTCCTGGGTGTCCTTCCCACTGCCCACCCTGATGAGCCCTGACTCCCCCTCTTTCTGTCCAGCAGGGCCATGTAGGAATAAGGAAACCTCTCTGCTGTCAGAAACAGACAGATGTGGATCCAGGGAGAGTCCTGGATATCGAGGTTTAAGATCCATGAAGAAACATGGAGGGATTTCAGGAGGGTCACCTTGAGTCACAGAATCTTAGAATCACAGACTGGTTTAGGTTGGAAGGGACCTTAAAACTCTTCTCATTCCATCCCCTGCCATGGGCAGGGACACCTTCCACTATCCTGGGGTGCTCCAAGCCCTGTCCAGCCTGGCCTTGGACACTTCCAGGGATCCAGGGGCAGCCACAGCTTCTCTGGGCAACCTCAGGTCCTCCCCACCCTCACAGGGATGATTTTCTTCCTAACATCCCAATCTAAACCTACTTTCTTTCAGTWTTAATCCACTTTCCCTTGTCCTATCAAATATCTTGGCAAATATGAAAATGCTAAACTCTGGAGGAATGGTTGCAGATGGTGATGGAATGAGCCCTGGGGTTTCTTGTGGGAGGCTGGGGGAGAAGGGCAGTGCCACCCCCGTGCTGTGGTGGCACTCAGGGAGCTCTGCAGCAGCCACCAGGGCTGAGGGTCTGACTCAGCTTTCCTGATACACGGTTGTGCACTTCCAGGCATGGGGGTGAAAAGGTTTGCTGGTAACCAAAGAAAAGCTGTCAAGTGAAAAATGTTCCTGTGGGCAGAGGATCCTGGCTCTCTGTTGTGGGAAGCAGGAGAAGGGGCACTGCTCCAGGAACGTGCCCTGAGGGGGTTTTGCTSTTGGGTCCCAGGGCTGGCAGAGCAGCAGTAAAGGCACAGCACAACGTGGGGCTGGGCAGCCCCAGCACAGAGCCCTCCTGGCTCTTCAGTGCTCCTCTCCCAGCTCATTCCTTGAGGAGGGTGCAGTGCTGCTGCTCTGCCCTGCTGGTGATGGTGTGGGCACTGCAGACCCTGCCCGTGCCAAGTGACCTTGGCTTCCACACACCTAAAGATTTCAYTCTTTCCAATAATACTTCTGGCTCTTCTCCTGGCATGCTCCCAGGCTGAATCTGCAGATGAGAAGTTGTGATGCTGCTCTTGTTGCTTGGGACTTTCCTAAGCAGCAGTTCAGGAATTACTCCTTTTTGTGGTCAAGCTTATCCATCCTACCTGCAGCTGGTGGACAGAAGGGAAAGCAGGAGTGGCAGAAATTGTAGTGCAATRGAAATAGTTGATAACAGCTTCCAAAACCCCCTCTGTCCATGTAGCACGTGTTTGGTTGGGTTTTTTTTATTATTATTAGGGCTTCTGGAGAGGTTTCCTTGTCTATCCTATATTTAGAAAATGTGGGCAGGCCATGCCATTTTAAGAAGCAGCCTTGTGTTGGCAGGGCCATTGCTCATTTCATGTGTTGTAACATTTTTGTGTTGGTAATGTTTTGAGGGAGATTCTGTGAGTCACAGCTYGGGTTCTCTGGTGGGGTTAGGTAGGTGTCTTGTTCATTTTGGGGTCTTAGGAGGGCAGAAAGAAGCAGTTGTAATCTGAAGCACTGGCAGCAGTTTTGGCTTTATTGCCAGGGCTGTGATAATCTGGTATTTCCCGTGAAGCCCCAGGTGCTGTACTTGCTTTATTTTCTGTGACTCTCCAATTTCTCTTCCCCTTTGTCATGGYAGGACAGAGACAGACAGTGTGTCCTAGCTGGGCCCAAACATTCACAACATCAAAGATAACAGCCAGCCCCAAACACATCTCTAGGTGGAAATCTCCTTTTGTTTAGTTCAATATCACCATTTTCAAGAAGAAGAAGAGGCCCAGTTCCTGATTTCCCAGTTCCTGATTTCCCAGTTCATGATTTCCAAACGAGCAGAGCTGTGTGTCTCGTGTCTGTCTGTCCCCTCCTCCCCTCCTTTCCCCTTCTTTTCTTCCTGGTCTTTTTGGCAGGTCACAAGAGACACTGAGTGTCTTCTCTGTGATGGAGAGCCCATTTCTCTGGGCCTGTCCCACCTCTCCTGCCCCATGCAGGCACAGCAGCTGCTCCCTGCAGTCCTGGTCCCTGCCTCACAAGGCTTTGGGTGCTTCCCCCAGAAGCAGCAGCGTTTTTCTGCACTGGAGCCTCGGGGCTTGTCTGCACAGGGAGGCTCTTGCAAAACATGCTTGGCCCAGGGTGGGAATTTAAAGGGAAAGAGCTGTTCCTGCAGCAGAGTCCTGCCTTGCACCCTGTCATCCTGCAGAAAAGCACAGGAGTTTTAACTTCTGTGCTTGGTGCAGCTGCACTGGAGCTGGGCAGCCGAGGGCTCCTGGGCAGCCCTGCCCTGAGCTGGCCCTGGYTTAGCACTGCGCAGGAGGCCAGGGCTTGGCAGTGCAGGCTGTTCTCTGTGTACCCAGCAAAGGGGCAGCCCTCCAGAGCAGAGCCTGCCCCAGGGCTGTGGTACCCTCTGGAGGAGCCTCTGAGCTGGCAGTGCCCCTTCCTTCTCAGCACTGCCTTGGGGGGAGCTGCTGAGCCCAAACCTGTCAGGGCAGCCTGGGGTGAGCTGTCCTGAGCCCTTCAGAGCTCCTGGAGGGGCCTCTGGGAGGGAGTTCAGCTGTGGTGCTCACTGAGCTGTTGGGCTGGTCACCCAGCTGTCATCTGTGTCCCACCCAYGCCAGAGCATGAGGCTTCCTGAAGGGTTTTCCTCAAGTCCAGCCCTCCAGCACTGTCTCAGTCCCACCATGCCAGCCCTGGGGAATGATGCTCCGGGGAGCTGAAGGTGATCTGTGGGTACACCGCCTGCTGAGCCAAGGTCTCACATCCCAACTCCTGGCTGTCAATTAAAGTCCTTTCCTTTGGGAGAGCAGGGAAGGACCCTGAAACACCTTGCACCCCACAGGATTGAAACCTGARGTCTCTGAAAAGAGAAGAGACGCCGTGACACACAAAAAGTCATGGAAATGTGGCATTCCCTAGGTCTCTCTGAGGCCAAAGGTGGGAGCCCAGACATCCCTGGCTGCTCCAGCTGGTTTCATCTGCACTCCCTGGAAGCTGTGGCTGCAGCCACTGAAGGCAAGAGCATGGCAGGGCTGGCAGAGAGGCAGACCTGAACATGAGGCACAGGCATGCTGTCATCTGGGTAAACTGGGGAAAAATCCATGCAGGGGTTTGGGCCTCTGGGCATCGGGGCAGGAAAGCAGCCCTGACCATGAGAGAATGCAGAAGGCTTCCCCACTGGGAAGTATCCAGAAGCAGTAAGTGATACTCGCTGCATTAAGTGGGGTTCTTGTCTAGCAGGGTCAAGGAGCATGGTCAGACCCAACATCTCAGGSTCCCTCAGCCTGGTGGTCCTCCCTGGCTGCTTTCTGTGCCTGTCACGAGTCCCCATGTGGCACTGAAGCCTCCCCCTGCTCCTCCCTGCTGGAGTTGCCCTGCTAACAGAGTTGGCTGCTTGAGGACTCATCAGGGCTGAAATGATTTATTTCTCAGCCATTTATTGCAAACGAACCATTGGAAGGCTTTCAAAAGCCATCTTCTCTTGACCTAAGTTCAGCTGAATGTTTTAGCAGCATCAGCTTTACATAACACGCCAGTAGAGGGGAATTCTGGGGGAATAAAGTTTATGTTGATAAACAATCCTTGCTGACCAGGATCACCCTCTCAAAGTTGAGTGGTTATTCAGAGGAYCACTGAGGAGCTGGGAAGTACAAGCCAGCTGCCCCAGAAAAATGTGATGACTTGTGTGTTTACCCTGAGTGTCCGATAAAATCCCAGAATATCTTACGACAGCAGGTAATTCTTTGCCAGCATTTAGATTTCAGCGAAATGTCTTGATAGAGCTCTAGCACCCCAAATTAATTGCAGTTGGTGAGGACAGGAGAGCATCACATGGGCTGAGAACTGGGTGGGGAGGACCATGAACAATGGATTAGGATAAACAGCAGTGTGTCCAATTGTCAGGGGAGTGAAGGAGAGCACAGCCTTGGGAGCTGAAGCCGTGCCAGCTGCTGCCCTCCATGGTGACTGCACAGAGTTAACCTCTGAAAGGTCTCCTTGGGACCCTGCAGCACACCCAGGGAGCCCCTGAGGGCTCTCAGGAGCTGGGATCTGTTCATTGCCAGTTACCTGGGAATGTTTTTTCAGAAGATCCTTCACGGGGCAGGGCTGCTGTGTGATCCTGTCTGAGGTGTCCATTCAGCTTTTGTTCGTGCTCACAAAGACGCTCCCAGTTAATTAGCTGATATTTTGTCCAGGCATTTATTTACCACCAAATTACAAAGGGAGGGGCACAAGTTGAAAAATGAGGTGAGAAGCATAATAGAGTAGGCTGTGCTCAACTGTGATGTTCCATCTCCATGATCCCCTGGCTTAGGGTGAGAGCTGGGTAATTGCTGGTGTGGGTCCTTCTGAAAAGCACCATTAGAAAAGCAGATCTGGGATGGATCCTTCCTCTGAACGTGTGCAGGGGTCCTGCAACTCCAAACAGCATTGTCTAGGTGAGCAGAGAGGTTTTACTCTCATGGTGTTGCAGGCCTGGCCATTGGGCAGAGGGGCTGCTGCAGGGACAGGCAGGGCAGCAGGGTGACCAGCAGTCACCTCTCATGGGCTGTGAGTGGAAGCTCAGCCTCTCTACAGCCTGCAGCAGGGGGAAAGTGTGACCCCACAGCCTCAAAGCAGCACTGAAGTGTCTCTGAGCTCTGTGTGACAGTGGAGATCCCAATGCTCCATCCCAAACAGGCAGAAAAGCAGCACCARTATTCAGGTATCTGCCTGAGAGGGTGATTCAGGATTCAGGCCCTCTGGGTTTCATGGAGACAAGGCTGTTGGGAGCTCTTCAGTGAGATGTGGGAGGCAGTCAGCATCTCCAGAAATAAGAGGAGGATGAAAYTGGGGGTTAAGAGTGATATTCAAGGTTTTTGAGATAATGGATTTTGCAAAGGAAACAAACATTTCATCAACCTCACAGCCAAGATTGAGACAGCAAAGACAAAGAGGAGTGATTTTGGTTATCTGTGGTTGGTGGCAGCTGGCATAGGCAAAGAGAAGAGAACAGGAAGAAGGGGTAGTGGAAAGGACAGGACAAAAGGAGAGATGGATTGCATCTTTGGAATGATGGAACATCTCTTTTGCACCTGGGGGCCAGAAGAGCCTCACAGGTCTCAGTAGCTCCCAGTGTGACTGGGTTCCCATCACCTCCAGTGTGACTGGGTTCCCATCACCTGCTGGGCAGGGCCCTGTACTGACAGCTCTTCAGCCAGGGCAGAGTCCAGCGGGATCCATCCACTGCTGGTGAGATTGTGAGGTGGGGGTCAGCTGTATCCTAGCAGCCATCCTGTCCTGGGGCACCCTGTGGGATGCAGTGTGGATGTGCAGTACAGCTTGGTTGTGTGTCTGGATCCTGGTGAGGTGGATGGATCCCCCCTCGGGACAGGGATGTGATCTGCTCAATTTCTTAGCGGTTTCTTCCAAGCTCATTCTTGTAATCCTGTGAGTTGTTGCCCTCCTGAACCCTGTCTTTGGACCCTTCCAGGTTAATTCTGTAGACCAAAGGTCTCTCCAGGCTTTTCCAGGGCAGCTCCTCAGCACCATTGTACCTTCTACAGATTCATCAGAAACAAAGTCACATGCATGGGATATTTAGACTGAGCATTTCCTACAAAAATGTTCTCCCGAAGAGGAGACCCCACTCTTTCCATCAGGTTTGCAGTGTTCTCAGGCCCCTGTAAATCCCTTTTTGGGTTCTAGGTGGTTGCATTCCTCTGCATGGGGGTGCTGAAGGATGGCTTGGGGATGTGGTGAAGGGGAAGCAGTGGGAGTGCAGAGGTGAAGGAGCAGCTCTGCAGAATTTTGCTTTAGCAAAGGCTCTGAGTGCAGACCCTTCTTACCTGTCCAGCTCCACTGCCTCCTCACTTTTCCTTTGTCACTCCTGCATGGAGATGAGAACCACCCATGCTTGCAACTCAGGATGAAACCTGCATTGTGCCCTGTCTTTGCCCAGGTCTCCTCCTTGGATCCCAGACTCCTTCCGCTTGTTGTCACTGCTGCTTAAAATGGCATTTGTGGTGGCATCCAGAGGTCCTGGCTGCAGCATTGTTCCCCTTGTGCTATTCACAGCACAGAGTCATAACAAGAGCCAGTCCCTGCCCCAAATATATTAAGTGGGATCTTTGAGAGAGGAAATGGAAGCACAGAGAAGGGATGTGAATTGTCCCACTTTACGCAACATTTCTGGGATAAAACCCAGCACTATTAATAGCTTTTGCTCAACAACCATCTTTTGTTCAGAACTCTGGTTTTCACCTTAAGTTGTTTGTGTTGTGCAGGATCTGCTGCCCAGTTTGGTGAAATTTCCCATTTTGTGACCTAAAGCTGGACATGAAGCAGGTCAATAAACCCATGTCTAGTTTGAACTCGGAATAATTTCCCTGCTAGGGCCATCACCACGTTGCCTATTGTCTCCTCTTTGCCCACATTTTGCTGCTGCATCATTGATCTTCATTCTCAGTCACTTGTGTTCTGCAACGGCCCCTAGAAAATTACACTTTCCTATGTTCCTCTTCCCTAAATCCCTTTGTGAGGYGGCTGGACAGCCAGCAAGGGTTGGCTCTCATCACAAAGTCAAATTTGCTTTACCTTCCTTCTCATTTGTTGCCTATGAATATTCTATAAAGTGATCTTTCTGCCAGAGAAATGTTTGTGGAAACAGAAACTGTTGATTAAATTTTAACGAAGAGTCACAGGAAGCAAATTTTAAAATTGCAACTGTATGTTTGTGATAATAAGAGCTCTGTCATTGCTGTCAGGGACTAGAATTGATGCAGGCCACAAAATCTCTTCATCCAACCAAAATGAGCCAGAGTTTCTTGATTTCTTTTTTTTAAAAACACAAGCCACAAACTGCTCATGAGCAATTTACAAGCCAAAAATTAGCCAGGATGGCTTTCCAGAGAATAGTTCAGAAGAATATCGCAATAAGCAATATTCAAATATAAAATGAGGGAAAATAAGGATAAAAAAATTAATCAGGAAGAGCTGACATCCTGGAGACTCCTGGCAGCTGTAAATCAGCTTGGTTGGGGGACATTTCAGTGGAAGCCACCCATTGCTGTGCTCCAGTGGGGGTCCAGAGCTGCTCAGAACAATGCTGGGAAGCCGCACTCTGGACAAGGCAGGAGACACGCTGTGTTAGTGTCTCCACTGGGCAGTGCCCAGAGTCCCAGTCGGAATTTACAGCTCCATTTGCTGCTTCCCTGCAGCCCAGGGACGAGGGTGGCCCTTCTGCCTGGCTCCCTGGGCCGGGCTGGGGGAGCTCTGCCTGCCGGGGTCTCTCCTGTGTGGGTTCCACGGCGGGCTCAGCCCTGGGAGGGAGCAGATGCTGTGCCCAGAGCTCCAGAGTGGCACAGACCCAGGGGGAAGGGGCACTGGGACAATGCCATGGTGCAGGGTGGTAATTCCATCCACGCTCACTGGGATTTGGGCTCGTGGAAAAGCTGTCTCAGGGATGATCTTTAGCTTCTTTCCTGTGTTTGGATGAAAACCAGACCTGCGGTCACTTCTGGTACCAAGTGCTTTAAAGCCTTTCTTCAACCAACAGCAAAACTTTTAATCTTTCTAATATAACATTACAGAGAACAAACAAGTCTCTAATGCAAGCCCTGGGGTCTCTTGTGGGGAGATCCCGATAAAAACAGGGCTTTCTGTTTTGGAAATACCCTCTGGTGGATTTGTCTCTCGCCAGAGACAATGGTGAACTTTCAAAGTAGGCAGAGACGTGGGAAAAAAAATATTGTAATTACGACTGTAAGTGGATGGCTTTTGTCATGGAATGCTAGAGAATATTATTTTATAGGTTAAAAATTAAACATCTCCACCTCTGTATTAGAGGCTTCTCACTGAATTTAATTTAAGTGCTTTCTTCTCTGAATCCCTGCTTTGTGTGGCATTTCACCTGGTTGTGTGTGAAACATCAGGATGTTCTCTGGCCCAGAACTTCCTGGGAAGTTGAAGAAGCAAAAAATTTTCCCAGCTGGGCTGTCGCATCTGACCTTCACTTGACCTCTGCCTGCCCTGGATTAACATCTTGTAACTGATCCCAAGGTTCACTTATTTTTCCCTGCTTGCTGAAGTTAAGCTTGTTTGAAAACACTCGTTAAAGCTACCTCTCACAGCAAAGTCTGCTGGGGCAGGGAAGGAGGTGGATCCTCTGCTGGGGTGGGGCTGGGGTGGGTTGGGGCTGTCAGATCCTCTGCTGATGCCTTGAGAGGCTCCCTGGAACAGAGGCTAGGCAGTGCTAAAGGAATAAAGTAGGGATTTATTRAAAAGRYCTTCAAAGGATGCACCTTGGGCAGTGCAACAGCCCAGCCGTGGCTACACCCAAGATGGATGATGGGTCACGAGTTTTCACACTTTTATAAGTTTTGGTCCATTTAAATATTGGGGTTAATTGTCCAATTACAGCTCCAGGTTATGCAGTCCCATCCTCCCAGTTTGCTCYCCTCAATTCCCTGTTGTTTGCACTTTTTGGGCCTGAAGTTGCAACATTGTCCACGGTTCTGGGGCTGGAAAAGGATTGTTTTGTCTGACTGARCTGTGAGGAGAACTTGCTAACACTTCATATGAAGGTCAGAGTTACATACTGATGCAGTACAAAATCTGGAAAATATGAAAAAGGCAGTACAGAATCTGGAAAATATGAAAGCTAAAACTTAAGGCATCACTGCAGTGAGGTGTTCGTGGTTCTTGCTCTTCCTGACCTCAGATCTCACACCTCGTATGTTAACCCCCTCCACGGTGCTCATCCATTTGTATACAATGGAACTGAGGGAGGAGGACAGAGCTCCCCAGCAGTGCTGTGCTGCCCGGGTGCAGCCCTGTCCTTCCCTGGCACACCTGGCTGTGTTGGGCTCAGGGCTGGGCAGGGAGGGTCAGCTTTGTGTGGCAAACCTGGCACCTTGCTCAGAGATTCGGTCACATYCTCCTGTTTGCAGTGGCCCATCCTGATTCACCTGAAGGACTTGGTGTGAGTGTTTGGGGCTCTGCTGTACCCCCACATTGCAGTGGGTCCTGTTTTTGCAGGTTTTCCTGAGTCATAGAATCATCACAGAATCCCAGAGTGGTTCAGGTTGGGAGAGACCTTGGAGACCATCTCATCCCAAGTCCCAGCCAGGGGCAGGGACACCTCCCACTGTCCCGGGCTGCTCCAAGCCCCTTCCAGCCTGGCCTTGGACACTTCCAGGGATCCAGGGKCAGCCACAGCTTCTCTGGGCACCCTGTGCCACGACCTTGCCACCCTCACAGGGAACAATTTCTCCCTGCAATGCTCCCACCAGTCCGTGATGGGCTGTCTGCTGTCCTCCCATCCTTGGAGAGCCCAGGTGGTGCAAGCAGTCCCTGTGAGGGGAATTTCAGCCCCCCTCTGAGCTCTTCCCCTCTGTGTTTTAAAGCAGCAGTCCTGTGATTCATAAAGCTGTAAAACATCCAGTAGAGGGGTTTTTTTTTCATCCCTTTCTAGAATCAATGACATCTCACTAATGGTCATTTGCATCTGCAAATTCTTCCCTGTATTCTGAAAGCTTTTCGCCTTTAGCTTTGCCATGACGTAAGGGGTCTACATATGGTTTCATGTACAGATTTCATAATAAACATTTAATGAAATGAGGGTTTTTTCTGCTAACCTAGATTGTTTTGTCTCCTGGGGTGAGTTTTTCAATCACTTTCCTCTGGTGATTGAAAGATGATGGATGCCACCCGGGTCTTTACCAGGGTTCTAGGGCAACTAATTTGTGCTTAGTGCTCAGTGAGTGGAACAAAGGATTAATGTATTTTAGAGTTTTGGATGCTTGGGGTAATTTCTTTGTTGGCTGGGTCTGGACTGGCAGTCCACAAAGCATGGGTGGGCAATTTTTCTAGCTGATTGTGAAGATAGAGATAAAGCTATATTTTATGAATTGCTGTTTCCAAGGTCATCTGGAAATTGAGCACTTCATAAAACATATCTTTGTTCAAAGATATATTTGATTATATAAAATATGATCCTAGAATCAATTGGGTACAAACAAGATGTTGCCTTTAGGGTTGAAAACACATTGTTAGAGGCATGAAGAGCAGAAATTGTCGCTGCTGTCTTTGTGTGGCTATTGTTTTTGGTCTTAATAGGAACAGAATGAATGACATTTTTCCACCAGACCACTTATGCTCAACTATACCTCCAGGACAACTTCCTGGCCAAAAATATTCAAAACAAACAAACACAATAGCAATTCTACTCCAATTACATTGTTTGCAAACCAGCTAGTGTTCATAGAGTACTAGGTTTGGCAAATCCAAGCTCCTCAAGCCCCTGGATTTTAATATTGGATATTTGCATGTGTATGCCTTGGTGGAGCTGTGCYCTTCAGGTGGGTGTTTGTGCATGGGCACCTCCAGTATTGTGGTAAAAGCACAGCCCAGTTGTCTTAACAATTTGGGCATTGGGAGCACATCCCTGCCCAGTGACCAGCTGCTCATTGATTCCAATGGAGCTGAGATTTCAGCCCCAGGCTCTCCACCAAATCACACACCAATTTCAAAACTTTCACTGGAAAGAAGAATAACTGGATTTTTAACTGTGGGAAAGACAGAGGAGGAGGAATTTACCAGTTGCTCTTAAACATAAGTGGAGCCAGGATTTGTAAGAGGAGGGTGGAATTTCTGGCTTTGTGGCACATTTTCATAGAAGTATAGAATCATTAAGGTTGGAAAGGACCTCTAAGATCCCTTGTTTTGAGTTGCCAGAGGGATCCTACAGAGAACAAACCTAAATCAACAAACCTGCTTGTAACTTTCCAGTCAATTTTCTTTGGTGATGGGAATGGTCATAAAAATTTGGTCACCCTCAATTAGAAATAGATTAAAAATTATAATAGTGCTGTAGATTGGTGTTGTAGTCATTTCTTCTCCCTGAGACAGAAGGCTACAGGAACTTAGTTAAAGGAAAAGAAAGTTGTGTGTTAGGGAAGGTATGGGACATGTAGGGAGGAAAAATGCATTTGTTCTGGCTTCAGCAAAGTGCTTTCCACGCTTCATCCCAACCTCAAATCCACAGATCTCAAATCTTTTCAGCATCTTCACCCTTCCAGTCATCTGTGTCCTTCCCACCAGTGTCTGTTCTGTGTGAGGCCGCTGAGGGGTCCACATCAGACCCTCCAGGACCTGGAGTGGTGGCTCCTGCATGGTCACACCTGCGTCTCCAGCTCCCAGGGTGGGACCTCTCCCAGGGGCAGAGTTGGGCCTCTGACTCCTGCTGGAATACCCCTGTGGGAGAGGCAGGGCAGCAAGGACATCTCCCCTGTCCTTGGAGAGATTTGGGCTGTTAACCCTTGCTGTTCCCTGCAGTTGCTGCACAGGAGTCCCTCGGACAGTGGAGGTGAGGTGTAAATGTCCCCAGTAGGGGACATAGGGTCTAGTGCTGGCTCCTACACTGCAGTCCCTGCCCTCTGAGGGTGGCAGGCCCTGGCACAGGCTGCCCAGAGAAGCTGTGGCTGCCTCTGGATCCCTGGAAGGCCAGGCTGGATGGGGCTTGGAGCACCCTGGGATAGAAGMAGGTGTTCCTGCCCATGGGATGAGCTTTAAGGTCCCTCCCAACCCAAATCATTCAATGGTTCCATGACTCCATGATCACTGCTGATGGAAGAAACATGGCTATTTGTTAATGAAAAGGTCAAACAGTGGTTACAGCAAAATGCTGCCCGTTGGAAATTTCAATTTGTCATTGTTGTTTACCTGTCACGTACCCCTGCTCAGCACACCAAGATCTGAGACAGTGGCTRCAAAGACTGCCATGAGAATGTCTGACCATGCTTTGGCACAAACTGAGACATAAATTGCCTGAAGTATAAATCATATTACAGATCTTATATTATGTTTAATGCTCTGGGTTTGGAGCCTGTAGTTCCCCACTGGGGGTCGAGGCTGGCATGGGACGATGTGTCAGTGTCCCACCAAGGTTCTCTCCCGCAGGCTCGGGGCTGTGTGTGGTCTGTGGACGTTGTGTCCACCCATGCAATAAAGGCAGGGTTGTTCTAYAGCTTCACTGTCACCTCCAGGGGCGTTGGAGGGTCGCAGACTCTGAGGAGTCCTCCTGACCCTGCCACCAAGGAGCTGAGTCCCCCCAGAGCACGCCACAGCCCGCCTGGGGCACAGCAGGGACTGCCTTCTGCCCCCTCCATAAAAACCTGGGAAAAGGAGGACAAACACCGAGTGTGTTGTGAGGTTTTTTCACCCATGTTTCCATTCCTTCTGGCARGAGGGAGATCTCCTCAGAGTGGGTCCCTTCTTTGACAGGATGGCATTTGCAGCCAGTATTGAAACAAAGTCCAGCGGATCAGGAGCTGCTGCTGAGCTTCAGGTTTRCCTCCTTGTCAAATAAAGGCCAAATTAAACCCAAGGCAAAGGACCATCACCTGTGATTAAAGCAGTGGAGCCTGTGGGGCTGCATCAGGCAAGAAGTGAGATGTATCACAGTGGGGAGGGTGCTGACCCCCAGTGAGTGTCTGGTGCCCCACCCTGCATGGTGATGTGCCCGGAGCACGTGTCCTTACTTTGCAGTAGAGATGACAGAAACAGGAAAAATTCCTTTCAGTCAGGAATTGCCATCTCGGCAAATGTTTGTGACTGAATTTGGAGCAAGCTGAGGCTGCAAAACAGATCCTATTAAAAGATGAATTCTTTAATTTTCCATGTTAGAGAATGTTGAAATACTCCCATCTGAGGCGGCCTGTGTAGAAGGGATGTCTGTGCAGGCAGTGGGATTTTGGGCAGTAAAGTGGTGGGGACTCTCCCGAAGGGGCTTAGGGACCAGCAGCCTTTGAGACCTGGCTCAGGTGGGTTTCATGCCTCCAGGTGTTGTCCTTCAGTGAGGCCTGGAAGGCTCAAGGACTGTGCCTGGAGCATCCTTTGGGTGTCTGGGTTCCTGTGGGGAGAGCTGGGAGCTCAGACCCATGGAGACACCTCTGGATCTGCAGCTTCTCCAGCCCAGCACAAGAGCCCTGGCACCAATGTGGAAGGGCTGTCCTGAGACCAAAGGCTTGGGCAGGCTGAGAAACACAGCTCCTTTCCAAGAGATCACCTGTGCACCTTCCTTTYCCCCAGGTCTGGCACAGGGGGGGTGTCCTGACCTGGGCACACTCAGGTGGGGGCCTTGTGTGGAAAGCCATGGCTCGGATACAAGGATCCCCTGTGAATTTGTAGGTCTTAACTCTCCTCGCATCTCTTCCATTCCTGTGAGAAAGCATTTTCAGCTTCCCTTTTCCGTGCCCATTCAAGCTCAGTTGCCTTCTTCCTCAGCTGCTCAGAGAGACACAGGAGGCTCCTGTGCCCCCAGGTCTCCAGATCCACCCACCTGAACACTTTGCCAGCCTCCATGTGCCAGGCAGCGTGGGGCAGCCTCACTCTGCAGCCCTTGGAGGAGGCCAGAGGAGAAATCCCATCCCAGCCACCCAGAGATCCCAGACGTGTCTGTGTGGAGCATCCATCCCCACGGCTCAGGAGGCAGAGTCTGCTATTGCTGGCTGCTCCAGAGCTCATGGAGCACCTTTCCCAGGCTGGCTGCTCCTGCCTTTTGCTGCTGAGGGGYTGTTTATGTAGGATGCTCTGTGGGTGGGATGTGGTTTTGTCACCACTCCATTGTTGGACTCTGTTTGGGCACTCTGCCCGAGGATGATTAATGATGTTTTGAGTTGAGGCTCTGAGGTGCTTGCAGGCATACTGCAGGTACCAGAAGTAAAAGAGGTGTTGTTATCATCAAGGTACTCCAGTGTTATATCAAGTGTAATCAGAAGTGAATTAATTAAAGCAGTGTGTACGTGTAAGTCCTTTTATGGTGGATGTTCAAACAACTCATATCGTGCAGTTTAGAGCTCTGTGTTTCAGACTTTTGTAACCCTCTCATCTCCATGAGAAGGCAGAGRGTGCCAGGATTGCTATCAGAGGACAAACCTCTCCTGCAAAGGTCTTTTTGTCAAATGTGCCCTTAAAACAAATCAGGAAATTGTGTGCATTTGTCCATCCTGGCTCTGGCATGTTTCAAGGTTGATTTTTACAGCTCACACAACTAGTGTAGGATGGGATCTAATGGTTGCTTGGGTTTCATCTGACCTTGGAGTGAGCAAAAATCTGTAGAAAAATTGTATTTATTGTTGGTCTCAGCTCTACCRGGATTAAACTTGTTTTTGCAGCACGACATACCTTTGACGTGGCTGTCACTTAGAAAAATTGCCTGGAAACGCATCTGGCTCTTCTGTCCAGCAGCTCAGGCACTGTGAGGCTGGTGAAACTCCACCCCACGGAGAGGAGACACAGATTTGGATGGAGGAGGGGCTGACAGGGTTGCAAGGTGACCAGAGATACAGATCCTAAGCTGTAGCTTCAGTCTGACAAGCAGAGCCARACCCTTCACTTTTCAAGTCCAAACCCCCAGGTTTTGGTGAACCTGGTGGCAGTGGGGGCTGAGCTGGGGGTGCTGCCAGCCCAGCTGTGGAGGAGACCACATCTGGCAGGGCTGTTCCATGGGAACCAGAAGAGGAGCTAAAATTGCAGCTTCAGCTCAGCCTGTTCAGGGTGATGGGTGACCTGGGTGACCCTTGGGTGACAGGAGCTGCCCTGGCCCCACCTCTGTGGAGAAGGCTGGGAAGCTGGGGACTGATGGAAACATAATGGATTGGATCTGGACCCTGCCTGGCACACATCTGAAGCTATTTGCCCAGGGTAGTGTGCTATTTTGATATGTGTGAAGCTTGTGGCTTTGTTTTTCCAGCATGCTGGAAAAKGTATCAAACAAGGAGGAGATGAAAATGACCCCAAATGCTCAGAGCACTAGGAAAGGAGGCACTCAGAATCAATCCTCTGATCTTTTTGAACTGAACTCATGGTTTTCTGAGCTGCAACTCTGTGATTTGGACAGGGCAGAGATGAAATGGGTCAAAAGCTGAAAGTGTACCTAAATGTAAAATTTTGACATACTCCAGTATTAGCACTCCATGTGCTGCTCTGGGCTCTCAAGCTACTTTAGTTTACTGCTGGGGAAGGTTGAAAGGTGATTCAGTCATAGTTTACAAGTACCTAAAAAGGGAAGGGGTTTCTGGTTGCTAGATGGGATTCAAATTCACCAGAGAAAGGCAGAGATCTCTTGGCTGGAAGCCAAAGTTAGAGGAGTTCAGACTATGAATAAGAATTGCAGTTTAAACTTTTTATGAGTGAAAACCAGAGGAAAGTCTTTGTCTGGAATTAAGCAGAGTCATCAGCGCTAAATGGCTCTAAATGAAGATTTCTCTGTTTTTCTGAAAGCAGCAGGAATTATGAAGTGAGGCTTTCCAGCCCATCCCAGAGAGCAAGGCCAGGCTTCCCCTTTGCCCAGAGCAAGGCTCTGGATGCTGTTTCCCAGGCTTGGGGCTCTGCCTGCTCTTCCCACGCTGCCGTCCAAGCACAAGCCCTGCTGCAGTGCAGCAGAGAGGGCACAGATGTGTCAGGGAGCACAGCTCTGCCTCTTTGTGCACAGCCCTTTTCCCAGACACAGTCCAGAATATTTTGGGACTGGATTCCCCTTTCACTGCTCTGTCTGATTCAGCTGGGGGATTGCAGTCCATGGAGCCCATCAAGTGTGGCCTGGAGCTGAATGCACTGTCTCTTTCCCTCCTGTAGTGAGGCACCAAAAGCATGTAGACTGGGGTGGAAAGATGTTCTCCTCCCTGTTTCTGGGCAGGACTCTCTGCTGGAGGGGTGGGATGCTCTGTGTGTGTGTGTCAGCTCTTTGGGTTTTTTGGRTCTGCCTGCTTAGGAATGTCCTGTGATCATCACTGGTGGCATGTGCAGAGTTTTAGGTGAGACATGATTCATGTTGGTGGGGAGATCAAGTTYCTTGCTTGGTCTTGGCCCTCTTCTTCCACAGGCTCCAGGTTCCTGGGGTTTTTCAGCATTTTGGTGGAGAGGGGCAGGGCTGACACCACTTTCCCCCAGCACTTTCCAGTTTCTCTTCCACTCAGTGTGATGGTAGCACATAGAACTATGGAAAGGAGACGAGAAGAGAATATTCTTTCATGCCCCAGAACTCAGTTATATCAGTTTTAACACCAGTTGAACTTTTTTACATTCTACTACTGGTTCTAGCTTATAAAATATCWGAATTCTTCACACCTGTGGCTTCTCTGAAATGAGACAAGAGTTGTCCTTTCAGTGACTGGTATCTCAGTCCAAATTAACCCATATTCTGTCCATATGCTGCCTGCTTCATAATTCTGCAGACCCCCAGGCTGGAAATAAAATGAGGCAGTGCAGCCAAGCCAAGGTCAGGACCTCCCCTGTGTTTAAGGTGTATGGATAATGTTGGCAGGGRACAGGGTGACCTCGGGGTACAATAGGAGCTGACTGACACACACATTCACACAGAATAAATATTTGAGAGTCTATTTCTCTATTCCCCAAAATGACCCCTATAAAAGCAAGGTCCTGTTTACCTTCCTGGCTCTCCATGCAGTGTTCTGGGAACAGACCAGCTCTCTTCTCCCTCCACTGCCTTCCAGCTCTTCTGGGCAACCCATTTCCAGGCAAGGATCAGGGATATGGGCTTCACAAAACCCATGACACCTTGGATTTTCACAGAATTCCTGAAGTTTGGTGAAAGCTGAGATCATTTCTGGTCAGAAGGCTCTGTTTGTGCCAAAGCACAGTGACCTGGGAAGCTGTGAGAGATGTCAGTGCACAGGCTGCAACCACTGCCTGCAGCTGACCCAAGGGTTTTGTGCTGTCCCTGTCCCATTAGAGAATCATAAAATGGTTTGGGTTGAATAAACCTTAAAAAAACTTAAAGCTCATCTCATTCCAACCCCCTGTCCTGGAGAGGGACACCTCCCACTATGCCAGGGTGCTCCAAGCCCTGTCCAGCCTGGCCTTGGAYGCTTGCAGGGATCCAGGGGCAGCTGCAAGGTGTGATGTGCCTGGGACCAGCCCACGTCACCCACCCCCAGCCCTGGGCCTGCCTTTCAGTCACTGGGAGCTTTGCTTGGCTCACTCCTGTCACCCTGAACTGCTCCATTTCTGTCCGTGCTGGGATCCTTTTGATTAAGGACAATTTAGCTGGGATCCTTTTGATTAAGGACAATTTAGCTTCTCACTCCCATATGAGAGTGGTGAAAGCTTCCTACCTCAGGAGCACATTCCTGATGATGGCTGTGCTTTTTATTATTTTGTGTAAGATCCCTTTTGGTGAGAACAGTCTTTAAATACTGCCAACCTACACTGACT
Organism: Cardinalis cardinalis; assembly: GCA_014549065.1. NCBI lineage: Eukaryota > Metazoa > Chordata > Aves > Passeriformes > Cardinalidae > Cardinalis > Cardinalis cardinalis. The sequence continues at coordinate 454,973 of JACDOX010000032.1, forward strand.
TAGTTGGCATGAAGAACTAGAGGAGACACACAAAGGTCTGTGAACAGTGATTCCTCTGATGAAACCCATCCAGTCCCTCAGCCTTTGAGTGCTCTGCCATTTCACAAGATCAGAATGCACAAAGCAATTAGATGGTGGTTTGTGCATATTAGAAAGAGGAAATTATCTATCAGTAACACACCTCAGACAAGGAGAAGCCATTGTTACCAATATTCTTAAGGCAAAGCCAGCAAGTTGCTGTTTCCTTTTTTAAGGTTAGCGCTGAGAAAGAAAAAGGGAGCTAGAAGAGTGCAGAGCTGTCATTTGAAAGAAAAATTGCAAGCCTGCTAATCCTTTCTTGTCAGGTTTAATATAAAGCCTGGCAGAGATTGATAAGAAGTGTCTCCCTCTCTGTCTGATGTTCCAGGTGCATGGTGAAAATCACTTCTCTCAAACACCCACGTGCAGAGCCAGCTCCAGGCTGGAGAGGCTGCTGGCCAGCCTGACTCTGCTGCCACAAAACCATTTAAAATACCTATTCTCTCACCTTTCTTCTTGCAGCCTGAATAAATGGCCGTTCCTCCCCTCSTAATCCTTACACATGCAGGATTTTCTTGCAGCCCCTCTCAGTGCCCATTGCTCTGCTGGTGTTGAGCTGAACAAGGTCTCYGCAGCAGGTTTGGAGCATCTGGGGTGCAGGAGCCTGCTCCCTGTGCCCTGCCTCTGCTCCATCTGCACTAAACCATTCTGCCTGGGGCTGTGGGACTGGCAGCACACCCGTGGCAGCCACAGAGGTCACGTAGGTGTTGGTAATCTGCAACAGCAATGGCCAGGAGCGGGGGAAAAATAATCCCTGAAGAGCTTGAGCTGGTGTGTGGTGGGAGAGCTCAGCAAAGCTCTGCAGGGACAGCAGGCACAGCGTGCTGCCTGCATGGATAGGGCTCTGTGGAACCATCCAATCTGGTCAAAACCTCCAGAGCCTCCCTCTGCTCCCTGTGTGGATGTGTCTGACCCCATGCTCCTTCCCTGCGTGCTGTTTTCCCTGGGCAGCCCCTCTCCATCACCTCGTGGCAGAGGGGGCAGCAGGAGCTTGGCCAGGGGARGCGTTTGGGGGTTCCTCTTGTGTGTGCACAGCCCTGAGAGGGGCAGGTTTCACAGTGTCCCCTTTCTCTTTCCTTAGCTGTTCCTCCCAAACTGAAGAAACTGAAAAGCCCAAATGTTCACGTGGGTGAGAAGATTTCCCTGAAATGTGAGGCGACTGCTGGGAACCCTCAGCCATCCTACAAATGGTTTAAGGATGGGAAGGAGCTGAAGAAGAGCAAAGACATCCGGATCAAGTATGGGAATGGGAAGTAAGTACCACACAGGRCTGCCCTGCCTCTGCTCACTCAGGGTCTGGGTCTGGGGCCACCTGGCTGGAGGKGCTGCTGTGCTCCCCAAATCTCTGCTGAGGGCTCCCTCAGAGCCACAGGGCCATGCTCAGCCCAGTTACCATGGCCAGGAGAGCGAGCAAGATCCCCAGTGACCTCAGAGAGCATGGGGAGAGGAGCAGGGCGTGCACAGGGAAGGGTTTGGGTATGTAGATGGGCTGTCCTGGGGTCAGGGCTGTGCTGCTGTGCTCCCCAAGTCTCTGCTGAGCAGCACTGAGGGCTCTCAGAGCCACAGGGCCATGCTCAGCCCAGTTACCATGGCCAGGAGAGCGAGCAAGATCCCCAGTGAGGAGCAGGGCGTGCACAGGGAAGGTGTTGGGTTTGTAGATGGGCTCTCCTGGGGTCAGGGAGGCACTGGATACCTGAGACAGGTGTCCTGTGACATGGGGAGGCTTTCCCTGTAGCTGTGGGCAGCTCAGGTTGCCTGGGGTGACTCCTGCTCTGTGATTAAGGGTTGGAGGCAGAAGGCACCCAAACCCAGCTGTTGCCCCATCACTCAGCAGCAGGGCTGTGGGAGGAATTGGTTTGTTCCCTCCTGAATTTAGGCGGACACAGAGGCATCTAAGGCCACTGAAAAATCACAGAATGATAAATTAGGGCTGGAAGGGACCTCTGGAGATCATCCAGTTCAACCCCCCTGCCAAGGCATCAGCACCTGGAGCAGGTGACACAGGTGGGGTTGGAATGTCTCCAGAGAAGGAGACTCCACCCTCCCTGGGCAGCTGTTCTGCCACCCTCAGCATAAAGAAGTTCTTCCCCATGTTGGGATGGAACTTTTCATGGTTTAGTTTATGGCCATTGCTCTTTGTCCTGTCACTGGGCACCACTGAAAAGAGCCTGGCACCATCCTCTGACATCCCCATGGAGATATTTATGTGCATGAATGAGACCCCCTCTCAGCCTTCTCTCCTCTACACTGAGCAGGGCTGAGCTGCAGGATTACCTCACAACACTCATCAGGGGTCATGGTCACCTGCAGAGACCTTGTCTTGTGCAAATCCTTCCCTCTGTCCACCCAGGGCGAGCTCCCCTCACATCTGCCCCGCAGTCCCCACCCAGCAGAGCTCTCAGGTGGCTCTGAGTGAGTGTCACCCTCAGCACCCCTCATTCAGTGTCACCCTCAGCACCCCTCATTCAGTGTCACCCTCAGCACCATCTCATTCAGTGTCACCCTCAGCACCCCTCATTCAGTGAGTGTCACCCATTCAGTGTCACCCTCAGCACCCCTCATTCAGTGTCACCCTCAGCACCCCTCATTCAGTGTCACCCTCAGCACCATCTCATTCAGTGTCACCCTCAGCACCCCTCATTCAGTGAGTGTCACCCATTCAGTGTCACCCTCAGCACCCCCTCATTCAGTGTCACTCATTCAGTGTCAGCCTCAGCACCCCCTCATTCAGGCAGGGCCAGAACACCTGGAGAAAGGTCCCAGTGACCAAGATCAGGCGTTCTCACTGGGAATGGACTCAAATGAATCCATGTTGATATTTCTCAAGGCCCAATATTTATGTATGATGTATCTTAAAATTCCATTTTCATGGCTGTGCTTGCATTCACACATCCTGACCTAGCCAGCCACAGTCAGCTCGCAACCGCCTGACCCCTTGGAAAATTTGATTCTAATTCTTTGCCAACACATCTTCTGGGTGTGTGAATACAAGGTCATCATGGACTTGTTAGAGTAGCAATCTTTAAAATTAGAAGCCGCTACAAATCAGTTAGAAAAATCACTCAGTGTTTGAGCGGGGCGTTGCCAATTGCCCAAATTTCATTTCAGCCCTGTTGGGTTTGGTTTCAGAGCCACACCCAAGATGGTTGGCCTCCTTTGTAATAATTCTGGGACTTGTGGCTGTTTTGGGACGAGGCAGAGAGGTGGTCAGTGCTTCCAGGATAACTGGGTGCTGTCTGGGCTCGCAGGCAGCGCACACAGGGCAGAGCTGTGCCTGCCTCTCCCTGTCTCAGTAATGGGCCCCCAGCTGGGTAATAATTACTGTTGATTCCATGATTCTCAGAAGGTTGGTCCATCTCTTTATTATATTATCACTATTAAGAAACTTCTTGCTTTTGTAGACAGTTATGATACATCTGGACCTAATTGGTCCTCTAATCTAAACACCATCACCATTGGCTAATTAAGAAACTGCTTTTTGGTGAACAAATCTTTATAACACACTCTACATGATCACAGCAACAGGTGTAGCAAGTGAGAATAAGGTTGTTTCTCATTCTTTTCTCTGATTTTCTCACAGACCTTCCCCAGAAAGGCCTGGGACAGTTGTGTGTTGGTCTCTGTGGCCACAGAGCTGCTGCCACATCTCTCCTCTGCTGCCCTCGCTGTTTTTGGTGGCCCTTAGTCTGGTGGCCTTGGTTGTTTAGCAGTGGCTGCTGGGGCTGGGATGCCTGGAGAAATGTCTGCAGCACGCTCTGCAGCCAGGTGTGGGAATGCCCAGGGGGCTGGGGAGGGATTTCCCTCAGAGCTGGAGAGGAACCAGCCCCAGAGCAGCCAGCACTGCCCTGCTGYGCTCCCAGGTGTCCCAGCCTTTCCTCCTGTATCCAGCAAGGAGCTGTGACAGGGTGACATCCCACCCCAGAGCAGCCAGCACTGCCCTGCTGTGCTCCCAG
>JACDOX010000032.1:459108-504245 GCA_014549065.1 Cardinalis cardinalis
TCCCAGCCTTTCCTCCTGTGCCCAGCACGGGGCTGTGACAGGGTGGCATCCCAGCCCCAGCCATGGGGACACGCAGCCCCTGGGCCAAGGACAGGAACAAATGGAAAGGAGTTGGTCCCYTTTCCTCAGGACTCTGCTGTCAAGTCATAATTTTGCATTTTCCTGTTTCCATGGAAACTTGCTGGCTCTCCAGTGAGAGGCCAAAGATGTGTGGTGCTGGAAGGGCTTCCTGCTGGCAAAACAAGCCCAAGCATAAACATTTTAAGGAAAGCTGAGCACCTGCCTCTTCTGGTGCCTGAGACCCCCTCAGCAGCGAAGGTGTGAGCCCAAAGCATTCCCAGAATTGCTCTCCATCCCAGTTTCTGGTCCCTGCTGCCATTAAAATGTGCCTGTCCTGTGCTGGGACCAGGCTGTGGAGACTGGACTCCAGCAGCTGTTGAGCAGGAACAAAAGGAAACGGCCTCAAGCTGTGCCAAGGGGGGTTTGGATATTAGGGAAACATCTTCACTGAAATGGGGGGTCAGGCATTGGAACAGGCTACCCAGGGAAGTGGTGGAAGCATCCAAAAACTGTGTAGATGTGTCACTTGGGGACACATTGGTGACACATTGGTTCGTTGGTGGCCTTGGCAGTGCTGGGGGAATGGTTGGACTCAGTGATCTCAGAGGGCTTTTCCAATGAAACGATCCTGTCATTCTGTGGGACAGTTCTGAGGTAATCACCCCTCAGTGAGCATTTGCCCCTTGTTTAGCAGCGCAGGAACACTTCCCTGAGAGCACCTGGGTGGGTCTGTGCACACCCAGCCTGGCAGTGCCACCTCTGTCCCTGTTTGCTGGGCCCCAGAGCTGAAAACCCCGAGGCAGAGTGTCCCCTGGCATTGGAGCTGCCTCCCCCTGGTCTTGACTGCATGGAACAAACACTGAAAACTGCTCAGAGCAGGCTGAGGGCTGAGAGAGCCCTCATGACTTTGATGTCTTCATTATGCAGCTGGTGGGGCCAAGTTCCGTGGGGGGACATGTGATATGGGTGTAGAGCATTACTTGCAGCGTGTTGGGAGGGGACTCCAGGGAAGGAGAAGCATCCCAAACTGTAAATCTCCGAAAGGACATCTTATTCTATAACAATTATTTCAGGAATAATGGGATTTATACATCTGGCTCCACTTAGAGATATCGCTGGTCTCCAGATAATCCTCTGTGCTTCCCTTCAGCTCAGAGTGGGGATTTCAGAGGGCCAGAAATGGAGCACTGGGGAGGGACCTTCACAGGGAAAATACACAAGGCAAAAACTTCTCAGGCTGTGCAGGATCATTTCAACTTCCAGGTGCACAGGATCATTTCTTTAGAAGTGTAATACCTAATGGAGATTTCTGCTGGAGCCAGGCAAAAGGAGCCCTCCGGCAAAGTGATGTCCAAAGTGTTTCCCTTGGCCCTGTGAGGCCCTGGCAGAGCTGGGCACAGCTGAAATCTGTCCCCAGCACTGAGATCTTTAGCATGCAGAGGGTTAGGATGGGAGACAAGAACCTGGTTGCCTTCTGTGATTAATTCCTGGCTTTCCTCCCCATGTGTGTAAAGAGCCTTGAGGTTTCTACCTAGAAAGTATGACTGAAGCACTTTTTTTTTGGTGATTGGGTTTTTATCTGATCTCTAGAATAGGGGATGTCTTTCAAAATAAGGGGTGAATATGTTGTAATGAGGAGAGGAGCACTTAACTGCATGTCAGCTCTTCAGCTTTTCCATCAATCATTTTCCCTCTTCTTTTTAAACTTACCAGCAAAACCTCTGGTGCCATCAGGCAGAGGAGTTGGGTTTTTGATGGATATTTGCTGGGGGGAGGGGAACAATTCTGATTCCTCCTTTCTGAACTTCATGTTCCATCTGTAATTAGTGACAGGCTGGGGCAAGCCCGGCTTGCACGAAGGGGAAACCTCTTTAAGGTAGAAGAAATTATTGGCTGGGATTTTATCTCCATCTCCATTGAAATAAAACACAGTTGATGGGAAACCCAGAAAAATTACCAAGAAAGAGCCTGTGGTAGTGGAAATCCAGCCTAGTGAAAGGCTCTCCCCCCAAGCTGCCAAAGTGATGCCATTTTTGGCTGAGTGTGTCTGAGGTCTGACTGAGGCTCCCAAGAAATTCAGGTTGGGTTTTGCCTTTCTGACTATCCAAATGGTCAAGTGCCAGCTGTGCAGGAAGCCGAGGGAGTTTTTGCTTGTGGAGGTGTAGAGAACCTTCCCCTCTTGAAGTCATGCTCCAGGCTCAGCCTGGGACATGCAGATGTTCAGCTGGAGCCCGGGAGTCCCTGAGCTGTTCCTGTCCTTACAGCCTTTCCCTKTGTGTGCTCTTCTAGCAGGGGACACTGCTGGCGTGATGAAGGAGGCGTATCATTAGRTTGGAGAGGGTTGGCAGTTCAGTTTGGGACAGGCTGACCATATGACATCCCTTGGGAGTGGTGTCCTACTTTCAGTATCACCAGGAATCCCTATTGTTAGCCTGTAAGTGGAGCCAAGGGATGCCCTCCTCTCCTGTTTCTGTACAGTAGTCCCTCAGGCCATGCCACTTGAGCAGATTCATTGCTGGGGTCTTCCTTGTAGGGCTCCCAGTTGTAGATTATTCCCCACCCACAATGAATGGGGCTGTGGTCTTCCCTGTACAGCTCACTGCACTGGAATGAAGGCCAAAAAAAAAAATAATGCCAAAGCAGCAGGGGAAAGAGAGTGCCAATAAAGATAAATGATTTCCTAATTAAGCCTGGAGACAAGGAGGGGCAAAGAGGACTGTTGAAGCCTTGTGGGAGCCAGAGTGAACCCAAGCAGGCTATACCACCACTCTGGCAGGGGTCTTTGGGCTGACATTTTTAAACAAAGGAAAAAGCTCATTTGACAATGGATCTTGCAAGAGCAATTCCAGATGCCTTGAAGCAAAGACTCTTCTCAAGCACCGGTGTTGTTACAATCACCAGGGGAGCTGCTGCCTTGCTAACTCTCACCATGGCATTATGAGCCTCCGATATTTGGGATTTGGTTTTAGCTGCTGAAGGCACTTTATTGGAGGGGGGTGTGAAGGAGAGCATCTCCTTTGTTTGTTTGCTTGTTGTTTTAGAGGAGATGATGGACATCATCTTGGCCAATGCACCTGGGACTGAACCAGGGAATTTGAGAACTGAAAGGAGAAGCAGTTGGGTCTTGAGCTCAAACAATCCACAAACTTTGCAAGTTGGGGCTCCTGAGAGAGTCAGGGAATGGACATTTAATCAAACTGACTGCATTATAGCTGCTAACAAGTCAGGGTCTGTTGCTGGGCTGCTTCAGCTGATGGGCTCTGCAAACATAGAGGTGGAAGGAGCTTTATGTGCCTGAAATTTRGTGTGGTTTTTCCAGCCATGTTGGCGGCTTACAAAAACAAAATAAAAATCTCTCTCTGCAGACCTTCGCCCACTGTGGTTGCAAAATGTCCCAGATTAAGTTGAGGCCCTTCCTGAGACATGAGCTGAAATCCCATTCATCCTGTTTCAGTTAAAATGTTTTACCTTTGGGGAGGAGGGCTGGGGTGAGGGCTGGGGCTGCTGGCAGCTCACCCAGCACAGCACATCACAGACCTGCAGGCACGAATTTGCCATGGAGCAGACTCTGCTGAGGATCTGTGACGTGTACCAGCTGCAGAAAAATGGCCTGGGGAGAAAAGAATGACACGAGGAGACCCAAACCTTTGTCTAGATCTCCTGCACGCCCTTTGTACGACCATGGTGATGTTTCACAGGGGTTTTGAGCAATAGTTCCCTGCCCATGTGAAGGTGCCATCCCTTTCCCATGATCTCTGTTGCCCAAAATGCTTTTTCCTGGTGTCAGTATTTGCAGCCTGGCTCTGCTCATCTCCATTGCTGGGCTCTGTCCAGGGCTGTGCCCATGACAGCTGCTCTTGCTGTGGCACCTCCTTCTCCTCCTTGATTCTTTATAACTTTATATGCTTTGCTTTAAAGCTCCTCTCAGGCCTTCCTCCCCACTTCTGGCAGTCCCTGAAGTTTTGGTCCTGCCTCTGGTTTGCCCAGCATGTCAGCCTCCAAACTGAGACCTCTGTGCCTTCTCCCCAGCAGCACTGGCCCTCTTTTCCCTCCCTGCCACAGAACCAGCTCCTGGTTTGGTTGCTGAGGTAGTGAGACCTGGGCACCCTGAGGGGCCCTGTCTCTGTATTGAGGTCACACACTCTTTGGGATAGCCAGGAATCTGTTCCACATTTGGTGCTGGGAAGTCCCTGGGAAGTCTTGGGACTGCTCCTGTGTGAGATCACAGGAAGCAGGGAAAGAACCTGCTGGGAGCTGGCCTCAGAGCACAGCTCCAGGACCTGCATTTTCTCAAAGAAATTAAAATCCTGGCACTGGGGCTGGAGGAAGCATTCWTAGGATGGATCAATTGCCTTGAACTCCAGGAGAAGTAATAGAAAGGGCCCTGCAGGGACATTGGGTCTGTGCATCAGCCGGAGCCCCAAACTCAGCTTTTGCTCCTTTATTGATGTCACACCCTGGCAGGTGCCACAGCCTGGGCTGGCACAGAGAGCAGCAGCAGCATTGCGCAGGGATTTGCCTCAGCACAGCAGCCACAAAGTCCAGCCCAGGCCCTGGTGTGGTGGTGTCACTGCCTCTGCTGCCCCACGCCTCTCCCCGTTTGCAGAACAGCCCCGGCTGCGTTTGAGCCTGCAGGGGCTTGCACAAGTGACCCTGCTCTTTGGAGTGTACTTATTGATCCTGTCCCCTCCTGTTGACACTGTCCAGCCCAGAAGTAGCTCACCCTCACTCTGAGCCCAGTGTCAGTGTCAGCTCTGCAGAGTGAGGACTGGGAGAGTCTTCCTCTTAAAATCAGCCTGTCCCAAGCCTGGGCACAGAGAGACCACAGCACTGCTGAGCACAGAAGGGGCAAATCTGCTTCTCAGGTTAGAACAGCACTTTAATGTTGGGGAACAGGGGTAGCAGAGAGCAGGCAGAGTGGGTCAGGGGATGGCTGGTCCTGTCCTGGGCACTGCAAGGACATTACCTGTCCCCCACCATCCCAGCAGGGCACGCACAGAGCGGGTCAGGAGATGGTGTGAGGGGAGGAAGGGAGATAGAGAAGGGATGATGGCCAAGCTGAAAACTCCAAACCTTCCTGTCCTTACCCTTCTTATCTGATTAMTTTGCTTGAGGGCATTTCTGTCCCCTTTCCCATTTGTTCTTTCGGTAGCTGATACTGAGCTGGCGAGATGATGCTCTGGAGCACAGAAAACATTTGTTTTCCTCAAGCACTGTGAGCACAGCCACCCTGCCCAGCTCTGCCCAGCTCTGCTGAGCACAGCTGGAGGCAGGGAAGAGATCAGGGGGGCTCTGCAAGGGACAGAATTCTCCTGGCTGCCCCTGCCCTGCCAGACATGGCTTTGCCATGCCATCCCCACACTGCCTTTGCATTGCAGTGATTCCTTCTGCCTGAATTAACCCACTCAGTGCTGGGGATGATGGATATGTCCCTCTAGGGCCAGGGGCTGCCCAGTGCTCGATGGCTGCTGGACAGCACTTGTGGTTTGTAAGCTGGATATCCTGAATCTTCTTGCCAATCATTAACCTGCTCTTTCAGGGCAAATGCAGCTCGGTGARAGTGCCAGGGCACGACGTAGGCACCAATTAAATCCCTGGCAGGATGCAAGCAGAGCACGTTACAGCAATTGCTGGCACTGCTGCTCTCAGCAATGCCAGTGTGCTTCCTGCTGCAAGCAGAGGGAATGGAGTTAATGGGTGACCACAGCAGGGCAGCCAGTGTGTCCTTTGCAAGGGTCATGTTTGGGAATTTCCTTTCCCTATGGTTTCAGGTGTGTTTACTATGTGCTGTGCCCTCCATTGACAATTTTGGGGCCACATATGTGGTAATCTCCAAGTTCTCTTCATCAGCTCATTCCTTGACTTCTTTGTAACTTTGTAATGTGTTAGTTACCCTATTTTTAGAAGACTAATAAACCACTGCAACAGTAGTAATCCTAGAGCTATTCTTGTCCAGAAGGATGCAGAAGTGGCTGAACTCACACGGGGAGCACGGAGTCCTCAGTGTAGGTGTCACGGGGGCAGCTCATGGCAGCTGCTCTCCTGACAGGAATGGCTTGGTGAGGAGATGACCTGGGAAGATGGCCCCATTTCCACTTGGCAGTAGGTAAGAGGGGGAAAATGATTCAAGCTTGACCAGAGTGCTGGTGGGAACATGCCTGCTGTCATGGGAAGTTCCTCCTTGGCTCAGATGCAGGGCCTGTTTCTTCTCTCACTGCACTGGAGGCCTCAGGGCCTGAGCTCACATTTAGATGTCTAAATTACAGCCGATGAGGACACCCTTCCCAGCCAGAATTTGCCAGGATCTCTGTGTAGGTCCTGGCCAAGGGCTGATCTCCCTGTTTCCCATTGTAGTCTGGAGATTGGCACTGAAGAGGGTGATTTACTCATCCCTCCAAACTGCCCTCTGGGGGACTCTTTTCTCTTGGCCAGAAAGGTATTTTGGGGGATCTTCTTTTGGCCAGGCTGAAGGTCTCCTTGTGAATCCTATCCCTCAGAGCTTGCAGACAGCACATTCCCCGTGGCTCATCCCTCCACTGGCACTACAGGAGATAATTAGTGCGTGGCTAAGTCATATGTGCTGAGGGTCAGGCAAGACAATGAGGCACATTTTCCCCTGGAGTAAAGAGATGTCAACAGAGTTGCACTGCAGCGAAATGATGGGATCTGTCAGTGACCCTGGCCCTTTCACTGAGCAAACAGCCCGGGGCACAGCCTTCCTCCAGAAGAATGGCATGGTCTGGCAGCCAGGCACCCTTGTGAACGCACACGTGGGGCTCTCCCAGGGCTGCTGTCCCCAGGAGCCTTCGTCCCACACCCCTGGGCCCACAGAAACTCCTTGGAGGCCACTCCTTGGTGTGCCTGTGAAATCAGCCCTCAGGAGAACAAGGTACCTGCCCCTGGGGACAGCAGGGGGAGGAACACAACTTGGCTAAGATGATTTCCAATGGAGRTTTGGGATATTTCAGGGGCACTTGGAGGTAGTAAAATGGAGCAAAACCACAGTGGTCACCCTTGGCACACACAGATCAGGTGAGGACTTGTCCATTTGACATCCTTCAGCTCAGTTCTTCCAGTGCACAGGCATTATCCATGTTAATTAAAAGGCCCATGGTTAATGCTGTGAGGCAAAGTATCTCTGGCTGTTTCAATGCTTCTTGGAATGGGGAGATTCTCTTTGCATTTATGTTCTACATGAAAGCTGATCCAGATCTCCAACCTTCATCTCCTTTCCCCTGAGTCAGTCACCAGACATTATACAGCCCAGTGTGGAGACCAAGAGGGGCCACACCATTGGCCTGGGCTATGAAAAGCAAGAAGAAACTCTTGATTTTTCAAGGGGATCTTTCAGTCCAGGATAATTTCAACTAATTGTGATGGCAAAAATAAGCTCTTTTGACAGTACAAGTCTTGTGCATTAAAACAAAGTAATCCCCTTTGGTTTCACCTTGTTGTTGCTATGCTCCAAATGCCAACATCACTCTTTATTCTGCTCACATTCCTCCCCAGTTTCAGGTAAAAGACCAAATGTCTCTCACCCTCTTGTTGGAGCTGAGTCTGTCAAGTGTGGCTCCTTTTTTGCCACTCCCTAACTCATATCTTTGGGACTTACACCCCCTTATCTGTAAAAAATCACATACCTAGGTGATATTCTAATGCAGTAATGGATTTTTTCAGTTGCTCCACCTGGTGAAATGTGCTGTGGACTGAGATTGCCATGCAGCCAATTATCATTTGAACATCTGTGCTCTGGCAGCTGAAGGCAGCATGTCCATTGATGCTCTCAGCTCTGCCCTGGCAGAGAGCCCCAGCATGCTGATGTGCCAGGCTGGTGTTTTCTATGGACGCTGAGTTAGAGCCTTGCTCTTCCAAGCTGCTTTCAGCATGTGCTGCCTGCACTGCAGCCTGGTTTGTGAAACAAATGGTGTACTCTGGCAGAGAGGGTTGAGACAGCTGGGAGAAAGTAATGGCTGGGCTGGGAGCAGGCTTGGTGCTGCATTCTGGAGCCATCTCATTATTTTGATGAGCATTTCCACACCTTCCTCTATGGAGGGAGTGGGGAASATGCTCCTGAACAAGGTGCTGCAGCCCAGCAGAGCCCAGGCCCCATCAGGCACCCTTTGTGCCTCCCAGCAAGGTGCAGGAGCCAACGGGCACAGGGCAGCAACAGCCACTGGGTGCCCTGAAATGTCCTTAAATGCCTCTCTCCTGTGCATTACCTGGCTCCAGAAGCAGCACAGCAGTGAGGGCCACCATGCCCAGGGCTGTCACAGGCTGTGCTCAGAGACTTGAGAACACTCAGAGAAGGGTGTTGTGCTGGGAGTGAAGGCAGAACCAGCCCTCTTATTTAGGCTCCCATGTTGGAATGTGTTGCACAAATGGACTGGGGAGAGACCTACAGTCAGAGGGATTCAAGAGGTCTTTGCACACTGTCAACATCCATTTAGAAATTGCTCCACATGTGGCCCCAGCTCATGCAATTGAGCCCTTGACCGCATCCTGTAAAACAGGGCAGCGCCTGTTTCCTGGGAGCTCTACCAAGTCGTCTCCAAGTGCTTTTAATTTACTAATATAACTAGTGAGATGTTCCTGCTGCGTCCTTGCGCCGTGCCTCCCAGGAGAACAGCTTGTCAGGGTGTTAAAAAGATGCCAGTGTGCTTCTGTGAAGGGCTTCCTATGGACAATGATTTGCACATCCCAAAGAAAAGTCCTTCTCGGATGACACGTGTAACATTGCAGCTATGTCCGAGGCTAATGGTTATTTTCCACATAAATGGAATTATATTTGCCTTCGGCAACATCGGCCACTGGGACCTCTTTCTAAAGCTGGCAGCGCTTCCAAGTCTCTAAATAAAGAGACTTGAGGTAAAAGCTTGGGGTTGAAGGCAAACAGAGATGTTCTCACGAGAAGAGCAGACAGGGTGGGTTGTGATAAGATGGCTACAATGGAAGAAAATGTAGAAAACCAAAGGGTCTCATGTGGGAGTCCCACTGTGGTCTCATGAGTGGCACTCAGTGTGTGTTGAAGGCTCCTATAGATCCTTGTTAAACTGGGCAACAAAAGGTTTTGCCTGTTAGTCAGAGCCATCCCAGAGAATGAGTCACAGCCAGTGGGAAAGGCGATGCTCCTTAAGCAGCGCCGCAGACTCTGCAGCAGAGCCCTCCCTCTCCTGTGGAGGGGCACGGGCTGGTGTTGGGGAAGATGAAACAGGAAAGCCTTATAAATATGATTGCCTGGCAAAAGATTTTGAGAATATAGAAAGTATAAGTGAGATTGAAATGAAAGCAAGCTTTGAGATMCCTCAGTTACTGAACAACTGGAAAACAATGGTGTGGCYRGCTGAAGGTRATCCCCTTTTGATGGAACAACACCCTCTGCTTGCAGACAGGCCCAAGGGTCRGAGCAGACCCCACAGCTTGGCAGAAGGGGCCCAAAGAGGAGTTTTTAGGGTTTAAAATGTAACACAGTACGGTAATGTAATGATTCTTATAGGCTGTATGTAAATGCTATAGGATTTGTATCTTGTGCTAGACTGGTTAGTGAGAATTAGAATATTCAACACAGAAGAAGATTTATTGTATTGTAACAGGAACCTGGCTCTCTTACCCTTTTACTCTCTTTTCCTTTTACTCTCTTACCCTCTCATCCTCTCTACCCCTCTCTTCTCTCAGGCTGGGAGGTGGCACAGGCTGGGAGGTGGCACGGTCTGGGAGGTGACACGGGCTGGGAGGTGGCACAGGCTGGGAGGTGGCACGGGCTGGGAGGTGACACGGGCTGGGAGGTGACACGGGCTGGGAGGTGGCACAGTCTGGGAGGTGACACGGGCTGGGAGGTGACACAGGCTGGGAGGTGACACAGGCTGGGAGGTGGCACAGGCAGTTGTCACACCCACTAACCATCTCCTGCTCTTTCGAGGCACATCTGGCTGCTCAGATGAGTGTGTGCAGCTCAGCCACACATGTCTGTAGTCCATTGGAGTGTGGATTTGGGGGACTTGAGGTGCTTGCCCTTTTTATAGGTCGAGCTGAAGCTGTCAGTGATATGTCCTGGGCAAGCCCCAGGGAGTGGATGTGCAGGGTGGTRAGGGGTGAGTCCCCCTGGGTGCCGTGGGTGTTTGTGCTGAATGCAGCCGGTGGAGCACTGACTGAGCCCACTGTCCATCAGTAAATTGGCTTTTTTCCACTGTGGAAAGGCTGTGCTGGAGTGCTGGGACTCTGGGCCTCAGCTCCTCACGAGACTCTCTGTGTGAACAGGAGCAGGTGTCAGACCAAAGCACGCAACACGCTCAGAGCAGGGGGTTCAGAGGGAAATGTTCACTTAGCAAATCCTGGGAAGGGACTTGTCCAAATCCCATCCAGGCTCGAGTGCCTCTTCAGCAAGCTCAGGCAGCCCATCCTGTCAAGCAGGGGTGACCCTCCAGGCAGCATCCCAGGGCCAGGAATGGTTGTCACTTCACGAGGTTGCTCAGCAATGGAGTAAGAAATGTCTGCTGTACTTTTCAACAGAAAGATTTCCAGACTGCAGTTCAACAAGGTGAAGCTTGAAGATGCTGGGGAGTACAGCTGCGAAGCCGAGAACGTTTTAGGGAAAGACACCGCAAAAGGCAGCCTGAATGTGAAAAGTGGTAAGTGAAGAAGCCAGCAAATGTCTCGAGCTGTCTGCCATTCCACAGAAAGGTTCTGCACATGGTCTGTCTTGTATTTTGTTTCGTGCTTTCAGGATATCGAGTGAAACAATCTTGGGAGATAAGAAAAATGCAGCTTAGCATAAATGTTTATCTTTGTTATCTGTCRCTGGCAATGTGGTTAATTTACATTTTAAATAAACTTACAGTCGATGTATTTTTTTTAAAAAAGGGGTAAKGAGGGAAGAAAGCTGGTGGGCTTCATGTTTTCATTTTTTAAAGAATTTCTGAGAAGCAAAACTCACCAGAAGACAAGTAATTAGACCATAGCTTTGTGATGAGTGAGGTTGCTTCTGGTTTTCATCCTAGAATGTGTGCTCCATCTCTTAGAGCTCAGCGGATGGAGTCTGAGGTTAGGTGGTTTTATTATTATCTTGGTCATAATAATTATATTGCTTAACACRATGGTTTGGATGCACCCTCCGGCTCAGAAAGTCCCTACAGTGGCTGCCAGAAGCTGGGAGGGYACAGCTGGGAGGGGGTGACTGTATTTCCTAAGCTCTTCCTCCTGCCATTCACAAGGGGCACTGTGGCAGCCTGGGCTGTGAGCTGGGCTCTGCCTCTGGGCTTGCAGCCCTTTGCTGGGATCCAGGATTTTGTTCTCATCCCAGTGTGASGGAAGGTAGCTGTCTCCTGCTGATTTCTGGCAGTATTTTCTCTCTTACTTCAGCGTGTTTGCCATCCTGAGTCTTTTGTTCTGTGGAGCTGCAGCATCWCACAGCCTCCCCCTGCCTGCTCAGTCCCACTGCTGGCAGGGTCTGCAGGAAGGCCACCCTTGCTCACACCTCCCTGCCTTCATCCTCCGTGTCTGTGAACTCAGCCCTGCTGCTCTGCTGGGCTTATTTCCAATTCTGGTAGGAAAGGTGTCCCCAGTAAGAAACCAAAGCAGTGCTCTCCTTTTTTATTTCTTGCCTCCCTTTCTGGCTGTCCCACGCCACATAAACTGCTCCTGCGTGATGGGAGCTGCATGTGCAACCTCCCTTCCCCRTGTGCAGCCATCAGAGCCCTGTCTGCTCCTCTGCTGCCCCTTCCCCGGCACCAGCACCCCTCCCACAAGAGGAGGAGAGAGGTTGAGCAGTGCCTGCTGCAGGGCCCTGACCTGCACAGCAGGGAAATGCACACAGAGAAATGCACACAGTGAAAGGAAACCAGGGAAATGCAACCAGGGAAATGCACACCAGGTAAAAGGAACCAGGGAAATGCACAGCAGGGAAATACACACAGGGAAATGCACACCTGGTAAATGCACACAGGGAAATGCACACCTGGTAAATGCACACAGGGAAATGCACAGCAGGGAAATGCGCAGCAGGGAAATGCACACAGGGAAATGCACACAGAGAAAGGAAACCAGGGAAATGGACAGCAGGGAAATGCACACCAGGTAAAAGGAACCAGGGAAATGCACACAGGGAAATGCACACCTGGTAAATGCACACCTGGTAAATGCACACAGGGAAATGCACACAGGGAAATGCACACAGGAAAATGCACACCTGGTAAATGCACACAGGGAAATGCACACCAGGGAAATGCACACCTGGTAAATGCACACAGGGAAATGCACAGCAGGGAAATGCACACAGAGAAATGTAACCAGGGAAGTGCACAGCAGTAAATGCACACGAGGGAAATGCACACCTGATAAATGCACACCAGCTAATTGCACACAGGGAAATGCACAACAGGTAAATGCACACCTGATAAATGCACACCTGGTAAATGCACACCGGGGAAATGCACACAGGGAAATGCACACAGGGAAATGCACACCTGATGAATGAACACCTGGTAAATGCACACAGGGAAATGCACACAGGGAAATGCACACCTGGCCACTCCAGGGCAGGCAGCGCCTGCCAGGGGTCAGCTCTCCCTGCTCAGGAAGCCKCCCTGTGTCACAAGGACCATCCCAGCAGGGATGGGCTCACTCCTGAGCTGCCCAGAAATGTGTTAAGACCTGGAAGACCACGAAAGGCACACAGAGATCTCTCTGTGAATCTGGTGGGCTCCCTGCCTGGATGATCCATGCTCTCAGCCTTGCCACTGTGCCCTTGGCTCGCTGCTCAGCTGCAGGCACACCTTGCTGCTCTTTGCAGACCAGGGCAGCAGGGCCAGCTGAGCCCCTGCAAGGGCAGCCCAGGGGATGCTGATCCCTGGAGGCTTTTGTGGCCCTGTCACCCCTTTTTTCACCACTCTTTTTTCCTCTTTCCCCTGGAATAACCCAGAGTTAAGCAGCCTTCCCCACTATGCGGGCACATGCTGTCCTGGAGTATTCCTGTCCCCTCACTGCTGGGCYTTCCTGGGGCCTTGCAAACTTTTCTCCCTTCTTCTGTGACACCCTTCAGTGCAAAACTCCTCAGGGCACCTGARTCCACACATGTGTTGTCCCCTGTTTCTTATTCCCCAGGATCCTTAGCACTGCTCCTGTTGTGGCTTCCATTGCAAAGTGCTCTTTGCTCTATTCCAACACCACTTCTCAGTTTCAGAAAAGCAGCTTTTCAGCCATACAGATCTGCTGCAAGGCACCAAAACCACCACATCTTTAGAGAGAGTGGCTGCAGAGCAGAGACCCCTTGGCACTTAGAAAATGCCCCTCGGCCAAACCCTCCCCTCACCCCTCCTCTACAATTCCAGCATTTCCACAAAACTCCCAGCTCAGAAATAAATGCTTTTGCATTGAGAAACTTTGTGAGGGTGTTAATTTCTGAGGAAATGCTTCTGGACTTAGTCAAAATATACTGCAATATATTGCAGATTTTATGACTTTGAAGTAAATTAGATGCTTTCTTAGAAAAATGTCCCATTTCCCAGTTCTCATGATTGAATAGTCTAATGTTGATATCTCATGGCCRTGAGGGCACAGTTGAGGTGTGACTATTTCAGGTTCTTTTTTCTTCAAAAAATTTCTAGGCATTTCCTCAAATGCCCGGTCCCTTATCAAACACTGCAGAGAAAATCAAGTTGTACAAAAGATTCTTTCTGCTTCTAGCTCTTTGTGGTGGTCCCACCCCTGTCTCTGGCAGGGCTGCAGCCCCTGCCCAGGCTCCTGGGGCTTCCTCCTTTGTGCATCCAGAGGGTGTGAGGGACTTCTCCAAAGGTGCTGGTGCTGCCAGCAGGGTTGAGTAGAGCATTCTGTGGGCATTGGGGTTCCAATATCCTGGTTCAAAAAGAGGAAATCAGTCCCTGTGCTTGTCTCCCCTAATACCTGGGGTCCTTCCTTCACCTGTTTCCTGTTCCTCCACCTCTGGTCCAAGCATTAATCTGTGCTGCAGGACTTCACGTGGGATGGAGGCTCTTCAGAAAACCCCACCTTTTCTTAAACCCCACATTTTCCCCACTGCCACGTCCTGCCATGCCGTCCTTGCACTCTTGTGGCCATCAGGGCTAAGGAAACCTCCCACGTTTCTGCTCATCTCCTGCCAGGTGAGCCCTGAGCCATCTCTGCCTCTTCATTGTGACACGAGGCCCTTCCCAGCGAGGGGCCATCGTGCCCTGTGCCATCCCCGGCAGGGACACTCCTTGTCCTGCCTCTGTCACCCCAATGCCCTGCCCTAAAGCAGCGCTGACACCCTGGCAGCCCCAGCCTGTGCCCCCAGCAGCACCTGCCCCTCTGCTCCTCCCCACAGTAGCTAAGCCCACCCTGCTCTGCTCAAAAGAGATTATTTTGTTCACTACTTTCTTACCTTAATTTYCCCAGGAACAACGAAAGCACCACAAGTCTTACCAGCCTCAGAAACTAAAATAGTTGTTATGGAAGAAGAGTGTAAGTACCTCTCCCCCACCCCCCATACAGCTGCTTCCCCCTAATTTGTTTGCTATTATGAGACATTTTGCATAAATGCTTTATTGCCTCCTGGAATCTTCTTTAATCACTCCTTCTCTCTGATTTTTCCCAAAGCCACTGGTCTTTCTTTCCCTAGATCTTTTWAAAAAATCTGATTTATATTGCTGGTGTCTATCTTGGAGAGGGACAATTTGATAACTATTGCAATGGCAGCTTGAAGAACAKGCTACTTAAAATTGCAGCTGAAGTTCAAGCACTCCCAGCTCTTTCAGTACATGGAGTTATTGGTACTTGCAAGATGTGCTTGTTATGGCCTTTGATTTAACAGGGTTTTCTTTTATCATTTTGTTTTTGTGTTTGAGGGGTTTTTTTGAGGATAGTTGATCAAACCAAAACAGGCTGTGGGAAGTACAAGAAAAAAGACTTGAATCTTCTAAGCATAGGTAATAAGAAATTTGCAGAAAATCCATCCATGCCCTGCCATCCCATTTTTTTCTGAGTCTCCAGAAAGCAAGAACAGATTTCCCCAAATCCTTAATTTGATTTATTGTGGCTGAAATGCTTTTTAGCATTCTCTCCTACTCAGTTGTCCCAAAAGCAGTAGAAAATGGGCACAGAGCAATAAAAATCAAGGAGGGGATACAAGTGTAGATTAGAATCCTGGTGCCTGGACATTGGCTCAGCAATTCCTGGTGGAGGGTGTTTTGTCTGTGTCAGGGGGTCTCTCCCCACGGGGAGCCCACCAGGATCCTGGCAAAAGCCCTGGGAAGGCAGGAGCAGGCAGGGATTTTATTTTTGTGTGTTTCCATCCCAGCTGCAGATGCCCAGAGCCGAGAGCACAGCTGGCTGTGCCTCGCTGTTGGCAGCTCTGCTCTGCAGATTTTATGGGGATGTTTYCTCCTTTGAAAGCTCAGTCTTTTATGAATTTAAATGAAATCTGATTGCAGCCACAGCAGGCACTGGCCAGGTATTCCTTAAAAGCTTTTTTGATAAGAAAACTGCACTTAAAATGTGCTCTTTGTAGTGCTTAGCCTTGCACTGCACTAGGGATACCAAGCTGAGATGCAGCATCATTGATGCCATGGCCACACCATCCTTCCCCAGGATTTTCCCTTTGCTTTCACCAGAAGAGATCCATGCTACTTATTTACATCATATTAGGTTAATGCTATTTTCTTAAAAGCCAAATCTCAGAAAGGATACACAGAAATTTCCCCTTTTGGAAAACTTCTTTGCTCTGTGGGTGCATCATCACTTTTGTTTTTCCTAATAATGGGAAGAGATGGCAAAGTCCCCAGAGTTAAAGCTGTAACTCACTTTTTCCTTCACATTCCTTTTTGGCAATGTCTCCCAAGTGTTATCTGAACAACTCAGAATCCCCCTGATTTTTATGGTGATGGATGCTGTATCACAGAATTGCACGTGTGTACAGCAYATGGGGAGGTGATGAAGGTGTGAGGTGGGATGATCTGGAGAGCAGACAAGTATCTCATTCTTGTAAAAGTCTTGCATTTCTTTTCAATATCTGTATTCAAATTCACCTGTAGGTTGTCCCTGTTCTTGCTGTTTCACTGAAATCTTGTAAATCACTTGCTGGATTTTAAACACTGATGCCCCCAGTACCTGGTTTGTGAATAGCAGGAGGTTCCACTCAGCTTCATCTGTGCTGCAGTAGCCTCATTGGTGGTGAAAATGTTAAATGAGACTTTGTTATGTGCTTGTCACAGGCTGAGGTTGTGCAGCTGGGTGGTCACAGTGGCTCAGCTCACAGGCAGGAACTTGCAGGGATGTGGTAACTTGATCGTGTGCCCTGACAGGAAGGTCCTTTCTGCTCATTTCAACATCAGACAGCCCAGAATGGCAACGTGATCCTGTCACAGAGCAGCATGAGGCAGCTAAACAAGGCTCAGGAGTCTGTGCACACGTTGGGTAAACAGGATGGGAACCAGTGCTGACATTTAGAGCATTCTGATGGAGGCAGAAATGGAAGAAGGGTCAGAGAAATCTGGAGAGCATTCTGAGATGGAAGGTTTGTGCAGGACAGAGATAGTCAAACCCTCTCAAAGTTTAATTTTACAAAGGTGAGATAAAGTTTGAAGTCTCTGAGAAGGCCAGGTAATCCCTTGTGCTTGTTTTCTGCTGTTGAGCTCTCCTCTAGCTCCTTCCCTTGACTTCAAGAAGCAGGTGAAGCCCTGAGGGTAAGGAGATAACACAGGCCAGGTGGAGGAAGCGTGGTTTGGACACTGTCGGGRTGCAGGAGGATGAGCCAGTGGTGGGCAGGTGCTCTAAACCAGCATGTGGATCATTGCAGCTGCTCCCCTGGACTCTGCTCSTGCTCCTTGCTCACTCTGGAGCTGGGTGAGCGCCTGCTGAGAGCTTTGTCAGCCTCTGTGGGCTGTCAGTGCCCTTGCTGAGGGTGCTCTGCAGCAGAGACAGGCTCAGGGCCACAGGAGAAGGGGAAACAGGAGAAAGAGCAGAACGGGCAGTGCTGAGCCGTGCTGGGAGCAAGAGGATTGGGGGGTGATATGAAGCACCTGAATGAAAGCTRGGCTCTCTGGGTTTAGTTTTGGGGCCTTTATTTCATCTGCTGGGGGGTCACAAGCAGTTGGGTGTGTGCCTAGATCAGAGATCTAGAGTCCCTCTGGAGACCCCTGTGGGAAGGGTGGCTGAAACAGTTCTTTTATCTCCAATTAAGTCCAGCTCTCCACACACCAGTTTGGGTCCACAGATTTCAGAGCTGCCATCCTGGTGATGCYATTGGGCTGTTTGTGGCCTCGTTGGTGTAGAGCCATTGAGGCAATYCCCTCCAGTTTAATCCCTTCCCTGCTGCCCAGCGTGGCTGGGTGTTGGAAATGCTCTCCTCACTTTGCCAGGTGAGCTTGGCCTGATGGRCTTGCATGATTGCAGTGGCTGTGCTGTGCTTTGTGAGTTCCACACCCCACAGGAACATGTGCCACATGGTTATGGTTCAACCAACCCCCCAAACCTGCTCTCAAATCCAGTCTGGCCTGGCCTTTACTGGGTGACCATGGCAGACCTGCCTGTGACCTTGCTGGTCTTACTCCCCTCTTTTCTTCACCTCCTTATTCCCTTTTCCTCTTTGTCCTCACCTCCTCACTCCCTCCTGCTTYGTTCTCAGTCCTGGGCTGAAGACCAGCTGGAGGTCTGACCTGCTGGTGGCTGAGCTGCTCTGTACCTGCACAGCTGTAAATAAACTGAGGCTCACTTCACCAAGGTCCTACATCCCAGATGGCTCTGCACCAGGCATGCAGTTATTAAAGTATTTGCTGTAGTCCAGGCTGATGGGGGATAGAGCTAAACACAAAGCAACTTGTGAATCTGGGAATGATCCCACCGGTGTGCTGGAAACCCACTGAAATCTCCCTTGGCMTCATGCTCTGAGGCGCTCRTGTGTGATCTGCAGCCACGCTTCAGCCCAGGCACAGTTACCATTTCCAAGTGAGCCATTTTGCTTCCCTTTGTCCTCCCATGGAGCTTGGCAGGTCTCTCCATCCTTGCTCCCTGAATAGCTGCTCTCATGGATGTGAAGTCCCAGCTGGGCAGTCCCTGGCCCCTCCAGGCTGAGGCCACTGAGCTCTCCTGGAGCCCCAGGTGTGAGCACAGAGCTCTGGGCTTGGARGTGCAGGGTGTCCAGCCAGCCCAGAGCACGGGCAGAGCAGACACAAGTCTGGCCATGTGAACAGAGCAGTTCTCAATGTTAGACTAAAAATAAGTGCTGGTGTGGTCTTTGCTGGGATAATTTCAGCCCCACTGCTGGAGGTGGGGCTGTAATTGAGCGGAACCTGCACGCACGCAGGCACGGAGCCTTGAGGTGAGTGTGGAGATCTCAGTGCCTCTCTGCAGAGAGCTGTGTGGTGCCTGGCAGCTGCCAGATCCTGCTCACTGCTCATTTTGCACACTGTGTGTTTTTTAGGTAGTCACGCAGCTGCCATTTGAGATGTGCCGTAAAGACTCTAAAGGCAAAGAGGGGCAGGATGAAGTGTGGGGTGGGAGCTGGTGTCCCCTGGGAGCACTGAGGCTGAGCCCAGCCTTTAGAAATGGGCTCTGGACCAGGGGATCTGCTCTTCTGGCTCCATCCTGGGATCCTGGCGTGTTGCTTCACTTCTTGGGCTTCAGCTGCCCTGCCTGCGAAGCTTTCACGCTGGCATTGGCTCTGTGGAAGGATTTTTAGGTTGCTGAACAAATCCCCTCATTGAAGTATCATGTTGCTGCTATTACAATTGATGCTGGGGATTTGGGAAAATGAAATGCTGCGCTGCTGTCATGTGCATTTTCAGAGCCCTGTGGTAGAGAGGAGCATAGGAAGGGCTCCCTCGTAAAGCTGCAGAGATCATTCCAGAGGAGCAGCCTGAAGCTTGACAATAACACAGGACTTTGCCCCTGCAATGACTGCCTGTCCCATGGAAACAGGCAGCCCCTGAGTGCTCAGAAACCTTTAAACTTGTTTCTTGGTGAAACCCCTGAACAGGGCAGATGGGAGAGGTGGGGAAGGCAACCTGTGCTGTTTTGATCAGCWGCATCTGATGCTCCAAGATGAGTGCCTTGCAGTCTGGTGTTTGTATCTTGGGATGAGCTCCTAGTGTGCAGCTATTGATCTTAATGATCCCCTCGGGAACTGGAAACATGATTCCAGCAGGATCTATTTCAATAAAGTGAGGGGGATAAATATTTGGTCATTTCCAAATGAATAAACACACAGGAACAGAATTTTTATGAGCTCCAGAGTCCCCAGTCTGCTGTCAGGCAAACCCCAGTGTGCAAAGACTCTTCTGATTTTATGTACAGATAACAGAGGGGAGCACCCAGGCTCTGCTCAGGTTTATTGCAGGAGGAGGTGTCGTATCAGACACAGAGAAATCTGCCACAGAGGAAATGGTGAGGATCACCAGCCCCTCCATGTATTAATCAGTGTAAATCATGGATTTAGTGTGGCTCACACCAGGATTACAGCCCTACAACCGAGGAATATCTTGGCCAGACACCTTCTCATCCATGTTCTTCTAACAAGCAGTTGGATGAACTCTGTTGAGAGGAACCTCAGCCGTTCTGTGTTTTATCAGTAAGTACATGAGGCATATACAGAGCAGGCAATCTGTATACACTCCCCAACCAGCTGAATTCATCTGTCTAACTGAATGTCTAAATATTGAGAGAATAAAGTGTCTGTGCTCTATGAACCCACCAGCCAAAGTTATTTATAAAGAAGAAGAGGAGCGGCGAAACCATCGCTGTCTCCCTGCTCTCCTCGACAGTAGCTGTAGCTCRTGAAAAATTAACCATAATTTATAGTCCAAGCTGCATTAATTAACTCTTTGCAGGGGGAGTGTTTCACCAGGCTTCTGGGAACAGGCTGGTGAGCTGCCTGCAAAGGTGAAATGACGTGCATGGCAGGAATTGTGTAAGAATCCCTGCACAATCATTAATGGCCTTTCTGCGTAGATGGGYTGTGAGAAGGGAAGTCCACCTGGCACAGTCACTGCCCTGGCTCTCTTCTCTGCTGCCCTGCCATTGATGATAGTCCAGAACAACTGAGGCATGTGGTGGAAAACAGACTCTGTGAATGACTCCAGTGCTCTGAATCTGCCATGTGTTTATGCTGCTCTGTCCTCACTGGCTGGGGCAGCAACAATAAAATGTGGCTGCAGATCATTCACAAACACATCATCAAGAGCCAGCCCTCTCTTCCCTGTCCTCACCTCTTTTCTTCACCTCATTATTCCTCMCTCTTCTTTGTCCTCACCTCCTCCCTCCCTCCTGCTTTGTTTTCAGTCCTGGGACTGAAGACCAGCTGGAGGTCTGACCTGCTGATGGCTGAGCTGCTCCAGCCCTTCTCCCACCCTGCAGGGGCTTTCTGACCAGTTTGCCACTGTGGATCTCAGGGGCACCTTGCTTATTCCCCCTGGTCAGAAGGAAATGTCACCACTTGCTTTCCTCATGCACACTCGTGCTTTTCTGCTTTAATTTGTTGAAGTACCTGGGGAGCTTCTTGGTTCATGATTGGTGTCACTGCACAGCCCCCTCATCACGTMCCACTGCCTTCATGAGTCCTGTTCCACCCTGCTACCACCCAAAACTGCTCCCTTGCTTATTCAGTTCTCCACTCATCTCAGCAATTTCACAACTTTCTGAGTCACTTGGGATAGATGGAGTTGTGTTGGAGGCTGAATGAAGGACTTACTCTGCCACACCAGCCAATGGGGGGTAAAATCTGCCTGCTGTTGTACAGCAGTTAATGTGAAATAGCTGTGGGAAGTAATTGTGCCTGTGGATCACCAGGAACAGTGTTTGGTACAGAGCTGTAAATAAACTGTGTGTGAGGTTCACTGCACCAAGGTCCAACGTCCCAGGTGAATCTGGACCAGGCATGCAGTTGTTAAAGTGTTGGCCCAGGCTGATGGGGAATAGAGCTGAACACAAAGTAACTTGTGAATCTGGAATGATCCCACCAGTGTGCTGGAAACCCAYCGAAATCTCCCTTGGCCTCATGCTCTGAGGCGCTCGTGTGTGATCTGCAGCCACRTGGTGTCCGAGGGCCACGCTTCAGCCCAGGCACAGTTACCATTTCYAAGTGAGCCATTTTGCTTCCCTTTGTCCTCCCATGGAGCTTGGCAGGTCTCTCCATCCTTGCTCCCTGAATAGCTGCTCTCATGGATGTGAAATCCCAGCTGGGCAGCATCCCAGGGTGATCAGGAACCTTGGAAGGCTCTAGAATGYGTGTTATCCCACAGCAGTGAGATTTCAGGTTATAAAGAGAGACAGATCTGTATTCAGTGCATCAAACCTCAAAAAAACCCATTAGGAATTTCTATAAATATGGAATAAATATCCCATAAATATCATGTGTGCAGTATGGTCTCACTATTCCCAAAGAGAAAAACCAAACCAGGGATGACCCAAAGAAGAACAAATAGAGATCATTGCTTCCCAGCTAGAGAGGGAGATGCTGGCTGTGCCTGTGATGCCACAGGTAGCACAGGGGAAACAAGTGGGGATAAAGAGTAGTTTTTTCTAATACAAGATCCAGGAAAGGGCAGGTTAAAAGAATTAAAATGGAGATGTGGCTTTACACACTGTGTTCATAGCACTGGAGCTCATCACAAATATTGTGGGTGCTAGAAGATTAGATTTATTCAAACAGCAACTAAACCTGTTGGTGGAAGTATCCAGCAAAGGCCACTAAATGTGACAACACTGAGGCTGCCTTGGGTTGTCTCTGAGCTGCCCATCCTGCATGGGCTCAGGAAAATTATCACTGATCTTCTTTAAGCTTTGCCACTGTTGGGGCCAAGACAGGGCTTTGGCTTGACCAGGGTTGCAGTCTGAAATGGCCTCATTTCTTCTCAACAGGGAACTGCCTCTGTCTGTGGCCTTTGCCACATCTCTGTGCTGACAAATGGACTGGAGTGAGGAGATTCCCCGGCTCAGTTTTAAAACACTTTGTGCTTCTTTGTGATAAAAGGCAAGGTACCTGCAGGAAGCAGGGTTGAAAGGATAATGACATTAGAAAGATGCTTCTAGTCGAGGTGATCACCCATGTATTTTCCTGCTGTATTTCCCAACCATGTATTTTCCTGACAGGCACAGCTCTACTGACAGCCCTCCCCTAGAGGTGCCCAAGGTGCCCAAGCCTCAGTCATGTCAGGATCTTTTTTACCTGTTTAAAAGGGATAAGACTGTTTCTATGGGATGAAGACCCCATGCAATCTCTGGCTGATGAGCACTGTGATCCTCCTGTATCACACCACACAGCACTGCATCTCCCCATCCACCTTTCTTGGTGGGTTGGGTATGTTTGTATCCGGGGTCTTTCCTATGGGGAGGTTTCTGGGCTCTGTTTCCAGTTCTCCCTCTCTGCCCCTCTCTTGCTGTGGCAAGGTTTGCTCCAAAATCATTTCCTGTAGGGTTTATGATGTGAGACTTTGCCAGATGGATCGTTTTGCTTGCTACCAAGTGGTGTGTTTGATGGTTGCAGGGGTGACAGCTCCCTGCAGCCTGTGCTTGTTTTTCATCCATGTGCCTTTCAMTTTGCACCAGCTCTTGGGCTGATGAAGTTTCAGTGCTCCCTGATCCAATGGTGCACTTGCACAGACCCACACTTATCAGAGACCCACAGCTCTCCTCTCCTAAGTAGAAATGTGCTACTATCTTGTAAAGGTATAAATTATAAAGTCTTGTCTGTATAATGAGTCTGCATTCCTCAGATAAATTACACAGACTCATAATGGCTTTGGCTTTTAGTTACCATTAATCTTAACTGGAAGGGAGTGCTGAATTTCCTGCAGAAGTGTGGGATTCAGATTTTTGAAAGGGTTTCACTGGAGGCTTGGTCAAACCATCCTCTGCTCCCACACCCCAGTGTGTGCACCCTGCTGTCCACATTTGGCTCCCAGCTGGCTGCAGGACGTGCCCTGAGGGAGCAGCTGCTGTCCCAGGGCTGGGAGCACTCTGGTCTCTGCTGGAGTGTTTCCATGTCTCGCYAGCAGAGCACTTTGGGACAGCTTGCTGTGCCCTGGATAGCTGTGAAAAGACAGAGCCAGAGGCAATGGTTATTCAAGGCAAGGCATGGAAATAGCTCTGGCCTGTCAGGCAGCRGGAGGCATCCACTTCCTTATGGGAATGGCACACAATGGCTGGGACAGCACATGGGACAGAGCAGGGAGCTGGGCCGTGCTCAGGTGACAGTGTGGGTGCTCCAGGGGGGCACAGCCCAGGGGGAATCTCCTCTGGGGAGGCACAGACCCTGCAGAGACTCCCAGACGTGTGAGAGACAGAGCAGACTCGAGTGCCAAGCATCACCCACCTGTGAGAGGCTTCACAAGGTGCTGGGAGCCTTCCTTTGCCTGGGGGAGCCCAGATGTTCCCAGCAGGAGCTGGGCATGCAGCCCTTGGCTCTGGCGTGTGTGCTGCAGCCCCTGCAGAGGTGGGATGGGCACAGGGGCTGCCCAGGCAGTGGGGAGCAGCCCTGGCTCCCTCTGGCACAGGCCATGGCTTGTCCTGCTGCTCCTCCTGTGGCTCTGCCTGGCTCTGGTTCAAGCTTTCCTCCCCGAGTCCTGTGTCAGTGAGGATGCAGTCTCAGTGATGGTGTCACAAACCTCTCCAGGAGGCTCATTCTTGCTTTGGAAAACAGGATGGAAGAGAATACCTCCTCAGAAGCTTTGGCTACAGCACAAAAGGTGCTGCAAAGCAGGCAGTAGCCGCTGCTGGAGGTGTAACTGTGGTAGGGTCTGAGCAAGGTGGGTAGCCCAGGAAAGGGGACTATTTTTAATGAGGTTAAGTATTCACTTGTAACAAATCCATGCTTTTAAGTGCCCAGCACTTCTTAGACTTRTGTAAAGATGGGTCTGCATTCCCCAAAGCTGCTCACCTTCTGTAACCTGTATCAGTGCTCTAACAACTGATTTTTTTTCCTTCCTGATAGCCTTTGTTTTACCTTTGGAGACTCTGTAAGTTTATCAGAGTCTCTCAGAGACAGGAATTACAGTGAAATTCTGCAGGTTTTCTTGTCACTTACAGGACTGTAAAGGTTTTCTCTAGAAAGAAGTTTAGATTTGGAAAAGCAGCTGTATCCCAGGGAGCTGGAGCCATGTTGGCTCCTGCCTCAGCACGAGCTGGGGCTGGTTGGCTTCTCCTGCTGCACTTTGCTGGGGCTGTTGGGGCAGCCCAGTCGTGGCAGGACAGGCTCAGGAGAGGGCAGGGACAGATGGAGCTGTTCTTGCTCGTGCCAGACCTGCTCCTGGCTCTGGAAACTCAACTGGCAGAGGTGTGGAGCGATGCAAAGTCCCCTGCAGCACCTCTGGGTCTGGCTCCAGTGTCCTGGGGGGCTCAGCCCTCAGCAGCACATCACTGGGACTCTGCAGCCCCTCTCCTTCCTGACCCCTGCTTGCCTGCTGGCAAAGCATTCCCAGCATGAGGGAGGGCCAAGGACAGTGGGAAAGGGGCACTTCCCCACAGCTTGCCAAAAAAATGATCTTGTACCACRTGCTGGCTGCTTAGAGGAAGATGAGCCTTCAACTCCTCACTCACTTGGCCCCTTTTGCTGGGAAAGGAAGGGTCCAGTTGCAGCCCTGGGACCTGAAGGTGGGTCTGAGGGCACAGGCTAAGGTTTGTAGCTCTGGGGTTTTTACTTTGGCAGATGAACTCGTAGAAAATCATCTAAGGAAGCAGAATTGCYGAACAAAGGAAATAACAATATATCCTTTTTGTGTGTGTTTTTGTTTTCCCCTGCAGTAACCACAACTCTCTCCTCCTGGTCCGGGCATGCCAGAAAATGCAACGAAACAGCCAAGTCCTATTGTGTCAATGGAGGGGTGTGCTACTACATCGAGGGCATTAATCAGCTGTCGTGCAAGTAAGTGAGTGGAGTTCTTGTGTCAATATGGAAATTTCTTGGCTAAGGGAGAGGAGACYTTTGTGCAACTGCCAGACTGGGGGGGAGCTCTGAAATTCTCCTGGCAATTGCAGTTTGAGCTGTGCAGGTTCAGAGAGGGGCACTAGAGGGGCAGGGGATTTGTATTTTCCTTTTTTGTGTGYGTGTCACTGTTCACTTTTCCTGGCTTTTCTCCCTCTATGAGTATGTTTGTCCTGGCTGTTTCTTTTCCCTTTCTCCCCTTTCTCCTCTGCAGCTTCAAGGAAATTTGGGTCCCTTTTGCTCTCCCTGAGCTGACACGTCCTGTTCTCCAATCAGGGAGACTTTTGGGGGCACAGCCTCCTCCTCCCCCATGGCTGGGGGGGTCCCTCACTGAGACCTGCCCTGACCTCTCCTGTGTCTCATGGGCCCAGGGTTAACCCCCAGCTGTTCCCCTGTCTGTGCAGCTTTGTGGCCACTGTGTGGGATGTTTGTTTCCCCCTTCAAACCTGCAAGAAAAGCTAGAGATGTGTACTAAGTTATCCTTAAAATGAGCCTTGAAGGGTTTGAAGTGAGGCTGCACAGCCTGAGGGATGTGGAATGGGATGTGAGACTTTTTCACCCCTGGTTCAGAGCCAGACAGCCCAGTGGCATCTCACACCTCACCCCCAAGCCTAGCAGTGCCTGTGGACAAGCTGTGCAGTCTGATTGCCCGTGCTGGGGGTGCAGGTACCCAGAGCTCAGCTGTCCCTGCCCCTGGGCTCCTGCACAGTGAGCAGGACGTGGTGCCCTGGCTGTGCACTCACTAAGCAGATGGAATCCTCTTCTGAGCTCCCCTGGTGGCCCAAGCATCACTGCCCAGCTCGGAGAAGCCCAGAGCTGACAGTTTTCTCCCTCTGGTGCCCAGAGACCTCTCAGTGGAGATGCAGCCAAAGGTATTTACATCTGTGGATGTCACCGCACAGCACTGCAGGATGTGATGCTCATCAGGCACCTCAGGCCTTGGAGGCTGCACTGAACACAACCYTCACCCCCCGTGGAAAGCCTGAAAGGGCTGGATCACACTGAGCACAGCTCCTGCCTTGTCCCAGARCTCCTTTGGTTCTGCAGGGAGCAGCAGAAGAGGCCGTGTGGAAATGTGTCCTGCTGAGCTCTTGTGCTCTGGCTTTGCAGTGCAGCTGGGGTGCAAGGAGCAGCACCCAGTCCTCCCAGACTTACCCTTAGACACACAAAGAGCTGGGCAGGACAGGAATCAGGAGCTGTGGCTCCCACAATTCCTATGTGTGCACGGAGTGGGAGCAGCCCCTGTCCCCCCTGTGCTTTGGTGTAGTTGTCACTGCCATTGGCTCCTTGGTGGCACCGTGGGCTCCTCTGGTCAGTGCTCCCCACAGGAAACAGGGGGGAAGCCCAAGTCACAGCACAGGGATGGTTAAAGCTCCATGTGATGGTTCAAGTCACAGCCACCATCCTGGGGTAGCTGCAGCGCAGGAAGCCCCAGAAATTCCAATCTTTCCATTCTGGGAAGGGCTGAASCCTTGAAGTGTGGAGGAGTGTATGAATCAAATCTGCAAGCAAKGTGGTCATGGCAGAAGCACAGATTTCAAGGCTATTTCTTTTGGGAAGGACCCAAATGCAGATCAATATTCAAATGGGATCAACTTCTAATTACGAGAGTTTACCCGAACCCCTACCATGCATAAGAATCACTTTTTCCTAATGAAGAATACTGTGGTASTTGTCAAATGTCTTCAGCAGCTCGACTGTTTTAACCACAGCAATTCCAGCCTACCTTCCAAGCAGGCTGCTCTGACAGATGATGAACAGAGGGAACACTCAGTGATGGATCCCATTAAGATTTTATGTGCCACACCAAACAGACCTAATTATTTCATATCATTTGAAATGAATTCCTGAATTCCTCACTTTGCAGATGGTAAAATGATATCCTATCCTGGTGAGTTCCAAGGTACCAATTGCTAAAACCAGATGGGAACTGAGCAGGCATGTGTGGAAGGGCAGGAAGGTGTTGCCCAGGAGGAGGGGCTGGAAGGTCTGCACTGTCACTGCTCATCTGCCAGAAAAGGTGAAAAACAAGAAAAAACAGAAAAACAAGGCTCCATGTTCTCAGAAACCCAGGGGACCCAATGCCTTCCACACAGCACAGTCACTTCTGATCTTGCTGCTCGAGGAGATCCCTGGATGCTCATTCTCCTTGRGTGTTTTTATCATTAAATCTCAGACTGGAGATAAGAAAACCCAGCTTTTGAAGTGGTGTAATTTTAGAGTTTCTGGATTCTAGAGGATAATAGCTATTGAGGAATGCAGAAGCATTTGAACTGAAAAGTGTTTCCCATGAAATGGCTCTCCCAATGACAAGGGTGATTTTTGGGGAAGATGCTGATGAATAAACAGACTTTACCTTTGCCTGCAAACAAAGAGCTGAGACATTCCATGGCTTCCCCATTGCACCAAGGCAGGAGATCTGCTGCTGTGGTTTGTGAAAGATGCAGGAGGAGGGAGAGGAGGCAAAGACACAGGTTTCCAAGTTCATTTCTGATCTCTGCAGCAGCAGCCTTGGCCCTCCAGCCTGACTGTGCCTCTGAGCCAGGAGCAGGTAAGAGATCAGCAGGTTCTGCTCACAACCTCTTCAGATGCTTTGGAGATCAGCAAGAGCCACATGAACAGCTCCAGCCAGGAGCAGAGCACGTGTCCAGGGCCTTGGGGGGATCATCTGGCCCCCGTGCCACCTTCCAGCCCTCCCTCACCGAATGCTCAGGGGTTCTATCCCCCACCCCAGCACCATGAGGTGTTCCCAGCCTTTCCAATGCCAGCTACCAGAGTTCTGGAGTGTTCWTGTTCACTGCCTGCCACCATCCTGCCATCAGCTTCTTGGGGTGGGTTCCATTCTCTCAGATGCCCAGAAGCACAGGAAATCCTTCCTGAGGATGTTCCCCCTGGCACTCTGGACCAAAACCAGCAGATGAGTTCTCCAATAATTTCTTSTCCTGATGTCGTTCATGCTTGATTTGCAACAAATATTGCCTAAATTGGCAGCTGGCTTTTTATTATTATTTTATAACAGGCTTCCCAGAAACGTGTTCCTCCTGGTCTTTTAAATCCTCAGGAACAAAGTATTTGCTTGTAATCCCACTTYCTCCCTCCCTTTTTAATATGCTTCAGACAGACCTTGGATGAAGCATTTTCTTCACTGAGGAAGAGCCCAGAATGGACTTGCATTGTTCCAGAAATTGTGTCTTTCTGGATTGTGTTCTTYCATAATTTTATCCTTAATTTGAAGTAAATTCTGCACATTCTGGTGTCAAAGGAAACCTGAACATAAAGTGATCTGTGCTGCTATCCTGGCTCTGCAAACAGACCRCCTGGAAGTCAAATGGGAGAAGTGGGACCTGCCTCAAATATTCTGCAAATTTTCTGCATAAACCTGGGAAATGACAGAGCCACACASAGACAGAACTCACTCAGCATCCCTTGTAAATTGAAAAGCTCCAGGATCTTGGACAGGAAGAATTTCTGGATGCTTCTCCAGRTCATTTTGCTCAGGGAGGCCTGAGGAGCTGGCTCCAGGGCAGGGACAGGTCTGAGCAGAGCACAGAGGGATGCACACAAGGAATCTCCAGGCCCTGAGCTGGGCTGGGGCACACAGCAGTGGAGCCTGGTTTGTTGTGCCCAGTCACACAGAGCCTTGGGATGAGTGGCAGCCTCTGCTCTTGGATCTGCCTCCATCCTGGAGAGTGCTTGGCACAACTCAGAGCACTTGGAGGCTGCTCCAACCTTTTATTGCTGGGTGCCCCACAGGGCTGGGCTATCCAAAGAGCAGAAAGGCTCTTTTCCCCAGTTAGGTCTTGGCACACATGAGGTACATTTGGGGTCTTCCCAGCCAAACAAAGCAAGCAAGTCAGGTCTCATCACTGCAGAGCCTTCTCTGCCCACTGAAATGCTCCTCACATCTCTTCTGTGTGGTCAGTGGATCAAAGTGATCAGCTCTGGGCCAGGATCTTGTGTGGGATCAGAAGACTTAAAGAGTATTATGAAACAGCATCATGTTGGACCAGTTGTGCTCACAAGAATCAGGCTGATGATTTGCAAATGTGACAGATAAACAGCCTGGGTTTGGGGTGACAGCTCTGCCTCACATGGGGGAGGCAGGTCAGAGGCCTGGACCACCTCAGGCAAAAAGTGAAAGTCAAGGAGAGAATAAAAACAAAACAAAGCAAAAGGAGAAAAGATCAGATCATTTTAAAATTAACTGAGGAATCCAAGTCACCAATTTTCAAAATCACATCTCCAAGCATATTATTTACTGCAGATTTTTMCAGGAAAGGGAAAGATCATTCTGAAGTTTTGGCCACGCTGGCAGCTCCCCTGTGCTTTCCCAGAGCACCATCCAAAGGTGTGACTGTCACAGGGATGCTGCATGGCCGTGGTGCCCCTGGCAGCACTGTTTGCTCAGCTGCCCTGTGGCATCTGGAGCTGTTCCACCCTCCCGGTGGCATTTGGTCATTGCACAGCCWCAGGGACGTCACTGTGCCAGGGGTGTAGAGCAATGTGGGGAGGTGTTGCAATGTCCCTGGAAATGGAGAGCCAGGGGTGAAAATCTCCACATCCTGTTCCAAATCCCCCGAACCAGCCAGGACTCGTTCCTTGGGTTTTGCACGCTGTTTGTCTTGGGTGATGAGATCAGGCACCTTTTCAGGTTCAAGTGGCCCATCTGTGCCTCCAGCTCAGTGCACTGKGACTGCATCAGCCCCCTGAGGCCCGTCAGAGTGTGGGAGCTGATCCTGCAGCAGCAAAGGCTCAGTGGGGGCAGCAGGTCCTGCCAACACTGAGCCAGCAGTGGCTGTCCCTGAGCTTTGGACTCCACTCTGCAGCAAACATGCCTTGATTAGCTGCTCTGGAGAAGGCCTTTGTGTTTATTCTGGTTGCTTTCTCTTCTTCCCATCAGTGATTTGGTGGAGTCCAGCCTTTTGTGGCTCTCCAGAGCCTGATCATCTGGGTCTGGTCAGGGGACAATGACAGAACTGTCTTCTTTTTCAGCYCTTCCCACTAAAAAGCAACGTGCTTGAAACATTTTTTTTTTCCCCATTTGCTTACTTCAGTGCATTGTGTCCTTCTGCTACAGCTTGTCTTTATTGTGTCATTTTGAAGCACCTGCTCATTCACATTTTTCTGTAGCATGGATTGCTTTATGAGTGCTACTGAATTTGGCATATTTTAATTAAGATCTGGGGGTGCAAAGGAAATGTGCCTACCCTTGCAAGATTTAGAGCAACAGCTGGACAGAAAAAGTTTTGCTTCCAGCAGGAAGACAAAAGTAGCAAATAATAATTAACAATAATTATTGCCCTGCCCTGATATGGGGCAAAATGTTGAAGTTCCTCAATTTTCAGCAATAAGTGCCCARCAAACATCATAAAAATGAGTCATTCAAACTATTTTGGTTTATGCTTTTTGAGATGCTTTATTTGACTGATCATCTTACTGCATTTTTGYTACCATGTAAATATCTCACTGCAATTCATCCTGAACCCAAGAGCAGAATTTTGCAGATGTTTTCAAAATGGGGTTATTAAAAAAAGAARAGATCTTAAGGTCCAAATTAAAAGAATGGGATATTTTCCAGCAATAACAGAAAACAGAATCTGGACAGAAAAATCCCTGTCCAGTTTTATCAATGGCATTTGCAAGCAATTTTCAGAGGCAGCAATTAGACACAGAGGGATGGAGTTAAGCAGGGGCAGCTTTGGGAGTCTCCACTCAGGCTAGAGAGGGGACAAGGTGCTGTCTGCAAGGGGTTGGTGCAGCCTTGGCCTTCCCCAGGACCATTTATATGGACACAGCCTTGTCCACTTCCCTTGGGAGACACCCATTGTGCCTCTGTGAGTGCACCATAAACTCCAAAGGTGATATTGAGGGAAGCCCACCACCTGTGAAGTCCCTGCAGGAGTTTTCCAAAGAAGGAGGGCCTTGGTTTTGCTGTGCCAGGCAGAAGCTCTTGAGTCAGATGTGCAGGAAGAAGGGTGCCATGATCAATCCCAGCTCACAGCTCTCAGCTGCAGGGAGCCTTAGCTTTCAGGCGTATCCCTCACTGCAGAAGAGCTGCCCTCACCACAGGCAGCAGATTTTAATGCAGAAGGGATCATCTTTACTGCTCTTCTTGTCCAGACTGGGAGAACCATGTGCCAAGCATGCTGGAAATTTCTTTCCTTGAAGTCACATCTGGGGCCACAGTCATAAATAATAAATCACCTTCAGCAGCCTAGAAGTTAGAGACAGATTTGGAAAAAAAAGGAACCAAAAGCACTGAATGCTTTCAAAGGTCTTCTGGTCACTGCTTCTGCCTGCAGCCTTGCTTGTGAGGAGCCAGAACCCAGGTGTGCAGGGGTGGCACATTGTCTTGACAGCTTGTGCACAAGCTTGAGAGGTGACAGAAGGTGCTCTTGTTCAGGGGGGCATTTTTCCTGWCACTTCTGCCCGTGCTGAATCACAGAGTAACTGAAGTTGAAAATCCTGCTGTCCTAGACACAGGGAAGGCWGTTGTCTCCTGCCTTCTGTCTTGAGAGCTCCTCTTCCCCACCCACGCTTGGCTGACTGCAGAGATCTGAAGATGGGCTGTATGGTAGCTGTCATGGCATCAAAGCCTCTTTCACACCTTTTTGTTTTGCTTTTTTTTTTCACTTCTTACCAAATCCTTTYTCTGGGCTTTTATTTCCTTCCACCAGTTTTATTTTTCAGTCTTTCATGCAGCCTCAGTCACACTGGAGTTCCAGCCTTGGCTGACCTCTTGCAGGTGTGCACCTGATGTAATTTTAGCTCCTTTCTGACAAAACACCCCTTTTTGGGGTGGGTGGGACCATTGCTTCGTTCAGCAGCACCCTTGAGGCCCTTTGGTGCGCTCACAACATCCAGGAAATGTCAGATCCCAGAGAGATGGGAAGCACCTTGCAAGCTCAACTGGAGTCCCTTGAAGACTCTGTGAATAAGTTCCTGGCTCTGTCAGAGGTGATGAGTAAACTTCAAAAAAGGATTGGGAAGACACCTTCTCTTTTGGATTCCTTGCTCAAAGCCCAGTGCCATCTCTGAAGGGTTTCTCCAGTCCTGGGGCTGTTTTTGTGAGTCTGTCCCACCCAGTGCCTCAGGTTTGTGCTTTTTGATTGACAATGGGGCATTTCCTTCACTTCCCAGCACCAGCTTCCTCTGCTTCATTGCAGGGAAGGCCAACAGGCCCCATGTCTGATGGTCACCCCTTGGGCTGAGCTTTTCTTGGTATGGCTGGTTCATCTGCCTTTCCTGTGCCCCAAAATGAACGTCCAAGAATGAGAAAAAAGTGCCAATTTTTCAAAGATATTTCCCTGACTAGGGAGTTCAATTTTCAGTTTCAGAAGTGACTTGGATACTGAGAAGCTGAAGGGTGTGACTGGAGAGCTCAGTGCAGCCTCGTGCAGAGCCATGGTCTAAAGTTCTCCATGAGCAGTTGGGGTGCACAAATAGCCCAGCACACTCCCAGTTAGAGGTGTGAGCACAGGTCCCAAAAACCCAGATGCTGACCCACATTTGCCCATGGGCAGTGAGGGTGCAGCAGGATTTTTTTGCACAGCTCAGGCCTACTCAAACTGCAGTGAAATCCAGCACGAAATCAAGTGCCAAGGCCAGGTCAGTGGATGTCCATGATGAAGTACAACTACTAAAAATCAAAGGTTTCTGCATGGAGCCTGGACCTGGACCTGGACCTGAACCTGAACCTGGACCTGGATGTGGACCTGGTCCTGGACCTGGACCTGGACCTGGACCTGGACCTGGATGTGGACCTGGACCTGGACCTGGACCTGGACCTGGACCTGGACCTGGACCTGGACCAGGACCTGGACCTGGACCAGGACCTGGACCTGGACATGGACCTGGACCTGGACCTGGACCTGGACCATCCCCCACCAGATGCACAGGTTGGGAGCAGTTGCCTGACACTGCTGTGGCTGCTCCAACCTCCTGCTGCCCTTTGAAGAGCCCTGGTCAGGTGCTGAGCCACAGACATCAGATTTGGCCTCTGATTCATCTGTTTTTACTGAGGTGTCTTTCAGTCCCTTCCTTGCTGACCACTTGCAGATCACTGTGGGACAGTGAGATTTTGAGTGTGAGGAAGGTCTGGCGTGTGCCAGGTGCAGAGCCTGCTGCTCTGCTCACAAAAAGCTGAAAAGCAGATGTTAAAATGCTATAAAGATAAAGCCCTCTTAAGCTCAGAGGAAAGAGAGGTGTGCTGAGGAGGGAAGGACAGGGAGGTGAGAGCTGGGACTTCAAGAAAATTAGGGATCCTGTGCAGGACTATCTAAGGAATATCCAGAAGACGTGAAGTGAGGGAGGGAGACAAGTGCCTGGGAGAAGTGTTTGACCACACCAGGCTGGGCTCCCATCACTTCCCCGGCTCTCCTGCAGCTGCAGAGGGTGACAGTGCAGAGGGTGCAGTGCTGCTCACCTGGGTGGTTCTGCAGCTCCTGCTGCACCCTGCCCATGGCTCTGTGCTCCCCAAACCTGGCTCAGCTCCGGGGAGCTGCTCATGGGCTGGTGCCAGCGCCTGGTGGCCCTTCCCTGCCACCTGAGCATCCCGTGACTGTGTAGCTGGTGCCCATGGGCTGGCACACCTCAGCCCATCAGTGACCCAGGCCTGGACAGAGCCTGAGAGAGCCTCTCACAGCATGTGAGACCCCTTCAGCTCAGCTCAGCTTTCTTCTCTGTCCCTTCCTCTCTGTTAACACAGAGACTCTGCACGTGCTTTCTCTCTAACCACCCTGAGAACACCCCTGGTACCTCTGGGGTCACCATGGGGAGATGCTCTCCACACCCAACGCTCGCTGTCGCCTCAGCAGCTGCTCTCTGCTTTTGGTGCCTCTTGCCAGTCTGCAGAGCAGCTCCACAGAGTCTCTGAGAGTAGCATCCAGCCCATCTCAGTCTTCCTGCCAGCTGGTAGCAGGTGAGAAGGAAGGAGGCAGGCAGAGCAGGACAGAGCAGGAGGGGTTTGGCTGCCTGCTTGAAGACCCAGGCCTAAACCAGAGCTGGAGCACTGATGTTGCAGGTGCCTGGTGAAAGCAAAGAGTAAATACGCATGTAAAGCCTTTATTTTTTCCATTCATCACAATGCACTTTTTATTTCTGACCTTAGCCTCAAGAACTGTGCCAGACATGTTCTGTGATTTCTCCCCTTTTCCCCTCCAGATGTCCAAACGGATTCTTCGGACAGAGATGTTTGGAGAAACTGCCTTTGCGATTGTACATGCCAGATCCTAAGCAAAGTATGTTTGAAGACAAAAAATGCACCACACTACTTAAACCCTCCCGGGCACAGCGGTGGATGTAGCGTGCTCTAGTCAGGGATGGCTCTTGGTGTCAGCTTTGGGTAGGGCTTAGGGCTGCAGGTAAGGGTGAAGGCTGCAAGCAGACAGAGAGGAGCCGTGGAAGGGATCAGAAGGGGCCTCACTTCAGCCTGTTTGGGTGTCATTTTGCTATCTTGTTTCTCTCTTTCTGGTTTTCTCTCTTCCGGTAGGTGTCCGATCGAATTCACAGGAGACCGGTGTCAGCATTTCGCAATGGTCAGCTTCTCCAGTATGTCTCTTTCTACTTCTCTCTCTCCTT
Source organism: Cardinalis cardinalis (assembly GCA_014549065.1). NCBI lineage: Eukaryota > Metazoa > Chordata > Aves > Passeriformes > Cardinalidae > Cardinalis > Cardinalis cardinalis. Next base: position 493,649 of record JACDOX010000032.1, read on the forward strand.
GTGGTTGTAGCTCTGTGTCATGTCCTTAAAGCAGGTTCTTCTGTTCTCCAAGAGCCCTCTTCCTGTCTTGTGCACTCCCAGCTCTGCTCGGTCCTAAAGGAGCTGTGACCGTGTCCAAGAGGAGAACTGGGGCTCGTTACCTCCCTGTTTGTTACAATGGGCTCTGCTTTCGTTTCTGATTGAGCTGAATGCTGCTTGCTCTTTCCAGGCAAAATGCAGAGTTCATGTGGTGGGTGTGCTGTGTGAGATGAGCCTGTGCTGTGTGTGGAGCTGGGCCTGCCAGCATTGCTGTCCCGACATGGGCTGTGCCATGCAGGGCAGGATTTGGGCATTTCCCCTGTGCCATGCAGGGCAGGATTTGGGCATTCCCCCTGTGCCATGCAGGGCAGGATTTGGGTATTTTCCCTGTGCCATGCAGGGCAGGATTTGGGCATTTTCTCTCTGCTGTTCAGGGCAGGATTTGGGCATTTTCCCTGTGCTGTGCAAGGCAGGATTTGGGCATTTCCCCCATGCTGTTCGGGGCAGGATTTGGGCATTTTCCCTGTGCCATGCAAGGCAGGATTTGGGCATTTCCCCTGTGCTGTGCAGGGCAAGATTTTTGCATTTCCCCTGTGCTGTGCAGGGCAGGATTTGGGCATTTTCCCTGTGCCATGCAGGGCAGGATTTGGGCATTTTCCCTGTGCCTTGCAAGGCAGGATTTGGGCATTTTCACTGTGCCATACAGGGCAGTATTTGGGTATTTTCCCTCTGCTGTTCAGGGCAGGATTTGGACATTCCCTCACTATTACTTTAAGGGTAAAAAAACCTGATTTTTTCCTGCAAGGGGGGTGAGAGTCTCCTTGAACCAAAGGAGGAAATCACAGCCAGGGTGTGACTGTCATGAACTCACTTTACAGCCTGTGGCACAGAGGTCGCCTGGTGGCTGCCACTACCTCTGGGCTTCCCAGCCCACTGCCATGCAGGATACAGGACAAACCTGCCAAGTGGGCATCAGACTGTGTCCCTCCTGGACACAGAGCTGTTCCTGTCTCTCCTAGGTGGTTGGACAGCCTTGCATGTGGGACTGAGCCTAAGTACAGTGACTGTGGATGTGAATACCATAGAGCCTTTGCACTCAGTGCTCTCCAGCTTAGTTTCCAGTTCCTACAGTCTCACTTATAGACATAACCAGCTCATGGTGGTCAAGGTGGATGATTTTTCTGGGTCTCTATTCAGTCAGTGTCCCAGCATCAGAGGGATCTGGTCTGGGTAAGGATTGCCCTGGAAGGCATCAGTGGGATCTGGTCTGGGTAAGGATTGCCCTGGAAGGCATCAGTGGGATCTGGTCTGGTTAAGGATTGCCCTGGAAGGAGATGCAGTTCCAGCACAGGAAACCTGTGACCCTCCCTGTGACCCTCTGTGAGTGTCCCTAAAACCCATCCTGCCTCCACRCTGGCTGACTGGACCCACCACAAAKGGTGGGGATAAAGAGAGGCTTTTTAAAAAGAGCCAAAAAGAGGCTTTAATTAGTGGTAACCAGAGGAGAAATGCCTCTTCAGGATGGCTCCTTGATTGCCAGAATGCCTCTCCCACTGCTCCAAGTCTAATTCCTGCCATCCTCATCCAGGACTGGAATTGCAGGAGCCTCATTAGCACGTGCTAATAGCTGGCGAGTGCTGGAATTAGACTCCCTTGCATGGAGCATACAGACAAGATGCAAATGGACTTTGTGGGGCCCTTGGGACAGCTCAGTGTTTTTACATTGCCTTTTGTTCCAAATTGGCCTCCGAAGCTGAAACCTCCATTGATTTATCCTCTCAGACTCCAACATCCAAGCAAGCTCTTTTTAAAATGACAGCCCAAAATGTTCTATTCTGATCTTTCACCTGGTGCTAAAGGGTTTCTTTCCCTCTTGGAAGCCCTGGAAGGGTGTCAGGGCTGCAGCCAGCAGTGGGATGCTCACCCATGGMGCTGATTTGTAGCATGTCTCAGGAGGTGGTGTCCAACAGGCTTTAACATTATTGCTGCCATGCTGCAAAACCAAAACAGGGGTGAAAATGRGTTTTATGTCAGGAAAATGCCTTTTGAGAGCATTAATGGCAGGAGTAAACAGCATGTGGGTTTTTTTCCCCAGCTTGCAGAATCCAGCTTTTTATGGAACTGAGATTTGTTTTAATTTTATTCACGTGTTAGAGGAACAATGTCAGCTTTAAAACTAACACATGTACATTTCCTTACCTCAAGTTTGCTTTAAACCACAGCATAGTAAAGTAAAAACAGCTCAACAATCCAGGCTACCTGTCTGAACTTGGATAAAATTCATATAAGAAGATGATTCATACATGTTTATAGCTGTTTTCACTTTCAGGTCACAGTTGGGTAATACAGATAGCAGCAGCACTGAAGAAAAGCTTGCACTGAACTTTCTCTTTTTCTGAGTARGAAAAGCATTTCACTCAAGTGTGGACCCTGCAAATGCTTTCCTTCTCCTTTGATCAATAATTAGGGCACAGCAGAAGTTGCTGATTTTCCATAATTCACTCAATGCTTCATCCCATATGGGTTCTGACAGGTCAAAAGCTGAAACAGATTAAATGAGGTTCAGGCATTTCCACTGGAAATAAAATAGCTCTGCCCTGATTCATGTTTTGAGAACACTGCCAGCATTTGACAGCTACTTAAATAAGGACACCTATATTGGTGTTGTTTTGAATGTATTTGGGGTATTTCAGGTTTTCAGGCCTAGATTGGATCCTCCTGATTCTTTAATATGAATATTAAATATGACAATGACTTTTATTMGGTATATCCCAGGGCTGAGTGAGAGTCTCTGCAGAGTGAGCTAAATTGAAGGTGCTGTTCTGAAAAGATATGGCACATACTTTGCTGAATTTGGGCCACAGATGGAGATGGTGCAGCATCCCAGCATCCTGCCAGATGTTGTGTGTCCTCCTTTTGGGAGCAGCTTCCTACCTCTCTGGTTTAAACCCTTACTCACAATTTGCTCAGGTAAAACTCCCCCTGTTCTCCAGGAGTTCAGGCTGTCTTTGTCTCTTTGACAGGTAGCTCTGGAGGTTTATTTTTCTCTGATTGCCCAAAACACCTGCTAGACCACATTGAGATGAAAATTAGATGTATTTAGGTAGGTTTTCTCTCATGTGAGAGTTGTGAGWGTTGAGATGTGATGTTTGTTCATGTTGCTGTTCTAACCATATGAGCAGGTGCCTACTGCCACCCCTTCTGGATATAGACACCACTGCTTGAAAATGAAGAGAAATGTTAAAGATGGGGGGTTTTTGTTGTTTTTTTTTTCCAATATCAGGCTCACACTGTTGCTATTTTCTACCAGATTGGTGCACAGAAACTCACTAGGAATTGTATTAATGGGGTCTCTCAGAGAACCCCCAGTCTGTCCCAACTCTGTCCACACATCAGGCTGATGGATCAAGGTTAGGAGATCATTTTGTTTAGAAAACCTTAGAGAGGGACATTAAAGCAACATTTAAATCAGTTGAAATTTAAACTGCATGGAATTAATGGCAGTGAACAGAGGGGACAGTGATTGTCTGCAATTGCTGTGTGGAACTGAGGAATGCCCTGGCAKATGAGAATACAGAGAGTTATTTCCATGGCTGATGAGTCATTAAATTCTCAACGCCAAAACGTTTTTCCCATCAAGGTCCCCATGAATCTGTGTCTCCAAGGACAAACTYGTGGGAGCAGCTGTCAGGTGGCCCCTGTGGCACAGGTCCCTGCAGAGGCACAGGGCCCAGGGTCTCTGTCCCTGCTTTGCTGGGAGTGGAACACCTCAGGCTCTTGCTCCACAGCCAGAATGAATCCACAGCAATGACATCTATAGGCCATTGAGCCTCTGCAGCCAGATTTTCCTCTCTGCTGGCACACCTGGCTGAAGAGTGCTGTCCAAAAGAGTCAGGAGTTGTCTCTGAGAGTCTCTGCTGCAGGCTCACCCAGCGCAGAGCTGCCTCCTGGGTCCAGCTCCAYGGGCACAGTTAGGGCTTGCAGCTCTTCCCAGAAGACAGAACCTTGTCCAAAATCATCCTTCCTTCTAAGAAACTCTTTTTTTAAAGTTGTGCTGGCGCCTGTGTTTCACAGCTGCCAGTTCTACATCACATCAAGATCTTCCTCTATCTTCTCTCTTCTACAAGCAACTTTTCAGGTCTTTGTTAAATCCTCCTGGAGGTTTACCAATAACCTGCCAGGCTTTGGGCTGGCTGGTGGCAAAGGTTTTGTAAAACATGTTGGCAGCTATTTCAGTCCTGGTGCAGCTGAGATCCTGGAAGTTAAACTTGGTCAGCAGGAACATTTATGTTTCCTAAGTCTGCACATTTGGATTCTTTCCACTCGTGATTTATGGAACAGTTTAGAAAATTGGGATAAAGTTTTATATTTATGCTTGCCTCTTGCTTGTGGAAACTGAAACTTCATCTTAACTTTGCTGTTTATTCATCTCCACAAATAATCATCACCAATCTGGAGGACAAATGTCATACCATTCATCTTGGTTAGTGAAACATTTTCATTTTCTACTTTGTGATCCAATTAAAATTGCAGGCCRTAGCCTGCCTATAAACACCCTCAAACAGAGCTGACATTCATATGCMATGTCATCTAGCATGTTCTCCGTTTTTACCCCATATTTAATTCTTGGTTTCTTTACAAATTGAATTCTGATTCTCAGTTGGAGCCTTCCTCCTGGTCTGCTTGGAAACACAGAGCAGGATTTGCAGCAGGTATCCCTTGGGAGGGCAGCTTTGTCCTGAGCTGTCTGAGCTGGCTCCAGTGCTGCTGGCCCAGCCATCGTGGAGCAATGTGGCTTCACTGGGTGAGAGGTTTCTTGTTTTTCTGGAGGATGGTTCCTCTCCCCAGCACTCACCTGGCAGGTGGGAGTGGCCCTGGGTGGCCTCTGGCTCCTCGTGCCCAGGTGGGGTGTCCTGGTGAGCACAGGGGTAAATGTGCCACCTCAAGCTCTTCTGGGAAGGTCTGGATCTGAATTTTAGCTTCTCTGTTCACCTCACTTATTCACCAGTGGTTTCCTACCTRCTGCGACTGCAATACAAAAATGATAAATGAAAGATGATTTCTTTATTTGACCTAAATTTCTGCTTCCTCCTCCACCTCTCACTCATCTGACCCCCAAACCAATATTTAGCAGCATTTTAAATTCCACAGGCATTCTGCAGCCTCCATTCAGTGACAGGGTAGCCGCTGACCCCTGAATCACGGGGTGGTGGCTGTGCTTTGGTGTGGCTGGGGAATTACAGGGTGTTTGTGGTTCAGCATGGCAGGGTGATCCCTCTCCCCAGGACACAGCACAGGTTCCCCTTGGCATCTCCTAAAGTTAATTGCATGCTCCAAATCCACAGCAGATTTTGAACAYTCTGTTGTTATGTGTTTAGACTCCTGATGCCAACCGAATTTGTTTTATTACTGCAGTACTGGAGAAGGTGAATGGCTGTGGAGCTTGTGGAACATTTACAGAATTCCTGTTCCTGGAGATCTCTCGTGTCACCCAGCTCCCGACACAGCACAGTGTCCTCTGTCCCCATTGTGCCCCCCTGTCTTGCATTGCTCCCTGTACACCCTGGGAAAAACCTGAATCAGAGTCCTGCAAGTGCTTCTCTTGTCAACACGATTGATTAGCAACAAAATTATCACCAATTTATTATCCTGCTCGTCCTCAGATGTCAGCTCTCCACTTTGTTTCCTGCCTTGGAGCATGCTCTGTGTCCCAGAGAGTGCATTTTTAGGGAATAATGTGCAGTAACCAAACATCTTATCGACCTTCTTGGGCAATCTGAAGACCTAGTGAGCACAGCCACAGCTTTCACAGCTGTTTGCTAAGGCTYTTATCCTTTTTAATCATCCTATAAATCTACAGTTCAGTGAGAGTCATCTTGCTTGAGGTGTTGCTCCTACAGGAATACTTTACATTGAATGTTTTTGCCTGTTCATCTTTTAAAATAACTACAATACATCACAGTCACAGAGTCACTGCAGATGAAGTAAATGCAGGACTTTGTCTTTTGTCTGATGCTGAGAAAAAACATCTTCAGAAAGATTCAGGAGGCACATTTGGAGTGAGATTTTCCAAAAAAACCCCTCATGTGCCCCRTTCAGGGAGCATGGGGAGTAACACAGCAGTTCAGGGTGCTCAGCTTGCCCTGACCAGGAAGGATGTGTGCAGAGCAGACAGGAGGATGATGATGATGAAGGTTATGAGAAAAATGCTTTGCCCATTTCCTCAGCCTACAGCTGCCATCTCAGGGCTGTCTCACCCCAGTTTATTTGAGTGGTAGCCCTTGGATAAATTGCTTCCAATGGAGCTTGTCCTGTTGAAGCTGGAGAGGTCAACAAGAAACWTGGAGAGATTTAGAGGACACAGAGTGACAGAACAAGGGGGAATGGCTTCAAACTGAGAGAGAGCAGGTTTAGGTGGGATATTAGCAAGGAATTCTTCCCTGTGATGGCAGTGAGACACTGGCACAGGTATCCCAGCCAGCTGGCTGTCCSTGCTCCCTGAGCCTGGGGAGCCAAAAGAAACTCTGACATGAGGGAGGCTCAAGCTCCTCAGGTCCTGCCCACCACCTCTGTTCTCACAGGTGTTTCTGAGTTTGCAAAAAATCGTGAAAATCATGTTTTGAACTGCATCCATTTGCAGCTGCAGATGTTGCAAAACACCCTGGAACAGGGAGGAATGTCTGTGTGCAGATGGACCAACAGGTTAGATTTATGGATGAAACTTGAGGTATCTCTACCTGCATTTGTCAGTGTCAGGGGAAACAGGTGTGGGCAATGGTAGGAAGACTTAAAAAAAGGTCAGGGCTGGATGTGGTAGCCAGGTGGTTTAGGATGGATATATTCTGTCCAGTTCTCTGCTGCCCACCACATTATGTCCATGTCACTGCCACAAAATTATGTACAAACGTGCACAAAATGACTGTGAAATGCTGTTTTACACAAAGGTTAGATGTGAAGCAGAGAGCAGCCAGGTTTTGTGGCCTTTAAATTATGCAAAACCTTAAAGAACCCCAACTCCTCCCTACAAAATCTCCCCCTAACATCAGCTCTGGTTTGAAGAGAAGAACCTGCTTTAGAACACGTGTTTACATGTTCTGTAACGATTAGTGCCAATTTCCCCCTTCCCCTCCCTGCCTAAATTTTGAACAGCACTGCAAAAGAAAGCCAATATTTCTGTGCAGCAAAAAGCAGTTCCTATGGAAAATATAGTAAATAAATCTGGACATCTCCAAGCTGCAAATAATTTTGTGTGTATGGTGATTGGGAGCMGCAGAGCTCACTTTTGTGTGTGGTGGTAAGTATGGAGAACTTTCATGTTTATGTGAGAAAAGCTGTCTTTAGGTGATGTCTGGAAAATGACAGGAATTCAGGAAAATGGGAAATGACTAAAATTCAGGATACCTGTTTTGCACTGTTGGTTCATTGGACAGACCCCTGTGCTTGGCACTGTCTCTGCAAGATGAGCTGCAATCTTACTTGTGCTGAATATGAATCTGGAAGCACGTGCCCCCATCTGGGCTTTGTGCAGCACACTGAAACGATGCAGAGCCACGGCAGGAGTGCAGCTGGGAAGGCCACGGGCTTGAGGGGAGCTCTCAGTGCCATTTGCACTGTTGGATGCACTGCCTCGCCCGGGCACCTCGTGGCTGGCAGGGCAGGGCTGGCAGGGCAGGGCACGGGGGGCGGGTGCTGCCAGGGCCGGGGTGAGGGGGGCACAGCACGGGGCTGGCCAGCCCCAGGCCCCAGCAGGACCCTCCCAGCCCCGTGCCCAGCTCCGCTCTGCAGCACAGCCCCGGGCACAGCGGGCGTGGGGGACCAGCCAGGGCAGATCTGCCCTGTGCAGAGGGAGTGAATGGTTTTCACCAGGCTCACGCAGTCTCTATGTGTTTTGACCTGTCAGGAGTTGTTTCAGAACAAGTGTACCTTTCCTAGTTTTTTTTCTTTTTTTTTTTTCCCCTGCCTAAACAGTGAATTCCATATCAGGTACTAACAAACATGGCTCATCTCGAAAGAATTCATAATTAACTGAAAGAATTCATAATTAACTTCCACTGCAATTTGTTTGGGTCTTTCTTTGCATAACATGTGAGCTGTGGTGGGGGTTTGAAATGCTCTGAAGCATACAGTGTCTCTGTGTGAGTGCTGCTGAGCCTACCTAAGCTAACCTGCTGTAACTGCACAGTGTGTGTGTTTGTATTTTAGAGTTCTCTGACAGACCTGTTTTTCTTTTTCTCTTTCTCTTCCTTGTCTTCTTTCTGCATTGGCAGAGCATCTTGGATTTGAATTAAAGGGTATGGAACAACCATTCATTTATTAATCAGAAGCCATTAAGAGCTTCCAACATTATATTTATGGCTTTAATGGGATGATTAAAAAATCAGCTGTTCTGTTCTCTTCCCTGGCACCAAGATAGATGTTTGGATTGAAAAAAAAAAACCAAAACAAAAACCAAACAAAACAACAACCAAAACCAAAACAAAGCAAATCACAAATTCTAAATGCAAACCTATGAAAATGCAGGTGTATTTTTAGCAGCACTTTTTTCTTTGTTCCAAGCAGCAGCATGGTGTGTGTGGCATGACTGGGATGTTACAATTGCCATACATCTCCATTCAACATGCTTTTGTGTATTTAACTGAAAACCTGGGCTCTTGTGTCCATCCAAAAGGTTGCCAGCAGGCCTTGCAGGCATTCCAGAAATGGGAAGAGAAGTTCTAGAAATATCAGGGCTGTTACAGAAGTTGCCATCCCAGTCACACTAACCTCCACCAGATCCTGCAAAGGGTCAGGATGAGCTTTGCCATTCCTCCTCCCARAATTTAGCAGCTCTTTTTGGTTCTTGAGCAGGGTGAAATTGTGCCAAGAGAAATTGTGCCATGAGACAAATTAGTCTAGAAAAATATCCCAGGGAATCAGTAGCTGCCCACGAGAGTGAAGGGTGTAATGCTGAGCACCCCAGTGGCAAGCTTGGGAAAACACTGCAGTGAGTTAAATGCTTTTAAAAATATCCCCTTTGGGCATTTACCTGCTCATGCCCAGTTACTCATAATCATATTATTTTCTTTCCATTCTCCTCAGTCTGGTTTTAGATATATATCAAGTTATCCCTTGAATAAGCAGCTGGGAAATCAAATCCTTGAAGCAAGTTTCACCTGGAGTGTGCAAGCCAAGAGCAGGGAGGGCTGGTCGGGAGGGAGCAGAGGGGTTGGGCAGCCTGGGATAGTGCAAAGGGGTTGGAACAAGATGAGCTTTAAGGTCCCTTCCAACCCAAACCATTCAAGGATTCTGTCATGATTCTACGATTGATCACTTAACCTAAAAGCATTGGCCTGGCAGTGTCATCCCGAGCAGATCTTCACGTGAAGATGCTTCAATTCCCTTTGCTAGAGGTATGAGGACACCAGTCTTCTAGTTGTGGATCCTAAATTGCCTTCTGAGGTCCCTGAGGTGGAGGGACATTGACTAACTGAGGCTGGAGAAATGTATCTCCTCTGGTTTGGGCATGCCTGATCCCCCAGGACTGGTGGGGCATCCCCTTGGAGGAGAAAATGTGGGAATTTTATAGTCAGGGAGCTTCAGAGAAAGTGGTGCTGCTAATGCTAATACACTTGGACAAACCTTCAAATTGAGGATTTTTGACATCCCTTTTTTGTTGACCTTTTGTCCTGTTCCCCATCCATTCTCCATGTCACCACAGAAGCACACACATCCTGTCTGCAGCGTCTCTCCCCTGCCATTTGTCTGTCACTGCCATGCCTTGCTGTGACACCATGGCTGCTCTGTTGGCATTGTGTGGCCCCACGTGGTTTGTTCTCAGTGTCTGCTGCTGTACAAGTGATGGTGCTGCTGGTGAAGATGTGTTTGTAGAGCACAGAGACATGAATGGACCTGCTCTGGGATCTTACCTGCTCAAATACAAAGCTGCAGCCTGCACTCTCTCATTTCCTTTCTGTTGCTGTTCAGATGGTTTTGCCCCAAGTGATTATTGGAAATTGTCCTTCCATTTGTCCTGTCTCAGGGTTTCTGATTAAAACTGGAGGGTTTTCTTTCAATTTTGCCTGTGTGCTRTTTGAAAAGTGCCTAAAAATTGGAGGATTAGGTTCTGCAAATGAGCTATTCAAAAAATTAAAAACATATAAAGCTTTGCTCAGCCTCATCTGAGGTGCTGCTTGGGCCACTCCCCCCTTCTGTTGAAGAGGGAAAAATTTCTCAGTAGCAGTGTCTCTGGTCACACAATGTGAATGTACTGTTATTGAGCATCAGCTTTAATGAGATGTTGGGAGCCAAGCTAAATTACTATCAGCAGATCATTCAATTTTTAGTTTGCAGCAGTGATGCACAGCCTCACACTTCACTGCTTTGTGTAGCAGAGCTGTCAGCTCGAGACAGAGAGGCCAAATCTGCATTTCTGATGAGCTGAAACATTCCCCTGCAACTCAGGTGAGGGTTCAGGGCAGTCAGACCCACCARAGTCAGGGTCCCATGCTGACATGGCCACCAGAACCAAGGCTGGGATTTGAGCCTTGCCCAAAGAATTTTGTCCTGTTACAGGTAAAAAAAACCCCAGGCAAATAAACAA
>JACDOX010000032.1:504375-549646 GCA_014549065.1 Cardinalis cardinalis
AGAAAAGAACCCCATAGTTTTAATGTCTTTGCTCTTTCTTCCTCCTTCATGATTCAAAGGGAATTATTTCTGCTTAGGTAAAAAAGTCTTTGTAGCAAAAAGCTTTGCTATTGAAGGATTTTTGCTGAAAACTGACCTCCCTCCCAGCTTTTTTTTTTTTTTTGGTTAAAGTAGTTTTTGCTGAGAAGTCGTAAAATTCTTGCCCATTGCCATCCACATAACCAGGATGTGATCCCAGCAGGTTTTCCTAATTTGTATAAAATCTCTGAGACTCCTGTCTGAGGGAGAGAGCTGTACAACTGTAATCCAGGTCTCAAAGATGTGCAGGAGCAAGAAATTGTGTCTGCCATGGTTGCTGATGCCTGGGATGAGGCACCCATACCAAAGAAACATGTCCTTGAAGGAGGAGTTTCACCCCAGAGTGGGCTCTTCCCCCATTCCAGCTCCACCTGGTTCCTTGGAAGGGAAAAAAAAAACACAAGAAAGCTTTGTTAATTATATTTTGCATCTTAATTCCAAGGTTGTTTTTCTTGCCAGTCCTTGTTTACCAAACCTTTGTCCATTCCCATTTTGAGAGTAGAAAGAGGTGACCATTTTTCCTAGCATCATTTTTTTCTCCAAAAAAGCTTTTTTCAACCTAGAATGGCAAGCTGAAATTGTTCTAAATATCYAGTTGTCTGGAATGTTTCATTGCTTCCCATTCACTTTTCTTTTTTGCTAAAGTCTAGTTCCAGGGGTTTCCTGGACCAGACCTGTTTCTCTTCTGGTTTTGTATTTGAGTGTTTGGTGGCACAGGGGGTGGAACATGGTCTGTTCAAGGCTTTTCGGTGGTGTGGGGAAGCACACTGAGCACATCAACCATGGCATGACTTTTATTGCCTAATCTAGATGAAAAAACCCCCAAAATCAATGAATATTAAAGGCACAAATCCCAATAAGTTTAACATTAACACATAGGGTGGGGACATGAGGACTTTGTTCATGGCTGCTGAGCTGGAGCCCTCGTGGCAGCTCTGCACTGAATCCTTCTCTCAGTCATCCAGCTGGAGAACCCAAATTGCCTCTGCTGCTCTCGGCAGGGGCTGCTGGATGTCACATCTGCTCTGGTGTGGCCATGAAGGAGGAGGTGTCCTGGCCATGGTGTTGCTGCCTGGGTGCAGTGCAAACGAGATCTGAGCATCTCCTKGCAGCTTTGGTGGGTGGGAATGAATCCCTCCCTTCCAGCCTGGGTTTTGGTGCAGGTGACTGGCTATTGTGGCACTTGGTGGTGTTTGAGAGGCAGCAGCAAGCTGCTTACATTTTGTGTGTGCCTCTGAGCTGCCTGATGCAATGGGATCAATCTCCTGCTAGGGTTTCATTTAGAATCCATGACTGGTTCCTGTATTTTAATCACTCCACTCCCTTTTCTTTGCCTGACACACTATCACTTTTCCATCCTCATGCTGCTTTTTGACTGTTGCAGGATGTCCCTTTCAGCACCTGCATGCTTTGGGGCCTGTTGCTCCAGGGCATGCAGCTGCTGGAGGCAGAGGGATCCTGAGCCTGGGGTCAGGGATCACAGTGTGTGCTCCTGGGCAGTGGGGCATGCTCCAGGGCCCCTGTGCCAGCTGGTCAAGGCACCAGAGAGGGGGGATCTGCTGGAAGGGAGAGGAGATTAATGGGGCTCTGTGAGATKAGTCACGGTGGGAAAGGAAGGGCAGGTGAGAAGTGTGAGTGCAGAAGGGGTGAGCTACAGAGAGAGCGAGGGCAAAGGCACAGGGAGACAAAAAGGGTCTTTTGAGGGCTGAGGAAGGTTGGGCCAGCTGGGCTCAGGTCTGGGGCAGCCATTAGGCAGGCAGGGCATTGGCAGGAGGATTGGCAGGAGCTCTGCCTGAGCCCTGTCCGTCTCACCCCCATGSAGTGCTGGTTCCCCTGCAGCCAGAAGCAGCTCAGGTGCTGGAGCCCATCAGTAACTGGTTCCTTTCTCTCCATTTGCAGAAGCAGAGGAGCTCTACCAGAAGAGGGTTTTAACCATCACGGGAATCTGTGTTGCCTTGCTTGTGGTGGGCATCGTCTGTGTGGTAGCTTACTGTAAAACCAAGTGAGTATGGGGGGCTCACAGGCAAGAACTGGCTACAGGTTAGTGAGTGGCAGTATTCATGTTCCACATGTCCATGCTTTTCACCCAGATGCTAATTTTAGGAGATGATGTGCTGTGGTACTCCCAGGAAGGTCTCATGCAGGAGGCCAGGGAAGCTCCTACCAGTCTGTTGAATAGGATGTTTTCCTGGCACCATTTGCTTGTCCCCTGGAACATCATTTTGCCCAGCCAGGTGATGCTGTGTTACAGGGAAAAGCTGGACCCCAAGCCAGCAGCTCAGCTTCTGCCAGCAGAAGCACACTGGGCTGTTGTGCAGGAGCTGTGGGCTCAGCTATGCACATTGCAGGGACTTCCAGAGTGATCCTAATGGGACAGGAGGATTGGGAAACTCCTTTATGGTCAGCCTTTCCTGCCTGGGCAGCACTTTTCTCCCTACTCAGCCTGCACTTCAGTTCAGAGTGCCCCAGCAGTCAGTGAGTCTCGTGGAGCAGATGTGTCACCCTGGGCAGGCTTTGCCACTTTGTCCTTCATGCAGGACGGGTCAAGTGCTTTGTCACCAAGCACGAGCCAGGATTTGCTTCCCCTTTTCCTTCTCCCCACTTTTCTCCTCCACTGCCAGCTRGCTCTGCTACATTGTGCTGGCCCTTAACTTGGAAAGGGGACCCTGGACCCAGCCTCCCAAACTGTCCATGAGAAGAAAAGTTGACCTTTTGTTTGGAAAAGCAGTAGGAGATGTTAAGTGTTGAATGCCTTGTTTTGTGTTGTTTGCAACTTTCTGCAAATATTACTGGAATATTCCCATGTTGAAGACTTGCCTTCTCTTTCATCTCTGGGGGYACAGAGCCCCATGATGGAAGGGTTCTTAATAGATTTTTTCTGTTCTAAAGGAAACAAAGAAAACAAATGCATAACCACTTGCGGCAGAACATGTGTCCTGCGCATCAAAACCGGAGCCTTGCGAACGGGCCAAGCCATCCACGTTTGGATCCTGAGGAAATCCAAATGGCTGATGTAAGAGCCTTCGCCTCCCTCTCCCTGCATGCTCCTGAGGGGATGTTTTCTGCCAGGGGTTTGACGTGGATGTGTATCCTTACACACCTGTGTGCTTGTGTGTGAGGAGCAAAGCRCAAACAAACTTGAGCAAAAAGAAAGATTCTGCATAGAAACATTTCCAAAACCAACATCTGAAGGGGAATGTGATTTTGCTTTGAAGTACAGGATGAGATTCAGGCATTTGGGATAGGCTTGTTTTGATTAATCAAGTGTGACCCTGATTCCCACTAGGAGAGATGTTCCCAATGTTTCCTGTTTATTACTCTATCCYGTCAAGTCCCACTTGGTGGGATGACAAATGGGATCAGCACGGCAGTGACCAGAGTCACCGTGGTGAAACACGTCATGGTGCTGTGGTCAGCTGTCCATCAGCCCACCTGCCCATGCCAGGGGTTCTGTCCTGGTGGGATGCCACTGTCACACCAATGAGAACAATCTAAGTCTCTCTAGGACAGGATCCAGAGGGCAGTTCAGCCACGCTCGTGACTTCAGTTGTGTGAGATTCCCATCAAACCCCATGAGCTCAAGGGCTGTCAATGGGCTGAAGTGCCTTGCTGGACCAAGGCCTTGAAAGGGGTCAGAAAAAGGGAAGGGGGAGGCAGAGGCGAATGAGAAGTAGCTAGAAATAAATCCAGTGAATCAGCTGCAAGCTCTGTTGGGTCAGCCTTAGGATATTAAAACTTAGCTAGGCTGGATCCCAACCATGAGGGAAGGGGAAAGGGAATTCTAAGCACCACAGCCCCTAGCCCCATAGTACTGACTCTCTCAGAGAGCTTAGTGCCCCTGTGAGAAGCAGGGCTGGTTGTTAGATGAAGGAATATCTCAGCATGAGTATTTGGGTCACATCTGGAGTTTCTGCAGGACTCACATCTCTGACAGATTTCATGTTATTCTCTTTTTGCTGGTACTCGGTCGGGTGTAACCAGCTGTGGGCAGAGATGTGTCTCTGCTCAGTAGCTACACATGGTACCACTGTCCTTTGGGGAATCCCTTGGCTCTCCAAACCCTTCTGCAATCCCTATGCCACAGCCCTTTCCCAGTGTTCMAAGTGAAGGGGCAGAGAAAAGCCTCCACCCTCCTTGTCCCTTCCTGTGGGGTGCAGAACTTCTGGGTTCACTCAGCCCTCACCTGATTTCACCAGAAATAATCARGCCAGCTGAATTTTTCTTTGGCAGCATTCACAGACTGATGCATGGTGGCTGATCTGTGTGATTCTTCTTATTTTGCAGTATATTTCTAAGAATGTTTCTGCCACCGAGCACGTGATCCGAAGGGAAACAGAGACAACCTTCTCGGGAAGTCACTCCTGCTCCCCGTCCCATCACTGCTCCACAGCCACTCCAACCTCCAGCCAGAGGTGATGTATTCCATTTTCTCTGGACCTTCTCATGCTATTTGCTGTAGGATGCTGTGAGATTCTAAGATTTTCCTTTCACCTCCATTTCTGTTTTCACTTGATGCTTGGCTCTGTAGTGGCATACAAGCCATGTCTACACTGCAGGACTCTGCAAGCACAGCTGGTTAGTGAGAGGTGTGGAAAAGTGTGTTCCTTGACCTGCAGGAGGGTGCCAGCAGGATCCTGCAGCACTGACATGGCTGGAAAACAGGAGGAAATGACCCTGTGCTTCCATGCCTAGCACAGACCCAAACAGGAGGATGTGTGTAGGAAAGGTTTTGCAGGTTGTGTTTGAAATACTTCATTAAGCACACAGAGGTTATGTATTTCATATTTAGAATGTATTTGCCTTGTGGGAGACAAACTACACAAAATATCACCAAATGTTTTGATTGCTTCCTCAGAGTCAAGGTCTGACTTGGAAGTCACAGGCTTTGACCAGAAAGAAAATGCTCCTGTGCAGTTTATCAGCCTCCACCTCAGGTGGTGGCTCCTCTTTCACTGGAAGTCATTCTGAAGCTTTTTGGAAAACTTGGTCTAGCAGAAAAGTACCAATAGTGCTTTGTGACAAAGGATGAGACACATTTTTGGTTTTCATTTCAAAATAACCACTGGGGAAAGAACACCATGGCTTGGAACCCCAATCTTCTCAAGGTTTCTTAGAACATTTAAATTGCAGATGGACCTCCCTATTTTTGTGATGTCCAAAAAAGTCTTTTGTTCAAATGCTCTAAAGAAACTCCTGTGCTGTTTTGAGTTTGGATGCTCCAGTTCCTCCTCTTAGACAGCTCTTGTGCTTCTTCCAGTAGATGACAGGGGTTTTCCTTGGAGATCTCTTGCCTTTGATAGGTGACTGGCTCATGTCCTTCCTTAGCCGGATGGGGTTGTCTCCATTCATCTGGGAATGCAGGAATTCTTTCAGCTGAAGCTCACAGATGGCTCCAGGCAGGTTTCCTTAGGGCCCAGGAATTCCTCAGGGTTGAGCAAGTACTCTCAGTTACAATGGGCAAGATCAACTTCAGATGCTGAACTTGGATTTTCAGGTGAATTCCTCCCCAGATTCCTCTGGCTATACCTCCAGCAAGTAGAGAGGGAGCCAGGAATGACTTGATGGGCTGGGAGTGATTCTTTTTTTCCAGGGAAATCCACTCCTCATGAGCCAGGCAATATGTTCTCCAGGTTTTTTTGCATTCATACTCCTCAGCCCAGGTGTGTGCAAGCTTGAGCCAGGTGTGTGCAAGCTTGAGCCAGGTGCACAGAGGCTCCTGTGCCTGCAGAGCTGCACCTTTCTGGCCTTCCATGCTCACTTAAAAGGTCTGGGCCATCCCTGGGCACCTTCTGAAGACACAAAGGTGTGTCTGGAGGGCAGCATTAGCTCGTGACAGCTGTAGGGAGGAACCTACCTTGGGTAGCCTCTGGTCCTGGCTACCTGCCACCTCATTTTCCTGAGTCAAGTGCAGCAAGCAGGTGCTTCTTGAAGTCATGCCAGAGGCAAACTACTGGCATAATCAGGCTCCATTTTACTCCATCAGTGCCTCTAATGAGGACGCTGTTTGAAGTTATAAATGAGCATGTGCCTGGAGCCATCAATAATTAACAACTTCTTGGGAAATCTTAATGAGGGCTGCTCTCCTCTGTGAACCCCCACCCAAAATCCTCCACCCACGCAGCTCCATCCGCAGTTTGGGAGTTCAGAGGGGTTGCTCTCAGGGATCATGTGTTTCTGCAATGGTAGGGGTCAGCGTGGTGGCTGTGGCATGGTGGGACCCCAGTGTGCAGGTGGCCCTGTGCATCCCCAGTGAGTCCTCGTGGGATGTTCTCTTTGCACCCAGGCTGGGGCTGGTGGGGCTGCAGCTGCTCAGCACATCATGGTCTTTGTCTAGCACCTTGAGAGTGTTTTCCTGCCAAAATCTTTGGTAGACTTTGCTCTGCTCATTTTGAGTGGCTTCTCCAGGCTCCTCTCTGGTAGCAATTCCAAAGGGGCTGTCACTTGGCAGCRCAGGTGGCACATTTGAAGGAACTTGGCTGACTTGCCTTGGCATAGCCAATGTGTTATTCCACACCCAGAACACTTTGCAAGCACAAAGCAGAATTGCCCTGGCCTCCCTCCAGAGGCTGTCCCATCCTGCTTCCAGGCATGTATTCCTCTGTGGTGGGATAAATACCTGCTTATTGCACTGGTTTACTTTCCTTGTCCTCTAATGGCATCTCCAAGAAGGAGCAAAGAATGGCCAATCAAAGGTAGGGTTGGGAATCTGGGCTTCCCTAGCCAGATGTGTCCTAATGAGACAGAGAGAGAAGGGGGACTGTGGTGGTGTTCACAGGGGTCCCAGGAAGAGYGAAGAGATGAGGCTCTGACTCTTTGTTTTAGAAGGCTGATTTATTATTTTATTATATATATTATATTATTTATATATTATGATCTATTTATATATTATAATATATATTATTAATATATTTTTATATTTTATGATATATTATTATATTATTTTATGATATATATTATATTAAAACTATACTAAAAGAACAGAAGAAAGGATTTAATCAAAGGGCTTGGAAGGAAAAGGATAGAAAGGAGTGATAACAAAAGCTTGTGTCTCTCAGAGTCTGAGCCAGCTGACTGTGATTGGCCATTAATTAGAAATAACTACATGAGACTAATCAMAGATGCACCTGTTGCATTTTACAGCAGCAGATAAYCATTGTTTACATTTTGTTCTCRAGGCTTCTCAGCTTCTCAGGAGAAAAAAATCCTAAGGAAAGGATTTTTCATAAAACATGTCTGTGACAGGGGACAGCAGCGCAGAGGTGCAGAGCTGAGCCTGAGCAGTGCCTGTGTCTTTGGACAAGAGCTGGGTGGGGGTTCCTTGCTCACTGTCCACATGGGCTTTGCTCCGCAGACATGAAAGCCACACCTGGAGCTTGGAGCGAACAGAGAGCCTGACTTCGGATTCCCAGTCTGGGATAATGCTGTCCTCGGTGGGAACCAGCAAATGCAACAGCCCCGCGTGCGTGGAGGCGCGGGCCCGGCGCGGGGCCACCTTCTGCATGGAGGAGCAGCGGCGGCCCACGACGCAGTACCGCGACTCCGTGGACTCCCTGCGCGACTCGCCCCACAGCGAGAGGTCAGAGCCCGCTGCTTGCTGCCACCTCAGCCCAAAAATGTTCGCCTTTGCCGGCCCTAGAGTGGCCGTGCCACGGTAGAATTGGGGAAACTCCAGCGCTGGTCCTACCAGAGGAAGCCCAATTCCCCCAGGAGGGCACTCAGGTCGGGCAGCAGCCAGCTCTGCACCCTGGTGGCAACGTAGGTTTGGAGCATAGGGATGAGAGGTGTGGAATATGCCTGGCTGCAGTCAGCAACTGTAGAGAAAAACTGGCTGGGAGAACACCCTGGGCAGCTTGGTGGGCTGGAGTCTGGCCTCAGGTGCTTGGGGAAAAGGTGTCTGTCCTCAGCACTGTCCTGGATGGCCAGGTGAGAGGGTGCTGCACGTGGGCACAGCCTTGGGACAGGACTCAGTAGGACCCAGCCTTCAAGGAACACAGCTGCAGAGCTGAGAGACCAACAACAGTAGCAGTTGTCCTCTTCCCAGTCTGGTTCCTCAYGGAGCAGAAGCACATCTCCACCCTTGTTCCAGCCCTTTGCAGGTGGCCATGAGTGACTCTTGGTCACGTGGCCCCTCTTGGGCAGTTGCCCTTCAAGGCAGTGAAACTTATCCGTGGGGCAGAGGAGAAGGGCAGCATTTSCTGCTCTCATTCCTGTCCCTGGTCYATTCAGGCAGACTGACCCAGCTCCTATGGAGATCTCATATATCACAAAACACATGAGTAAAAGGGCCTGGGTGAGTGAGAGAGCCTGAGCTGGTGGAATTGGGCAGAGACACCACTGGGAATATCAAGAGGAAATAAGATCTGCCCCTTAGAAAGAGGTGGTGCTGAAGAAAGGGCTTGAGAGAGGGGCTAGACCAGACCAGAGTGACCACACTGATGTTTTCACTAGAGTAGATAAAMGTGGTAGATGGCTTTTTGAGACACAAGATTTTTGCTTAGTCAGAGAAAGAAATGCCCAGGGTTTCCCCATATGTGGCCTGAGCAGGGAGAGGGAATTCCAGGGACCTTCCTCAGAGACAAGCCTGGCAGCTCCAGAGGGAACAGAAAGCAGCTGTCAGGCAGATGAGAGGCAGTGAAGCCGTGACTCAGCCTGCTGGGAGATGCTGCAGGGTTTGCAGCRATGCAGAGTGGGAATTGTGCACCAAGTCCCTTGGGAGAAGCATTTTGGGGGATGCTCATCACATGCTGCCCATTGAAGCCAGCAGCTCACCCTCCCTTGGCACAAAAGTGCAAGGTCAATCCAGCTGATTCCCCAGGAGAACCTCCACGAGCAGGTTCACTGGAGGCTGTTGTATTGCACTAAATAGTTTATTTAGTTGTTGTTTTGSSCTGRGTTATTAGAGATTTGCAGAGAGTAGTCTTTATAGTGCACYGAATAGTTTATGTTATATCACATGGTTTGTTCTTCCCCCTCTCCTATCACACGGTTTCTCCCTCACCYACCCCTGTCCCCAGTACTCCCTGGGGGTCTCTTCYCTGGTCAGTCCTTCCCCCTGCCCCTCCCCACTTGTATCCCATTGGCTGTGGTCCTCCTCCTCCTCCTCCTCTTCCGCCCTCCATTCCCCTGGGTATAAAAGTCTCCTGCCCTGAGTACACGGGCTCTTGCCCACCTTGGAAATAAATGTACCAGGTAGGTTCCCAGGTGGGGAAGAGCGCTTCCAGCCTTTTGCTTAGGTCTGTTTAAGACTGTGTGGGCTGGGGTCCATAGCTAGCTGCAGTGGACCCCAACAGCCCGTCCAGACACAGTTCTTACAGGYGATCCCCATATGTTTGTCTCCCACGATGGTCAGAGACGGCACGCAGCAGCTGGTAATTCACATGTGTGGATCACRTCAGCTTTTGGGACTCCCACCTTCCTCTGACTTCTTTGTCTCATTCTGGTCTTACAGGAGGCTTCCTGGGTCCCTGGGCCAGGTGTTCAAAGCTAGCCCAAAGCTAGCCCAGCAAAGCGYGGGCTCA
This sequence comes from Cardinalis cardinalis, assembly GCA_014549065.1. Taxonomy (NCBI): domain Eukaryota; kingdom Metazoa; phylum Chordata; class Aves; order Passeriformes; family Cardinalidae; genus Cardinalis; species Cardinalis cardinalis. The sequence goes on from JACDOX010000032.1 coordinate 513,972, forward strand.
GCTGGTGCTTTTTGGGTTGTTCAGTGTCCAAACAGAGGCGTTGCTTTTCCAGGTACGTGTCGGCCCTGACCACACCAGCACGCCTGTCTCCCGTTGACTTCCACTACTCGATGACCACGCAGGTGCCCACCTTCGAGATCACGTCCCCCAACTCGGCGCACGCCGTGTCCCTGCCGCCGGCGGCCCCCATCAGCTTCCGCGTGGAGGAGCAGCAGCCCCTCCTGCGGCGCTACCAGCTCCCCTTCCAGGACACGCAGAGGTACGACAGCTACTACCAAAGGAAGACCTACCTAAACGACAGCATGGGGAGCCTGCCCTCCAGCCCCTTCCGCATCACGGAGGAYGACGAGTACGAGACGACGCAGGAGTACATCACAGCGCTAGAGCAGCCAAAGAAAACAGCCAGCAGCAACAGGCGGTGGAAAAAATCCAAACTGAACGGGCACATCCCTCACAGAGCCAGAGCCGTCCGGGACTCCTTCTCCTTGAGCAGCGCCTCTTACAGCGAGTCTGACGAGGAGCTGGTGGCCGAGAGCACGCCGTTCCTAAGCACTCAGAACAATGAGGCGGCGCACGCGGAGTCGCCGCCGCTGCACCGGCCGGGTGACAGCCGGACTCACTACTCGTGCCGCGGGCACAGCGCGCACGGCGACGGCGGCCGCGGCAGCCTGGCGCACGTGGCGCCCAAAGCGGACCCCGACCCTCTCTAGAGGCATCTCCCGCGCTCCTGCATGGGCGACCCACGTGGAGCAGGCCGAGGGCGAGACAAAACCACGCAAACCCGCAGAACGAGACAAAACAGAACAAAAAAAAAAACAAAACAAAAAAATAAATATTTTTATTTTATATAAAAGAGGGAAAAACAAAAAATATAACAAATAAAAATGTTTTATTTTCATTTTAGCAAAGTTGTCTTATAATAGCTAACGACAATGACTTTTTTATAGGGAATCTCTATTTATATGTAATGTCTTGATTTACAGCTTCCGAGAAAAAAAAAAGTAAAAAAAAAAAAAAAAAGAAGAAGAAAAGAAAACAAACAATAAAGTTAAAAAAAAAGTGGGCCAATTTTTGACTACTTAAAAATAGAAAACAAAACTATCGTGGTGCCTTTTGCTGTATGCTAGTGCTGGGATTCATGCCGAGGATTCTGTTTCAGTAGCATTTTTAAGGTCATAGATTTTTGTTTGGGAGACAACCTGTCACAAGGGCGCTCTTCTGTTGGAAGAAAACAGCCTTGCCACTTTGCCCCGTACCCTGCTATTAATGATCTTATTCTTTAAAGTATTGTTTAAACACACATTAAGGACATGAGTGGGAGCATTTCCATTATCATGTCTAACGAGGATCTGTCTTGCCCTGTAAACTACTTGTATTTTCGCTTAAATCAGGAGAAAAAGAAACCCAACAGCACTGTGCTGAAATGCAGAAATAACGTTTCTTTTGCCACACAGGTAGGAAGAGAAAACGAAATCGCGCAGCAGCAGCAGCCCTTACAATATAGCCCTCAACCTTTGGCCATCTCACYGGTGGGTCTGGAGTGGGGTTGGCACAGGTTTGCAGTGCAGCCAGGCAGACAGCCCTGTGCCCATGGTGGATCACGTCCCCTTGAGTCCGGGCGGCTGAGCCAGCCCCGTTCAGCCGCGGTGCCCGTGGCCACCCTGGCGCCGTGCTGGCCGCGGCGTCCCTCGGCTGAGCGGTGCAGCCATGGCTGGAGCTGTGGTGCCCTGGGTGACACCCTTGGCCAGGGTGCTGGGGACACCCACAGGGTGGTCCCGTGGCGCAGAGGGYCGCGTGTCACCCTGGACACGGCGCCAGGCCATGTGCCCAGGGGTCAGCGGGACCCCGAGCACTCTGGGCTCTGCTTGTCACCGCTGCCGTGGCCGGGCAGGGCCCTGCTGGGGGCCCAGCGAGCGGGTCCTCCCTCCGGCCGTGCCACGTGTGTTGTAAGGACAGTTGGCACCGTCACCTCCCGCCATCGGTGACGGACGGCGCGTCCCCACACCCGGAGCAGCGCTGGCCATCGGCTCTGTGGCGCAAAGAGACAGTCCTGCGTGTCCAGGCGGCACAGCAGCCCCCGGGGAAGTGCCCCCCTCTCCTCAGTTCTCTGCAGCAAACCTGTTTACATTGTAGCCTGACTTTTTTCTTTTTATATTTTTACTTCTGCATGTCCTTTGCATTTCAGATACTGTAGATTGGATGCATGGTGAAGCTGTGACTGAGAAGATAATACAACAATTGACAGTGTATTATTTCATTTAACTTTTAGCAATAAAGTAACTAAACCCTCTATTCCTCACCCGTGATGGGGTCAGATAGAAAACTCTGCTAATTTGTCATAAGATGATTGTCAAAGTTTGCTCTGGATTGTCTGAATGTCAGAACTCTTGACTGTTTAACACTTGAACATTTTTTATATTATAAATAAAATAAGAAATAACAAGCTGTGGGCTGCATTAATCTCAGGCCCTTTGGGGGGCAAATAGGGAGCTGTGACAGGCACCATACACAGAATCACAGACTGGTTGAGGCTGGAAGAGATTTCTTCCACATTTCCTGCTCCACCAGCTCACCCAGAGTCAGCTGCCCAGGCCTGTGTCCAGTCAGGGTTTGAGTATCTTCAGGGATGGCAGTACCACAACTTCTTTGGGTAACCTCTGCCAGTGTTTGGTCCCTCTCAAAGCAAAAAATTGTCTTCTTGTATTCAAACTGGCATTTCTTATCTCAGCATTTGCATACAGATTCCTACTGTGCAGGCCTTCTATCAAACCCTGAAAACACTACAAATCCATTTCCCACACAAACTGGATTTACTAATTTTTAATTTGGACCCTTTGCCTCATTTAGTGTTTTAGGCCCATTGCCTCCTGTCCTGAACACTGCTGAGAAGAGTGCAGCTCCCTCTTTTTCACTGCCATCCATTGGGTATTTATACAAATGGATAAGGACCCCCTGAGCCTTCTCCTCTCCAGGCTGGACAGTTCCAGCTCCCTCATCCTTTCCTCATGTGAGAGATGCTCTGGTTCAGTAAAGATCTTTATGCTCATAAAGACCCATAGGTGGGTGTTTTTCTGCCTGGCGTGGACATTTGACCTTCCCTGCAGGGCTCAGGAGTGGAGGCTCACTGGGGTGAGTGACTGCTTCCCACACATYCCCTGGGGGTGCCATTCCTCCTCCAACTGCAGATCAGGAGATCCCCCTTCCCTTGAACCATGGAAGTTTCCAGATGTGCCAAGAGAGGTCAGCATGCTTGGCATGTGCTGTGACTGGGCACCTATTCAGTGACTTGAGTGGAGTGGAGATGTGTTGGGTCCAGCCCTGGCAGTGCTGTGCTGCCATGCAGCGCTGACCCACTCACAGAACAGGGCCCTTGTTCAGCTCCTCCGTGGGAAATCTGTGTCTCTGGCTACCCCATGTAGGGCCTCACTGACAGTGTGGTGTGTCACAGGAGCACAGTCCCTGAGGTGGCACCCATGGCTCCATCCAGATCAGAGCCCACTCCCCTGTTCCTGCTCAGTGACATGAACAGGTATCCAAAAGCCCCAGCTGAACTCAACAGGAGAGGGATCTGTTACAGTGAGTCAATCCTATTGAAATGGATAGGTTGGAACCAACTGATCTGGTTGGAACTTGATGATTTTTAGTGTCCCTCCCAACCCAAATCATTCTATGATTCTATGAATGCCCAGAGCTGTGAGAGAACTGCCCAGGCCTCACAGTGCTGCCCATGCTGGAGGCCAGGCTAAGCACACCCACAGCCTGGGCTTCTCCTGCTCCAACCCCCCCAGGCTGCCCATTGCCCTGCAGCTGACCCAGCTGTGTCACAGGCCACCCCAAACATTCATTGCATGTCCTGTGGGGCCTCCAGACAGACCAGAGGGCTCAGCACTCCACGGGGTGAAGGCATCTCAACTCTGGTTTCCCAGGAGGTTAAAAGCTGAAGGATCCTGCCCTCCTGCCCACATCACCCAAGAGCAATGTGCAAAGGAGGTGTTAGAACTGCAATAAAGGTGGTGATTTGGGTGATAAAGTCCTGATTTGGGTGACATTTGCCTTTGGACACATCATGCCCCAATCTGTGCAGCCCCAAGCCTTGCTGGACAAAGGCAGCAGTGCAGCTCTCCACTCTCCCGTCCCTCCTGGGACATGCCCCAGCTCCCCATCGCCTTTGATCCATCTCAGCTCCTCCAGCGGCTCCCAGAGCAAGAGATGGACAGGAATGGGCAGAGAACAGCCCACCCCTTGGAAGGGACACGTGTGGATGATCACCAAGGCTGATCCCTGGGGAAACCAGACACATGGAAGAGAGAGATTGGGTGCCTTTGTCTTCCCAAAGCAGCCCCATCTCCCTGCCTGGCTCTCCTCAGGATCTGTGAGCTCCACTCGTGGAGAAGCCCTCCCAAGGCTGGCACAGCAGCATCTGCACTACAAGCAGGTGCAGCTCTGGGGTCTCCCTGCAGAACAACCATGGGGACACACCTCAGTGTGTGCTCAATGCAGCTGATCCCCACCAGGAATCTCTCTGGGTCCCTTGAGGGAGAGAGGAGCTGTGGGTTTGCCCTGCACAGGGGGATATTTCCCTGCTCCATGGTTTGCAGGGATCTGTGATGTTCTGCATCTGCTGAGACACCACTAGCTCTGAGCCATGGCAGCCTCAGGATTCTTTGTGGTGCTTTTTTTTGTTCAACGTGCTCCTTGATTCCCATAATTGTGTTCTATATTTAGAGGCAGTTACGCTACTTCAATTTTCTCTCCAATTGCCTCTGAAGGGAGCCTGCATCTCTCTCTTTTTTCCCTGGCTGGTTTATTTTTAGACTCCTCATTTCCAGCCGTGCGTGCTCCTAGGGTTTTGCCGTAAATATTTTACAGCAATTTTCACAGGTGGGGGAGCCACCAGAGCCTCCTGACAGCTCTCCTCTGCGTGCATGGTGCCTTTAGTGCCCTTCCCTGAGGGCAGGGAGTTGCTCTGCTGACACAGATGGGCGGCACAAGCAGTGTTGGATCCTGGCTTTGGGGTCACAAAGTCTCCCCCACAACAAAGTCCCCCTAAAATGAACGTGGTTGTGTCCAGGACAAGTGGCCTGGCAGGGATGTCAGGCTGAACCACCACTGCCAGGCGAGGTTGTGTGACACCCAAAGCAGTCGTGGTGCCTGCTGGAGGCGATGGCACAGGCTGGGGATGTGCAGAAAGTGCATTTGAGTAACTCCAGGGGGAGAAAAGGATGTGGGTGCCTAATTCCTCTGAGATGCTGCTCTTCTCTCTTAGTGGTGGGTGCCTGAGTCCTTGATCTCCAGGAAGGGAGAAAAGGGATGATAAAACTAATTTTCTTCCAAGTCACAAGCTGAGGCTGTGGATTGGTCAAACAAGGCATTTTTGGCTCTGCCCTCATATAGGTAAGATGCTCTCAACACATTTTCATGTACCTGTGATCCACCTGCATCAGGACTCGTGCACGAGGCAAACTGCAGGTACTCAGCAAGAGCAAGTTTACTACTCTGAGCTGTCTCACCAAGTGTTGTCTGACATCAGCTGCCACCCCTTCCACTTCCATTGGGTGCTCAGGCTCACAGCTCTGAGTCTCTTTCCTGCTGCCCAGAGGAGAGTTTGCAGATCTTTCTTTYCTCTGCAAGTTACTCCCAGCTGAGGATGGCAGACTGGTACCTTCAGCCAGGGGGCTGAGGTGCTCTTGGTGGCAGCTCAAACCTCAAACACACTGGACATGTCACTGCCACTGGAAGGGATGCTGAGAAAGGGAAGAATGAAATACAAAATATTACCTGGGATTTTGGAGACAAGGAGTTGGGCCCAGCTTTCCCCTGGACTTCCACTGTGAGAGTCTCAGCACCAGACACCTCATGTGAGTAGGAACATCCTGGGGGTCTTCGGTGCAGGAATGTCTGTACAATACCTGGCACAAAAGCAAGGATGCCTTGGAGGAACAGCCACAGRCTCCTCAGGGAACTGTTGTGAGAACATCTCCAGTCACAATGCAGGGCTTGGTACCTTTCTGCTCCCATAAATCTCTAGGCTTTATGTGGACAGACACACCTGGGATGCACCAGGAGGAGGGAAGAGTTCCTTGAATGTGCTCCCAAAGCAGCCCATGTATCCCCACCTGCTCCAGAGCCATCCAAGAGCATGGGTGGGCTGGTACCCACTTATGGAAGGAAATGGATGTTTTCTGGTGCTGTCTGTCCATAGGATCCTGGCTTTTCTGCATCAGGTGCTGGTGCATATCTGAATCAGCCTGGCCTTCTGGTGCTGTGAAATCTGGGATCAATCCAGCACATGGTGGAACGATGCTTCAGACCAATTCTCTTACCAACAGATTCAGTTTTATTGTTATTCTTTTTTTACATGATTCTTAGTGCATCATTTCAAATAAACTATCAAACTGTACAAAGAAACAGAGATAAAAGAAGAGGCGATAAAGTTGAGAAGAGGTTTTTAGTGTCATGAACCATCATGGAAAACAGTAGTCCATAGGCTCTCAAACATTGAAGGTCCAAATAAATCTTATTTTGTTTGTTTAAAAAATGCTGCAAAATATAAACAATAAATGACTGTAATTAGCAGCTACAAGATCCTTCAAAACTGGAACTTGATTACTGTGAACGCACCTAGGGGAAAGAAAAGCAATCTGAGATAAAGGATCAAACGAAACAGTGAAATAAATAAAGTGTGGGAGGACAGTCGTGGCATTGAAATGCAGAGGAATCACTACAGCACAACAGTAAATCATTGGACCACAGACAGCAGAAAAGAACAGAAACACAATTCCCACTTAAAAGAGTACAGCATGTGCATTGCAGGATGGAGGAATACAGCAGGAATGGGCAAGGGGATCACTCCTGCACACAAAGGTTCCACTGGAGCTTGCACATGGCTCCAGTTGTGCCTTGAACCCAGAGTGGTGGATCCCCTGGCAGCCAAACTGGCAGCCAYTAGGGCAGTTTGTCTGAATAAGCAGGAATGGGAGAGCGATGTTTCACAGCAAAGCCAGGTGGGATTTCCATTCGAGTAAAAAAAGGAGAAAAAAGGAAAAAAAAAGATACACAGCTATTCCATTTTGTTAGAACATCCTGGTGGGCTGGTCAGACCCTCCATGTCCCTAGTGTCTTCCCCAGGCAGCTTGCCTTCACTTGCACACTGAGGTTAAAAACCCAGGTTAAAGTTTCCTTATATATATATATTTATTTATATATATTCATATGTATATATATATATATATATAAAAAGGGTAAGGTGACAGAGGACCCTTCAGGCTTCTCCTGCCATGGGCAGGTGACATTCCCACGTGGCCRTGCTGAAGGTGACCAGCTCGTGACACCCATCCTGTCACGCCGTGCTCCTCGTGGGGCAGGGACGTGCCCCTGCCACCCTGTGCCCTTCTCTGGGAGCGCTGGTGGTGCCACAGACGTCGCCTCAGCTCAGTTTCCTGCACTGCCAGGGACCATGAACCGCTGGGGATCCAGGGAGGGAAGGAGAGAGACAGGGCTGGCGGAGGAAAGAGCAACCCAGCCCTTGAAGAACCAGCATATCCCTTTGTTGTGCAGGCTGCAGCAGGAGGGAAAGAAAAGCCACTGGTGCAGTTGGGAATGAAGAAGAGATGATGCTGAAATGCCAGAGCATTGTCAGAGAGTGTCAACTAAAGCTTCTTTGAYTTCTTTCACTAGAGCAATCCCCATGTCATACATGTCTACAGTTTTGCTCATATAATTTCCTAAGTAAAATTGTGCTCATCAATCTAAGTCCAGGAGCGCAGAGCATCGCCGGTTCATCCCCCCGTGCATGTGTTCCTTGTTAAGTGTTCTGCTCTAAAATGTCCTTTTCTGCCTTACAGCTGATGGACATGTGCCCCTGGCTCAGGGAAGGGCTGGAATGYGTCTTCCGCAAAGCGATGTCGTCGGCTTCCACCTTGAAGAAACTGGTCTCGATCCTCTCCAGGTCGTCTGTCCCCACTTTTATCTTCATGCACAGCAGGTTGATGTACGTTTCATAGCGGCTCTTCTGCAGGGAAAGAGGGAACAGAGAGCCTGGGAACAGGGACWGGCCATGGTGTGTGTGGCACGCAGGAGCAATTAAACCCACCCCATACCATCACTGATCACACCCCACAGATTCAACCCCAGCACAATGCCTGACTGTTTGAAGGTCTGAGGAGAAAGGTGGGTGTGGGTCTGTAGGACTCTCCAGTTGCTTTTACAGGTCTTGGCTGCCACYGTGGTTGTATAAGGAGGATACTGGGGGCAAAATGAGATCAACAGACCTGCTGCTTCCTGATTTAGGAGCTCRCCTTGATTGGTTAAAATACTGCTGCTTGTCATTGTTCCCATCCAGTGGTTCAGTTACTGCTGCTAAGTTGTGCTCCCAGTGCTCYTCACAGAGCACAGGATAAAGGGAGGCATCCTCTCTGCCTGGATCCTCTGTTCCAATGCTAGATAGGATCTTTTTGGGGGCTTGTGTAATACCCATCCTTTCTCTTAACATCTCAGAGGCAGCCTGTGCTGGCTTCTTTGTCAGCACAAAGAAACAAGCATTTCTGGAGCACATCTCRTAAGACAGATGAGATGAATTATGCCCTGGAAGTGCCAGCTTCTCCTTGAAGACTGAAAAGGCAGTCCAGAGAAAAGCTCAAATACAGACTTCTCTGCAGGCATCCAAAACCAGAGGCTGGAAAAAGGGAGGCAGCAGCAACTATTTGGAAAGTGGTACAAAGACAAGGGAACCAGCAGCTGAGAGCTGTGGCTTTGGAGAATCAGGCTGGGTGTTACACAAAAGGATGGTGTAGCCCTGGCATGAGGGAGGTGGGGTATTTCCATCCTTAGTGATTTTTAGGGCTTGGCCGCTAAATAGCACACTCAGTCTGGGCTAAGACTAGGAATAATCCAAGTTCCTGCTGGAAGCAAGACTAGAGGCCTCCAGCAGTCCCTTCCCACTGACACCTATGTGGCAGGAACCACACCTYCTGCTCAACTCTCACAGGAACAAAATACCCAATTTTTCCCACAATTAAATGCTTCTTAGAYTTTACAGGGAGTTAAAACTTATGTACATGCATCCTCAAAGAGTCTGTAATCAGCCGTAACACTGGGTTTGGCTTTATTTACAAAAATGGTTGCAGCAAAACAGGATTAATTCTCCCAGGGATTCCCTTTGCTTTTTATTGATGTTGCTGAAAAAGACTGAGTCACACTGAGAACTGAACAACTCTTGTACTTGAGACCTGAGGAAATGTCAAAATTTGGCACAGTAAAGGAAGACTTTCTCTCTCTTGTCAGTTTTCCCCTCCTCTGGTTAGAAATCACAGAGGGAAAGAAATGGCTCTTATTTCTTTTTTCAGCTTCAGTGCAAAACAGTGAGGCTTGTGGCTGCCCCAAACACCCATCCAGTTGGGAGCCCCTGTCCTTCTCTCTCCTTTCACGCTCTCCCAGACTCACAGCACCCACTCTGGAGTTCTGCTCTCCTCAATCAGCCAAGGTACCATTTATCACAGAAAAGATAAAAGTTCCTTTACCTCAAATATTAGGTAATGTTCTTTGAGTCTGTATTCCTCAGCCTCTTTTGACTTGAGGCTCTTCTCTACAGGATGTAATTTATGCTCTGCTAATTCGTCTGCAATCTGCTTCATTTTATTTTCATGAGACCTCAGCTGTTCCTCCTGCCGAGAGAAGCGTGTCAGGTATGAGAACGTGGAGTGCAGCACCCGAGTGCTCCTCCTGCCTGTGGCTGGGGGAATCTCTCTGCAAGGGCTGGGCTCAGCCCCYGTGCTGGAGCCAAAGGTGTGCAAATTCATCTGATAAGGAGCATCTCAAACACAGGTATTGGAGTGAGAGCAAAGCTCAGGTATCTCAGGTGCCAAGAGTGGATTTCTTTGGCACCGAGGCATCTTTGGCATCRTAAGCACAGAATGCTCCTGTAACATGAATCTTGTACCAACCAGGCAGAAGCAGTGCTGTCCCAGGAGCTGCTCATCCTGCTCTTTTCAGAGATACAGGTACCCTCCCCATCTGGGCTCTGACAAAGGTGACCATCTGGCCACATCTGTCTCAGCAGACAGCAGCTGTGTCTCTGYCCTGACATTTCAGGCTGTCCCCCACCTTTGCTGGGGGCAGTGGCAGTGTGTCCCTGCTTTTTGGAAGTGCTAAAGYACGTGGGGCCTTCCCTGGAAAGGGAAACAAGAGCCACTCTTTGGGTGGCAGCTGTGCTTGGTTAGCTGAGCCTGGTGCACTGTGCCCCCTTGTTTCCAAAGCTTTCCCTACTGACTGGGACTCAGACATCCCTTTTGTCTGTGGRTTTGAGCTCCAGAAACAAGGATGCCATGACATAAACCAAACCTGTTGGGCTCTGCAGCATCAACTCTGGAGCTWTTCTGCAGTTTCCACTCCAGCAACAGGAAGGTGCTGGGATGTGATGGGCAAAAAAACAAGAAACAAGCCAGAACCAACAGGCAGGTGTGTGCACAGGGATGTTTATAGCCATTGCAAAAGGAGCACTGGCCACAGGTCAGGATTTTCCACCTCTGCCCAAGCTGCCCACCCCACTCCCCTGTTCCTGCACTGAGCACCTGAGTGTGTSCATCAGGCAGGAACAGGGGGAGCTGCAGATGGGCTCACCCTGAGCTGAAGGGCTTGCTGAGCACTGGGCACCCCTCCAGCACTCCTTCCCTCACACTTTACCTGGCACAGCTTGGTCATGGATGAAGGCAGGAGCGGGCGGCAGAACTTCTTCATGGAGCAGATTGCAGCTGGGAAGGCTGGAGCAGAGAAAATGGCAGCAACAAGGTTGATCCTCAGGATCCAGGAGAGCATTTCTTCCTTGCTTCTGTTATGGAGGAGGGGAGAAAAGAAGGGAGTCTGGAAATGCTCTTGAACCAGGACCAGACAACAGCTGACAACAGCCCTGGAGCCACCCACGCTCAGGARGGCCATGGGTGGCCTTGCTTTGATGCCCCTTCTGTGCCAGGTTATGAACAGAGGGAAGCACTGTCTGACTGGCTCCTCTGCAGTGCCCTGATGATCTCAGGGCTGCTGTCTGCCTCCTGAAGCCTGGGCAGTCCTGCCCTCTTCATCAGCTCTGGCTGCATTCCTGAGGAGCTGTGGAGAGGCCAAAGCCAAGGATGTCCTGCTCTCAGGAGAGTGAGAGCCACACAGCAGAGGTTCCACAGAGCAGGATGTCATTTATGTCATTTATGAGACACTGCCCAGGGTCTCCAGTGTTTCCTTCATCAAATCTGTCCAGATACTGCTCCCCCGAGCCTTTAAGTGGGTGTTTGCTCACAAATTCAGATGTCAAACTTTAGCTTGACATTAGTACCCCAGCCCTACAGACAGCCTCACCTCTCTCAGAAAACAAGAAAAATGTGAGACAGAAGATGACTTCATCACACTTGACACTTACTAACACCATAACATTCCTCAGTAATGGACTCAGGTAAAACATCTGCCCTGGCTGGGGAGACTGCTTTGGGGAGCTTTAGACAGTTTCCCCATCAGAAGCTGACAAGGGGAACCATCACCTGCACCACACAGATGTTCTGTCTTCCAGAATACACCAACAGAAGTTAGCAAGAGGAGCACTTTCACTCAGCCCTGCACACCCCAGCCCGTTCCCCTGTTCTTTTGAGTTCTTCTAAGCCTTCTGATGTTTACATTCTTGTAATGAACTTTCTCATGCGCTTTTCTGTAAATACTTATTGTTTTGCATTCTTTTCTTGAGGAGAAGAAATGTGATGGTTTGTCCAGTGTGGACAAGGACAGTGTGGACAGTGGAGAGGTGGCACTGTCACCTTCCAATCCACTGTCACTTTTGGAAATCTCTAAATGTTGGAGTCAGAATTAAACTTCCCTCTTTYTCACCTTGCAGAATCCAGTGTCTGCATCTTTCAATTTCGTGTCCTAGAGTGACACCAGCCCATCCTGCTYAGCCTGCCTTGGTGACAGCTGGGAAGGACCTTAAGGACTGGCACAAAGCTACCAAGAAACTTGGTGACCCACGAGCCAATCCTCTGCACAGCCCTGCAATGACCCTCAGCCCCTGGCCCCCCCAGTGTGCCCCCTAAGGCGTGTGCTGGCCTGGCCAGGTCCGAGGCAGTCTGGCAGGGGCTGGAGGTCAGGCTGCCCCCCAGGCACTGCAGGGAGGGCTGGCACTCACGGGGCCTGGAAGAGGAAGACTCTCCAGTCAGCTGTCTTCAGCTTGAGCACGTTGGACTTCTTGCTGTAGTCAGAGGCTTTTGTGGCTAAGGCGTGGTGCACACGGATGGCGTTCTTCAGATCCACTTCAGAGAGGTCTTTGTCAGGTTTATATTCATCCTGTGAAGAGGAACGTTAATTGGATAATGACAACACTAACATTTGTGGGATGCTTTAATGAACCTGCCTTTCTCCCTGTGCTATAATCACAGAGTGCCGAGACCAGGAAAAGCACTGCTTTGTACAGTAAATGCTAGGAGCTGATAATGATAATAATTAACATCTGGCAACTGCTTCCATCATTAAGTTCACTGGGAAGATGTAAAGAAGGAGATGAAAGTTTTAAAGATAATTATCAATAGTTATTTCTAACACAGCACATGCCTGAGGCTTTGTGGGGAGGCACAAAGCAGGGCCAGGTTTCTGCAGAGCTTCCCCCACAGTGCAGAGCTCAAACCAAGATGCAAATCCCAATCAGCAGAGGATCTCAACCAGCACCTGCCCTGGTGCTGCATCTTCACAGACTCATAGAATGGTCTGGGCTGGGAAGGACCTCAAAGCTCATCCCATTCCAAGCCCCTGCCACTGGCAGGGACACCTTCCCCTATCCCAGGCTGCTCCAAGCCCCATCCAGCCTGGCCTTGGACACTRCCAGGGATGGGGCAGCCACAGCTGCTCTGAACAACCTGTGCCAGGGCCTCACCATCCTCACAGGGAAGAATTTTTTCCTTATATCTACCTAAATTTCCCCTCTTTCAGTTAAAACCCTTTGCTCCTTGTCCTGTCACTACAGCTATGTGTGGAGGAAGGTAGCCCTGAACAGCAGCATCCCTGCAGCCAGGGCACCTCTGTACAGGTGAGGGCCTGATGGGCAGTTGCCAGTCTGAGAGTGGCCCCCTGAACCAGCTCTGGTCTCTCTTTAGCATACATGCTCCTYTGGCATGGTCTCCCCTGTAATTCCTTGGCCTGGCACTTGCAAACTGCAGCAGCATTCCCTGTATTCCTGCTTTACTTTCCCCACTTCACACAAGTAGGGAATGTAGCAGTAACTATATGTGTTTATATTTTATAAAAAGGTAGAAAATACCAAACATGGAATTCTGAAATTATGATCTTGGCACTGCACTTTTTAGGAAAAAAGTTCTGTCAATCTTCTGTTTACCCTTTTACTTTCCCAGTGACTTAATGCAGTATCCTGCCTCCCACTCTGCATCCATGTCAGCTCAACCATTTGGATGGTGGGATGGCAGGGATGGACAGATGGATGCATGGATKGGTGAAAGAAGAACCTGGTGGAAGAACCTGGCCCTGACTAAAGCAAACCACCAGCCCATGCCAGGACAGGGTGTCCCTAGAAGGCCCTGCCTTGCCCTGATGATTACAGTGCTACAGGATTCATGTGCTCTGTATTTTGCTTTCCTTGACTGCCCTGGGCTGTCAGCACCAGGCCAGGTCTGTCTGGTGATGATGGTCTGTACATCCCAAGCCCTCCTTAGCTTCCAAGCCAGAACTGTTGTGCTGTTGTGCTGAAAATCATCAAAAAGATGATTTTCTGTTTCCCATGTCCCAGCGGTACAAATGCAGCTGTTCTGTGCTGCAGCCTCTGGGATGGGAACCCTGGGCAGTGGGGCTGTTCTCTGCTGTAGGGGCAGAAAGGTTTCCCCTCTGCTGCTCTTGAGAGCACTGAGGAGCAGCACTCCCCAGCYCATGGATGTGGCCCACCCAGCTCTTGCTCCTGATGTTTCTGAAGTCTTTCTTCCTTCATTTTTGCAAAGCAATAATCCTGTCCAGGAGAGTGGTTGCCTTACTGTGCTCATCATCAAATGAAACTTGGCCTGGTACAAAAAAGTGCCATGGGCCYACCCACAGATGTCTGGCACAGGATCCTGGGGATGGTGAATCCCAGAGAAAAGCCCTGAATTTCCAGCAGAGGAGGGCTGGGTGCTGCAGGCATCCTGTGCTTGGGGAGACACTCAGGTGGGCAGCACAGATGACCTTGCCATCGTGGTGATTTCAGTAGCCAGAGGGATGGGCTGTCAGCCTTTTTTGCAAATAAAAACAAATGCTTTGCCTTGTGAACACCTAATGTGTTACCTCACTGCAAGAGAAATGCCTGCTTGAGGAAGACATTGCTGCTCAGGCCTTATGTATTATAGAGATTCAATTTGGGATGTTTTTCCAAGGCTGAAGCTCACTGGATTTGAATAAATCTGGCTGTGCTGCCCATGATCTCTTATTTCAAAATAAGCTTTCTGAAAATACAGTGCAAAATGGCCCAGCTTAATGGTGTGTGACAAGAGGAAACTGCCACAGCTGCTGAGTGCTTTGACTAATGCAGATCCTCATCTTGAATGGAATCATCAAGTGTTGCCTCCATGGATTTCAGGCTCTCCGGCGTCAATGCTGGTGGAAGGAAAAATCCAATCTTCTTTTCCTAATGCTGGGCCCAGTAAATCAAGGTGAGGCTGAATGAAGCACAACCTCTCTGCCTTGCTGTTCACAGCAGTGAGTGGTGCTGGAGGCTCCCTGCTTGGGATGGCTCTTCCAGGAGGCTCATCCCAATGCCAGGTGGTCACAATGGCACGTTTGGATGAAAATGCTGGGAGATCYCGGTGCCTTTGGGTCACTGTCCCCTGCTGCCTACCCCTGTGAGCAGATCCACAGCTAATCTCAAAGCTTGTTTTGCCAAGAAAAAGCATCTTAGCTCTTGTGCCTGCCTTTGTAGGGCAGCTGGATGGGGTGGGAGAGCCCAGGGTATCAGTTCTGCTGCCTCTCCTCTGGCCTCAGAGCCAGCCCTGGGCAGTGCTGGGAATGTGGACATGGACTGGCAGATATTCCTCATGCTCTGGCTTGTGAGTGGCTTTTCCTCTTCTTTCTTTTCTTCACCTCACAACTACCATCCTAAACTAACCATTTAATTGGGAAAATGAACCCCTGTGCCCTTTTCAGTCTAGGCAAGGTCTYAGAGCACCTGGCAAGGGTCTGCCTGCATGGGACAGCACCAGTGGCTCAGGGCTGGCTGGGAACCCCTTCCTGCTTGGGGACAGGACCTGTGGGAAGACCTGCACCCTTTCAAGCACTTCTGTGCAAAAGCACCTCATGCTTTAAGCTCTCCATCATTTTTCTTAACCCCYCTCTACGTGTGGTGATTAAGGGTTATTATCCCCATTTCACAGAGGTGAAGTAAGTTGCCAAAGGCCATGGAATGAGTCAGTGCCCAGAGCAGATTAGTGCACAGGAGAGGTGTGCCCTGCTCCCAAGCCTGCATTTCTTCCTCCAGACTCTGCTGCATCCCTTTAGGGGATCAAGCAATTGCTTCAGCAGACTGTGCTGGAACATGCTGATCCAGCAATTAACACCAGCGAGTCAATGACATGTGACATCTCCTCATCAGCCTTATGGCTACTGCCTGAATTGCTTCTGTCAGACTGAATTCTACCTGTCCACCCACCCTTCTGCCCGTGCTATGTCCACCTCTCTCTGTATCTGGCCATTCCTCCTTTCTATACACCCACCTACCCAGCCTCTCCTTCCTCCCACCTTCCCTCCACCTCTCAGTCTGATTTATACTCAACTTGCTCCTCAAAACCAAGTGGAGTTCCCTGTTCAACTTACAAGAATTTGAATTTACTATTAAAGTCTAGATCCTTAATTTGGTCTGAGCAGAAAAGTGCAACAAGCTGAACCTGTGCTCCATGACATCAGGTGCTTCTGGAAGCAGTTACTTTCTTCTCTATCTTCCCATCAGAAAATCTTTCCCCAGTGATTTATGCTCAGCCAAAGTTCCACCTCATGTTTATCTGCAGTTGTCTTCTGCTGAAAGCTTGGGAGGCTGGCACACCACTTCCTTCCTGTATTGTGCAATTCCTTTGTTCTGCAAACCACCCTGCAGGCAAGAAATGACACCGAGGATCCACAGGGCAGGTGGATGTTTATCCACTCTCCATTTATSCACAGCATTGTGGTGCTGGGAATGTTTGCAAGTGACAGGGCAAGGACTTTGTCTTGAGTTCTCATCCTTCTGTCCTGTCTCTGCAAGCCTGACAGACGCTGTCTGTAGCCAAGCCCAAGGAATTCCCTGGAGAGGATTACAGCTCAGTCTGGCAGCAGCTCACCAGTAAGAAACCCCTTTCCCCAAATCCTTTGCCCAAACATTCCTTCGGTTTGTTTTTGTTGTTGTTCCAAATGCTCCTTCCTTGGGGCATCCTTGGCAATTCTGGTCCCTCCTGCTAATTACACATCAGTCATGGCTCTTCTTTATCAGACACTTTCATAACACAGCCAGATCTTGGGTGTTTTGTTCCTTGTCCATAAAGAAAGACCTCAGTCTCTGAACCATTTGATCCTGAAGGTCATTGAGATAAGAGCATTGATCTCCTCACTGCCACGTCAGCCTCATCCTTGCTCTCTTTTTAAATCCTAAACACCTCAGACAAACATAATGAACTTTGTTAATGAGTGGTTACTGCTGCAAGCCTTGTACAGCAGAGAACCTCCAGCCCCTCTGCCCCAGCAATGACACTCAGTGTTGGCTTCACAGCTCTTTCTGCTCCCAGGGAAGAAAATTCCATCCCGAAAAGGTATTGCATTCTCAATATACACCCTCTCATCAGACTCATCCCAAGAGAAGCCCTTGGTAGAAAATTCATTTAGATCCAAATGGTTCTGTGATAGTTGAAATGTCTTTTTTTTTCCCCACAGAAAAAGTGTCACACARTGAAATGCTGATGGTAACTGCACAAGTTAAATCCTCATGTGTAACCCACGTGTCAGCGTGAGGACTCTGGTGGACTCCATGTGAAGGTGTGCAATGAGACAAGGACTGAGGGGTGAGAAGAACACCACACTTAGAGGGCTGGAGGAGATCTGGGCTCCCCTGTGTGCTGCAGCTTCCCTAAGCTGCAGGAGAGAATGGCACAGCTGTAAAAGCACCACTGGGCTAAGAGCAACCCACACTGGGAGTGAGCATCCACTGCTGCCAGATTTCTGCTGGCCTTTGACGTGTGCCACAGGACCTGGCGAAACACGAGAGGCATTGAGGTGTGCTCTGAGCTCTGAGTCATAACTCCTGCTGCCCCCAGGACCTTTCTGCCTCTCTTATATAATCCACTGTTTGTGTACTCTCATTGCTGTGGAGATAATGCTGCAAAGGCAGAGCCTCTACCCACGGGGAGTGCTGCTCCAGCAAGGTGAGTTCAATGGGTTACTGCACAGCATGTGCTGCTCAGGTAGCTCAGGCTGGTTCAGTGGGTTATGCTGATGAGGAACAGATATCTGGCATCCTGGGCTGGCTCACACTGACATTCMAGTGAGCCCCTACCCAGTCTCCTTGGATTTTTCCTCAGAAAAGACTTTCCAGCAAACCCTCCAAGCATCCAAGTGCCAGAGAGCTGAATGTTGGAGCATTCAGGGAAGCTATTCCATGGTGACTTTGTGTCCCACAGGGACTTGGGAATTACACTTGTGTTGACTGGAGGAGGCTACACAATGAACAGAGGTGGAGAGAGGCACAAAGCRTCACCTGACAGCCCATGGAGGGAGCCAGGTCACTAAGGTCCAGAAGAATATAAATTTTTAGCATAGAACCATGGAATCACAGAATCTTCTGAGCTGCAAGGGACCCACAAAGACCATCAACTCCAACTCCTGGCCCTGCACAGGACACCCCAACAATCCCACACTGTGTGTGAGAGCCTTTTCCAAATGCTGGGCCTGGCGTCCCCAGGGCACAGATGCTCCTCCTGGCTGCCAGGGCACTGCTGATTCCTATTGAACTGGCCATGAACCAGGACTCCCAGGTCCCCTTCCCCAGCTGCTCTCCAGCCTCTCATTCCCCAGTGTGTCTGTGCATCCAGGATTACCCTGTCCCAGGTGCAGAATCCAGCACTGCCTTTGTTAAACTTCATACAGTCAATGATTGCCTGGGCCTCTCATTTAACAGGGTCTCTCTGCAGGGCCTTTCCTTTGAGGGAGTCAGCAGCTCCTCCCTGCTTAGTATTGCCTGCAAACTAACTCAGTATTCCCTTGAGCCCTGTGTCCAAGTCATTTCTGAAGATGGCACAGAGCAGAGGAGGGAGCCCTGTGGAACCCCACTAGTGACAGGTCACCAGTCTGATGTCACCTCAGTCACTGTCACCCTTTGTGCCCAACCCATGAGCCAAGTKCTCACCCACCACAGGATGTGTTTATCCAGCTGAGTGYTGGATATTCTGTCCAGAAGGATCCTGTGAGAGACACTATCAAAARCTTTAGTGAAACCCAGAGATATTACATCAGCTGGCTTCCTATGCCAGACTCAATAAAGCTGTGCATAATCAGATCTATGCCAGCAAATAAAACTATAGGCAGGATAAGACTGGTCAGATGCTCCACCTCTTCACCTTCCTGWTTCATTTCTCCCCAACATCCTATTTCACCTGTTCCACACCATCTGTTCATTCATCCTCCCCAACAGCTCCTACTTGCTGGGATCCTTCTGCAGAAATCTGTTTCCTCTTTCATGCTTCTTCCTCCAGGGTTCCATTTGAGGCTGTGAATAGTGCCCTGAGCATGAACAGCACCACCAAAGATGASAGCATCCTCCAGCTCTGGTCTCTGGAGGAGCTCTGTCATGTCCATGCATGAGTTAGGACATGGATTCACCTCTGCTTGGGTATGTGGCTGCATGGCTGCTCTGGACACAGCAGGATTCAGCAAAGGGGAGAATCTCCCTTGGTTACCTTTTGTAAATAAAGGACGGTCCCCTTAAGCACAGCATAAAATTTCTTCCAACCTCTTCTTCCTCTGGGAGCTAAAAAAGGAAGAACATTTGATTGTACATGTCTGTCAGTGCTGCATGACCTTCCAGGCAAACCCCTTCTCCTGACCCACCAGAGGCACTCCCTGATGCCCAGAGCTCCCACACCTCCTGGCTATTCTCACCAGTGGTTTGTGAGCAGGGACAGCTGTCTGAGGGACAGTGGCTGGGCTCTGCAGYCCCCCAGCAGGAGCACAAGCAGGTCAGAGCCTGACATGAGCTGCTACAGGGCTACCACTGGACACCTGGAAATCTCTGCTCCTCCAAACCCAGGTTCATGTTCCTTGGACCTAATGCTTGGAGAGCAGAGACATTCCCTGAGCTCCTCAGCTTGGAATTGAGCAGCTGGATAAGGCAGCTTCTGTTCCCTAGAGGAGGGAGCATTACCACCTCAATGGGCTTGGGGACAGAGAGCTTGGCAGAAGCTGGAGAGGGGTGGGAGGTGAGGGGAGCCATCCACGTCCCACCAGGCAGCAGATCTTCCAAGCACRGGCTGTTAAGAAGGTGCTGGAAGCAAGGGAGGCCTTTGGTGGTAATCTCTACTCAAGACTTTTTAATCAGCTRCAGTGACTGGGCCAATCATATCAACTAGCAAAAAGGAATTACCCAAGGTTTAATTAATCTCTGCTCATTAACAGCTCCCAAATACCTTTACCTTTCTTGTAATGCTGGTAGCAGTGCTATGGGCTGTTCTGTAGCTCAGCCAGCACATGGCAGGACATGGACARGAGCAAAGCTTGGCAGGCCAGACTGTCCCCAGGGTCAGGGCAGGAGTGGACAGCTGCTGAGGAACCAGCCTTCCCCCACTGCTGAGGGACTGGGATTTGGGGGATGGAAGACCAGATGTGTCTCCCTGGCAGTGAGAAGGGAACACTGAGGCTTCCTGAAAACAYTCCTATGTACAAATGCCTCAAAACACCCTCCTTTTCCTCTCTCCTAGCACTTGTGGGCATCTTTCCTGTGCTGCCTGGGATGTGGTGAGGAAATGCCTTCACCAGGAGAGCCAGGGCAAGGCTCGGGGACTGCCTGGGCACCTCTCCTGTCCMTGGGCACGTACTTCTCTTGCCATCCATGTCTGCGTGGGTTTTGCGGGTGAGGACGCCGTGCTTGTAGGTGACAGCGTTCAGGGCCTGGGGGATGTCCAGGAAGGGGTTGCTGCTGTCAACAATCCTCGTCACTTTCTTGGCGCTGGCTCCGAATTTGTCATCGACCAGCTCCGAGAGCGACTTCCTCAGCTCGTCCTCGTCACTTGGAAACAGAATCAGAGAAGAGAGATGTGGCTTTGGTCACCATGCAAAGCAGCCCTGTTTGCTTTGGGTTTAGGGTTTTTACTTACAGGGCTGGTCAGAGAGAGAAAAAGGAAGGAGGTGTTGGGACCATAGCAAAGAGAGTGCCAATAGTGGTGGTCTGGGCTGGGAGGAGTGTGGGTGGCCGGGAACTGGCCCAGTGGTCCCTCTGTGAGGTCACTCAGGACATGTAAGGGACTGGGTGCTGGTCTGAACACCAAGAAACTCCAGACATCTCATGCTGAGGACTGCAAATATTTCACAGGAAAAGCCTTCATTTCTGTGTCCTAAAGCCAGAGCTTGAGGAGGATTTTTGCTGAAGACCAAGGTATTACCAGCATGCCTCAGCTGCTCAGAGGCAATGCCTGGGACCTCCCAGACAGTGAAGTACCTTTTTTAGGAATGTCCTCTGCATCTTTGAGGAACAGAAGATCTGCAGACATTCGGGAGATGAACCTACTCTGGCACAAAGAAAGCAGAACTTGTATGGGAAGTGATAGTTCCCAGTGACCCTGGGACAYGAGGGAGAAAGAGCAAACAGGGCTTTTCTGCCCTGTCTGACACCTGCCAGTGTCTAAATGGATGAGTGGTCACCTCAGGGGGCAGATCAGGTTGGGACCAAACCTCAGCTGAGGACTGACCCTCAGTGAATCCACAGGCTGGGATGTGAGCAGTAAGTCCTCACCTGCAGCAAGCAGATGGCCAAAGCATCAGACACCTCTTGGAAGAGAAGGATGATTTCTCAGCCCTCGGTTCCACAGGAGTCCTGGGGCTCAGGCAGAGCCAGATCCTGTTCCTGGCTGGGGAGTTAGTGGGGCTCGGGGGTTTGGGCTGCACATCTCTGTGCCCCTTGCTGTTGGTCACACACCTGCCTGTCTGGTGGCATCTGTGGGCAAGGGCATCTCCTTCCCTGGGATGGACAAGGACACAAGGCAGAGGCCAGCAGAAAGAAGAGAGTCCTGGCTGTGCAAGGTTATGACTCAGTGCCAGGTGTCTGACAGAAAACCAGGTACCCTGTGCCAGGGAGTCCCTGAGCCAGGTTCCCCATGTCAGGGGGCATCTGTCCCCCTGCAGAGGAGCTGAGGGCTCTGAGCCTGCAGCCCAGCAGGACATCCTGCAGCAAGGCAGGCCCCAGGCCAGCTGGGATGGGTGAAGGGATGCAGAGGTACAGCAGGGTGGGTGAAGAAAGGCAGCAGGGATCTGGATGCTGCTGGCTGGAGATGCCCAGCAGCAGTGGGACCCAGGCAGGGTGACATCCCCTGGACCCTGGAGGGTGACATCCCCGGGATGTGCTCGAGCAGGGTGACATCCCCTGGATGTGCTCGAGCAGGGTGACATCCCCTGGACCCCCGTGGCAGGGTGACATCCCCGGGATGTGCTCAAGCTGGGTGACATCCCCTGGACCCTGGAGGGTGACATCCTCGGGATGTGCTCGAGCAGGGTGACATCCCCAGGATGTCCTTGAACAGGGTGACATCCCTGGGATGTGCCCAGGCAGGGTGACATCCCCTGGACCCTGGAGGGTGACATCCCCGGGATGTGCTCGAGCAGGGTGACATCCCCTGGATCCCTGTGGCAGGGTGACATCCCCAGGATGTCCCTGAACAGGGTGACATCCCTGGGATGTGCCCAGGCAGGGTGACATCCCCGGCAAAGTGACATCTCCGGGATGTGCCTGAGCAGGGTGACATCCCCAGGACCCCGCACGGTGACATCCCCAGGATGTGCTTGGGCAGGGTGACATCCTCGAGATGTGCCCAAGCAGGGTGACATCCCCGCAACCCCCGCGGCTCAGTGACATCCCTGGGATGTGCCCGAGCACGGTGGCATGCCCACCACCTTGGCAGGGTGACATCCCTGGGATGCGCCTAGGCAGAGTGACATCCCCAGCAGGGTGCCATCCCCGGGAACCCCACGGCAGGGTGACATCCCTGGGATGTGCCCGAGAAGGGTGACATCCCTGGGACCGCGGCAGGATGCCATCCCCGGGAAGCGGGCGAGCAGGGGGCGTTGCTGTGTAAGCACAGCCTGCATCCCGAGCTCCCGCTGAGCTGCCCTGCCACGGAGCAGCCCGCAGCTCCCTCTCGCGACAGAGCCCGGGCGCGATGGCCCCGCCGCGGCACGCAGGGAGCCACGGAGGGAGGATCCAACCYGCTCCTGATGCTCTGTTTGGTCAGGGCAATACGAGGAAGAGAGCAGGTGATGGCACAGAAGGTCCTGCTCTGTCCGGAGACAGGAGAGGTCTAAGATTGAGGAGAGAGGGGAARAATGTCCCCTGTGCCAGCTTAAGAGCTCAGGTCTGCCACAGGTGTCCCCTTGTCCTGGGGGATCCGGCCTGTGCTCTGAGTGGCAGAGAGGGGAAGGRGCACTGAGGAAGGTGCTGTGCGACCCTGTGATGGAGCCCACCCTGCCAGCCTTTCCAGGCTGGTTTCAGAGTAACAAATCTCATCGAACTCGTGGATGGCATATAAAAGAGGGGTACAAGGCCACCTCTGGGAGGGCCAGGAGCACCCGAGTGCTGCAGTGGGGCTYGGGGAGATGAGCAGGAGCAGCAGGAGCAGCCGGCGTGTCCTGGCAGGAGCAGAGGGCAGGAGCATCCTGGGCTGTGAAACAGCGGCACGGTGAGGAGGCAAAGAGAAGTGATGGCCTGCCCTGCCCTCCCTGCAGCTATCGAGATACAGCAAACACTGCCGGGCCCCAGCACAGCACAGGGCATCAGCAAGGTGAGAGACTTCAGCTGAGGCCAGAAACCTGAGGGCTGGTGTAGCCATGATATTTTCTGAAAAATCCTTTCCTTAGGATTTTTCCTCCTGAGAAGCTGAGAGGCCTCAGGAACAAAAYGTAAMCAATGGTTWTCTGCTGCTGTGGAATGCAACAGGTGSRTCTGTGATTGGTYTCATGTRGTTGTTTCTAATTAATGGCCAATCACAGTCAGCTGGCTTGGACTCTGTTCGAGACACAAACTTTTGTTATCATATCCTTCCTTTTCTATTCTTAGCCAGCCTTCTGATSAAATCCTTTCTTCTATTCTTTTAGTATAGTTTTAATATAATACATATCATAAAATAATAAATCAAGCCTTCTGAAACATGGAGTCAACATTCTCATCTCTTCCCTCATCCTAAGAGCCCTGTGGACACGGTCACAGGCTGGAGCACTTGCAGTGTAAGAAACAGCTGAGAGGATTGGATTTGTTCAACCTACAGAAGAGATGGCTTTGAGAGGCATCATGGCAGCCTCTGTGAGGGGTTATTGAGAGGACAAAGCTGGGCTCCTCACTGTGGTGCATGGCACAAGGACAGGAGACAGTGGGCAGAAGTCAAAACAACAGAGAAAAGAGAAAATGCCACTCTCATAAAAATAAAGTAYTGGTTTGTGGATCCACAGGGGCTGTGGGTTCCCCGTCCTTGCGTCCTTGAAGGGTTTCAGGATCAAACTGAACAAAGCCCTGAGCACCCTGGTCTGAATTCAATGATGACCATAATTTGAGGAGGAAGCTGAACTAGAGATATCACAAGGACTCTTCATTTTCAAGTGATTCTCTGATACTATTTCCAGAAAAAAACCCATGTGGGAGAGATGGAAAGTCTCCACGACCAAAATAACCCCAGATCTTTGCTTGTGCAAAGACTTCTGAAGCACCTGGAGAGGAACCAGCATTTTACAAGTGTAATAGTAAACAGAGAGGGCATTCCCTTCCTTTAGGTCATGGATCCACAGACTGCCACCAACCTTCCCAACTGCCTTTGTGTCTAAGCCATAAATAAACTCCATTTGTCTGTCTGCAGGGGGACTTCAGCACTTAAGGGCTTGGCAGGAAATATTCTGGGACTGAAAACATGGCTTAGGACCTGTCAGCCACTTGGAAATACACACAATCCCTTTAATGCTCAGCATATACTTACATGGCCCACTCCAGCTTCTCATTCTTGATGGAGTTGTACAGTGTCTGAAAAAAGAACATGGAATTAGCTGTGTCTGCTTATGGAGCCATCTCCTCCTCCACACCCTGTGTTCTTGGGGATCCTTTTCCTGCTGAACTGTCCTGGAGAAGCTTTTCCCAGTGAGCAGGATGGCTGCTGTCCTGCTGGACCCCTTCTTTGTGTGTGCCACRCTGGGAATTGGGCTGGACACAGCACAGCAGAGGGCTCTGGCAGCCAGCCCTGCTCAGGAGCCTGAATGTGACATTTCTGACTCATTCTGGGTGCYGTACCTAGTTCTGAGTGAATCCTGGCCTACACACAGTGGTAGAAGAGTCTGGGATAYGCCATGACACCTTCAATGTCTTAACTAGGTGAAATTACAGGGGAGGCTTGAACTGAGTAGCAGGGGAGGGATGAATGACTTTGGAATCAGCTTTTCCAGTTCCTTCTGTGCACAACTCCAGTGGCTTCCCTGGGGCACTGGAAAAGAAGCAGGAATGGGCTAGCAGAGCAGAATRTGGAGGTGGTCCTGACCATACAGAGGGGTAGGAATAGGGTGAGGATGCTGGGAGATGGAGATGTCACCCCATGTGACATGATGTGACACCCCTGATGTGGCACCTCTCATTCCAACCTCCTTCCATAAAGTGAAATTCAGGCCAGGCTGCTGGACCTGCAGCAGGTGCAGAGAGCAGTGGTGCTGCTAAACCATGTGGCAGGAGAAAATATTCCCTTTGGGACATGAACCAGATCCCATGGTAGTGCACCGGGTGTGTTGGAACATTGCATTTCACCACATGGTAGCGGAGGCCAAGAAAAGTTTTGTGCTGGATGGTTGTGCTTTGGGGTGGGGAGTACCTTGCTTTGGGCATTGTCTGAAATGCTGGGGGAAAAGGGCCCCTGGTAGGCTCTGGGGGCAGGTATGCCACAAATCTGGATAAAACACCAGCAGGGAACAGACCTGTTTTGGCTCACTGCAAGTTAGCAGAGACATTCATRGGGGTTACAATTCTTCTCCTGAAACAACTGGAAAATGCTGATTGAAGGGCTCAGGGTGTCCCAACAGGACTAGGGGGCACTGCAATAATAATGACAGTRTCCCACTGTCTATTTATTAATCACATTACCTTCAGCAAATCCTTGGCAAAGTCCTTCCCATCGTTCAGCCCATCCAGGTTTGCTATGAACTGTTGGCATGACATCTTCTTGCCAATGTTCTGTAAGGCAAAGAAGCAGCTCAATAAACTTGTGGGGAGTTTTGACTTTCATCAGTGTCTTTCAAACAACAATTTTATATGTAGTTCTGAAGCCTGGGCTTGTCCCAGGAACTCAAAGGGCTTCTGATCTGATTTGCTGTTGGGCTCTCTGCTTTATTTGCTCATGCCAGCATCCAAATGTTTCAAATGGCCTCTTTTTTAATGGTGGAAATAAGACACCTGAAAATGGCCTCTSCAGCTCTTGCTGGGGTGGTCCTGGGTGCAGGCTCTGTGTCTCAGAACTCAAGACAAGCACTCCACCTGCTGAAATGACAATGTTTGGATGGGGCTCCAAGCTTGCTGTGAGAGAAGTGGTGTGAGCTTGCAGTGCCAGCACCTGGAACAGTCAGCACTGGGCAGGGGAGTGCTGCTCCTTGATGGAAGCTGTTATTTTTGATTGCCAGTACAAAAAATAATGGTCCAGCCACTGGTACTGTGGAGAGGGCAACACATGTACACTGGGAGAATCCCACAGCCTGGAACACACTCAGCACCAGCTAATGCCAACAATGTTTGGGACTGATGCTTCCAGGCCACCTGGCCTCCCTGATATCAYCTGTGGTATCTGTCTTGCCAAACCCTTCATCCCTCACTCCCTCAGCCTGCAAGGGTCGAGGCAGGCAGCCCCTTCCCAAGCCTCCCCTGCAATCCCACCTCCCCAAAGGGATGGAGCAGAGGTGGGGAGGAGTCAGTGGCAACTATAGGGCTCAGAAAAAGGAGTTTGATGTCACAAAGGAAAGATGGGGGTCTCCAGTGCCATGCCATATCCTTCACAGCCTCAGTGTGTGGGGCAGATCCCAGTGGCATCACTTGGAGGGGGCAGTGGAGCCAGGGAGGACAGCATGAACTGCCATTGGTGGTCCCAACAGCTTCCTGACACTGCTGGGCTTCACATCAAGGTATGGGCAGGGTGAGCATCCAGGAGGATGTGGGAGGATGGCCCAGAACAGCAGAGCCAGAGCCCTGCTCAGGGCTCAGTGAGGAACAGGAAGGGCCTCAGTGGGTCTGGCAGGGGATGATGCTGCAGCAGATATTACAGGAGATACCCTGCAGGGTGAGATGTGTCCTCTGTGCAAGGAAATAACCTCCTGAAAGAGATGACCCCAGAAACCTCTGCCCACAAATGTGCACTGCAGGTGACCTGGGGGCTTCTCCCCAGATGAAGGCAGGAGGAAGAAGTGAGGCCTTGGGATGAGCTCACYGTGCCCCCTGCACCCCCTGCCTCYTGTYRCAGACATCTTTTATGAA
Organism: Cardinalis cardinalis; assembly: GCA_014549065.1. NCBI lineage: Eukaryota > Metazoa > Chordata > Aves > Passeriformes > Cardinalidae > Cardinalis > Cardinalis cardinalis. The sequence goes on from JACDOX010000032.1 coordinate 540,673, forward strand.
AAATCCTTTCCTTAGGRYTTYTCCTCCTGAGAAGCTGAGAGGCCTCAGGAACAAAATGTAAMCAATGGTTCTCTGCTGCTGKGGRATGCAACAGGTGCATCTGGGATTGGTCTCGTGTGGTTGTTTCTAATTAATGGCCAATCACAGTCAGCTGGCTTGGACAGAGAGTCCAAGCCACAAACCTTTGTTATCATTCCTTCYTATTCTATTCTTAGCYRGCCTTSTGAKGAAATCCTTTCTTCTATTCTTTTAGTATAGTTTTAATGTAATATATATCATAAAATAATGAATCAAGCCTTCTGAAACATGGAGTCAGATCCTCTTCTCTTCCCTCATCCTGAGACCCCTGTGAACACGGTCACAGCCTCCTGTGTGTGCAAACGGGGCTGCACAGCCAGCCAGGCATTGCCTTGGAGCAGCTCTGCCTGATACTCCTCATTATGCCTCCTGCTGGTGCCAGCTCCAGATGAGCTGGCTCCCTYGAGAGATCAAGAAAAAGAGGAGTAAAGCACTGTTACAAATCTGCAGTGCCCGGGGACTGCTGTGGCACAACACAGCTCAGCCCTYGTGGCTTCCTCCCGGGGAGCTGCATCAGCCAGAGCTGCCAGCCAGGGCTCAGTGGGTACAGGGGCTGCAGGAGGCTCAGGAAAGGAGCACACATGCAGGGATTGCAGCAGAGAGGAGAGATTTGTGTGCTTGCTGGCCAGCAGTGAATTTGGGACAGAAAAGATACAGGAAAAATCCAGCAGAACCAGAGTGTGGGTGGAGGAAGGGAGGAGGGCAAGGAGCCTGCAGAAAGGAGCTGGGAGGTGAGGCAGGGGCTGCCTGAGACTTTGAGGCACAGGAACTGCTCTGCAGGGAGAAGGTGCCCATTCCCAGCCCTGCCCTGAGGCAGGGGAGCAGAATGCACAGCACTGCCTCTGAGCCCAAAGAGTGATTCAGCACTGGATGCACTTCCAAAAAGCATTTTTGAAGTGAGTGGATACAGTGAGATAACACAAATCATGTCTCACAGGCCCTTTTTGGGGTTCCTCATGTGTGTGTCTGAGGCTCCATGGCCAGGAGGGCCAACAGTGGCAGTGGGAAAGGACACAGCCCTGAGCTTTGTCTTGTCTTTGCCCCAGGGCACAGATGGAGCAGGGCAGTGCTTTCTTTGCCATAAGATCCCCTGGAGTTCACACAGCACCAGCAGAGCAAGGCAAGGCAGAAATTTGCAACAACTTGGATTATCCTACATATTTAGTCTTGATGCCCTAGGATTTAGCTTTTYAAAAAGCATTTTTGGAAGTGAGTGGATGCAATGAGATAACACAAATCACGTCTCACAGGCCCTTTGTGGGGTTTCTTTGGGGCTCATGTTCATCCCAAGGGATGCCTTCCTTTTTGTTTCATGATCTGTCCCTTTCTCTGGTGCAAGAGACCTCTGAGCTAACGTGGGGCAGCAGCCACGCTGTGGAAAAGCAGCTAATTGCTGGGTAATTGATGTGGTTGTGGATGTGTTCTAGGCTGCAGGAACAAAATCATGCCCCTGCTAGGAACCAACCTGCAAATTCCGGGTGCCAGTGAGCCCTGGGCCACACAAACCTGCTGTGGGCAGCCTGGTGTCACCCTGCTCACACCTCAGAGCTCCCCAGCCCTCCCYGGGCTGCAAACACTGCACTGCTGCTGAGCCCTGAGCTTGGCTTAGGCACACCACCACAGGGTTTGTAAGATTAATAGTGATGGACAAATGGAGTTAGGACCTGCCCAGGATCCCATTTCAGGCTTTGCTTGGYGCTCTGCTTTTTGAACAAATCCCATTATTTCTCCAGAAGGTGGCCTTTCCTAAAGCACCAAAATGCACCCATGAGTGCTGGTGATGCAAAGGTGTTGATCTGTCACTGTCCTCCCATGGCCAAGAGGGCCAAGGGTGGCAGAGGGAAAGGACACAGCCCTGAGCTTTGTCATCYTGGGGCAGATGGGGCAGGGCAGTGCTTTCTCTGCCATAAGAACTCCTGGAGCTCAAACAGCATCAGCAGAGCAAGGCAGAAAGTTGCAACAGCTTGGATTATTCTMCATGTTTATTCTTGATGCCTTAGGATTTAGCTTTTCTATTTTTCAGATCCTGCTTTAGTGTATAGCTCTAAAACTCCATGGCCTGTCAGCTGCTGTTCTCCCACTTTATTGAGATAAAACAATTCCTTTCTAGGCCTGGAACTCAAGGACACCTCACTGTCTCAGGCCCCAGAGATGTAAACAACAGTGAATTGAGGGGAATAACTTGGAGTAAATGACTTCATTACCTGAAGCTGTAATTTGAGAAATAACCCCTGATATGTAAATTAACCAAACTTAAAATTGTCCGAAAAACTCATGACCATCTTCCATCCTGGGTGTAGCCCCTTGGAAGCTTTTGACTGCCCAAGGTGTACCTATGGAAGGCCTTCAATAAATACCTGCTTTTATTCTCTGAAGTTTGTCTAGCCTCTATTTAAGGTGGCCACTCCAAGGCATCAGCCTCGGGGTGCTTGCTGTACTTGGAATGTTCTTGGTGACCACTGGCTTTTAACACCAATGCCAGGTGCTTCCATGAAYAGGAAATGTCTCATTTTAAAGTTTTCTGGGTGGTTTGGAAACAGAGTCTGAGTGCACCTGAGTAGAAAATCAAGAGTGCTAAGGCCAAAATCTCCTGCTCTAAAGCTCTGTGCTGGAATACRGAACTAGACCATGCCAGGACACTGATGTGAGGAGCTGCCCCTTTACAGACACACATCCACCCCTCTCCTCACCAAGGGCATCTCCCACTCCAGGAATTCACAGCAAAACACTGCAACACACACAAAACATTAAAAAGGAAAATAAAATCTAAAGTGACATGGAATGTCATGGCAGCATCTCTAACAAGGAGGGGTGGGGGATTAAGTCACACATTCCCAGGTACACCACAGCTCATGGAGGTTTTTTTACACCAGGAACATTTCATGTGATGATATCAGCTGCTAATGGCTTGCTAAGTAGGGAAGAACACTGCACAATCACTTAGGATTCCAGACAAACAAAATTCCTTACTGTTTTTAACACAATCAAAACAAGTCAAATGCCAGTGCTTTAAAGCAAAACACTAGAAGGACTGCACTTACCACCTGGTAAAGGGTTAAAGAGCAGAAAGAGAGGTTCCAGGAGCAGAAGGAAATTTAAAAAAAAATTTAAAAAAAAAGGAGGAAAAGGAGAAGAAGAAATTAATGTTACACATGCAGAAAAATAAAGAGAAGATTTTTCAAAGAAAAGCTCAGGCATTTGCACACCTGGTCAAAAGAAAGCTATTTTTTCTGTGCCTAGATATCATGAGAACATTTCTTCTTACCAGGCCTCTGAGCCAGCTTGTCCATGAAGAATAGAAATGGTAAGGTTTTTGAGGTTTAGGTTGGTTTTTTTTGTCCCTTCAATTATGTTTATCTTCCCAGAGGCATATTTTGGAATTYTTTTTTTGCTTAAAAAATCTAGACAAAATAAGATTACTTTGGATTGAAGTCATATACTTTGCCTTTTGCCACAATGCTGCTTTTGCTGCTGCAGGAAATGATTTGATGGAAACAATTCCTAGCTTCCAACCATTTTGGCTGGAGGATGGATGCTCTATGAGACTGATCCCACCACTATCCCACTGTGKGCAGAGACAGGTCACTGGGAGCCTCTAGAAGGTGCTGAGAGATCTTCTCACAGCTTCTGCCATTTTCCAGCCACTTTTCTGGGCACTGAGCTCTGCTCACTCTATTTTTTATCTATGAAACTCTCCAGTGGCTGCCTGTTACATCCTGGGGAAAAGGAACAGCTGAACWCACTTCATGTTTTGGGTAGGAAAGATCAAATCCAGACCTGTGTAAAGCCACTGGCCCCCTCTCAGCAGTTTTTGGGGAGAGGTGTCTGCACCACGAGAGGGAGCAGCCCCCAGGGACTGGCAGGGAGGAGCTCACTGAGAGCTCCTGGGCAGGGCTGAGCTGGGCAGCAGGAGGGGAGGCAGCACTGCCTGGCCCAGGCAGGATCACTGATGGCAGCAGGACACATCCCTTTGGTGTGAGTGTGCAGTGACACTCAGGTGTGCACTGTCCCCAGGTACCCAAAATTCCACCTGGAGCAGGTCAGAGAACTCTCTGCCAAGCCATGTCAATTGTCCAGCAACACACCCAGCACCAGGGAACAGAGATCTACCCTGGGAATTCCTTCCTGGGAAGGAATAAAGRATGGATGCTCCTCCAGGGGCTACTTACATGGCCATGGAGGTCTGTGTTGAGCAGCATCAGGGCACAGGTGAGTGTATGGATCCCATCTGAAACACACAACAGTCACACAGCTGGGGCTGGTCACTCCCCTTCTCATGCAGCTCTGGTGTTTGCTGTCTTGGCAGCCCAGCCATTGCTAAACCAAGGCCAGTCTGGGAACCTTAAAGAATATCTGCTCCCTTCAGCTGTGTAGGATTTAACAAAACAAACCAAAACAAACAACACAAAAAACCCCAAAGACCTCCTCTTTTCCCTCAGACGTCACCTTTTCCTAAAACAACCACCATAAAATTGGCTTCAAAACAGTTTTCCTTTAGAAGACCAAACTTCCCACTTCTAAACCCAAAGCAGCTGCTTGTGAAAGTAAGATTCCAGGAGAGTAATATTCCAGTCCCTGCCTCCTCCCTGGTGCTTTCTAGCCCTTCTGTGAGGTCCTTCAAGGACCAGTCCATGTGCCAGAATGCGCTTGCCTCTCAGYGCTGTGAGCTGGCACGTGGAGACTGTCTGGCTCTGTTTGGAGAGGGTCTGTCAGCACCCAGCATCCCCAGCCCTTCTCAGGGCAGGGACAATGCCCAGGGCAGGGACAGTGACCAGGGCAGGGACAGTGACCAGGGCAGGGACAATGCCACAATGCCCCGGGCAGGGCCAATGCCACAATGCCCAGGGCAGGGACAGTGACCAGGATGGGGAACAATGCCCAGGGCAGGGACAGTGACCAGGGCAGGGACAATGCCCAGGGCAGGGACAGTGACCAGGGCAGGGCCAATGCCACAATGCCCAGGGCAGGGACAATGCCCAGGGCAGGGACAATGACCAGGGCAGGATCCCTGGGGACGGCAGAAGCTGCGGCCGTGTCTGCCTGGCTGTGGGTGGTTTGGCACTCCTGCCCTGTGCCCAGGAGCCCCGTGGCATGGCAGGGAGGCAGAGGAGGGGCAGCAGTACCTTCAGAGGTGCTCTCCTCGGGGTTGCAGTGGCAGTAGCGCCGGGAGAAGTGGATCAGCACCCGCTCCCGCTCCTGCGTCTCTCCCATCAGCGGGAACGCCTTCAGGAACGTCCTGCACACACAAAGGGATGCTCAGAGATGGCCTGGCCAAGGTGGGAGATGGAAAAGGCTCATTTGTCCTCCCCTCAGCCCCACAGCCCACAGAGGGGGTGCAAAGGGATCCRTGGAGCTGTGCAGGGGAATTGCTGCCAGCTGGGATCTGATCCACCTCGGGCATGGTGGCACCAGGATGGGTTGCCCATTCCAAAGAAAATGATTACGCCCACTTGCTCTGATTCTGTGGGATGGGATTCCTGGGAGAGCTGCTCCCCACCCTGGGGAAGGAGRTTCTGGGCCCTCCTGTTGAAGCCCATTCTGGAGGCCAAACCGTGATACCAAAGACTGAGTGACAGCCTGGATCTCCCCCCAGCCCCTGCTCCTGCCACATGGACGGCTCACACAGTGCTGGGAAGCCTGGAGGAAATCCCAAAATCCCACCACTCTCTCCATCCCAGAGCTCACCTGAGTGCTTTGTCAAGGGTCAGGCCAGTGAAGTCAAAGAAGCTGAGATACTCCTCTGCTACCAGCTTGCTAAATTCGTTACTGTAATTAAAGAGGGAGWGGTCAGCCCCTTCATCGGGGAAGAAGACACTGTCCACAAGAGGAACAGCAGAATGCTGCCTCTGGGCCAGCCAAATCCCARCAAGACACTGCAGACACCATCTGAGACACAGGGAGAATTGCTCCTGGCCTGGAGTGCTGCTGGCAGACCTCCCTGATGTGCCCACAGCCAGCCCCAGACACCTGAGAATGAGAGACACCTGCCCTGCTGCACCCCTGTGTTGTGCTGCTGGCCAGGCAGAGCCTGCTCCCAAACCAGCCAGAGGAGCCATGGGCATATCCTGAGCTCCTCCAACACCTGGCTCTCTCCCAGTGCTGGCTGTGTCCCCCCTCCCACTGCAATGTTCCTGCTCTCACCCACAGAGGCTTCCATCCCACACTCCCAGCACAGCCCCTGCTCCTGGGGCAGGTGGGTGCTGCTGGACACTGCAGCAGGAGAGCTCCAGGAGCTCCAGGCAGGGCTGCTGGCTCTGCCAAGGGAGCTGGACAGTGTCACAAGACATCAGAAGTCAGCCAGATCCCTGCAAACAACAAATTCCTGCATTTCCAGGGACTCAGTGACATAGATGGGACTCTTCTCCCTGAGCCCCAGARGCAGTTAAGATGCCCCAGGCCATGGGATAACAACAGGGGCCAGGGCATGACCCTGTCCCACCCTAAGATGGACTTTTGTGTTGCTCTGGTTTCCTCACTCAGGAATTATCCTCCTCTGTCTCTGTGCCAGCACCAGCCCTTCCTGCAGGAATGGGTGACACTCCCACCATGACAGAGACATTCCTGCAAGGAGAGCAGGGCATTTCCCATGGGGACATTCCTGCCATGCTCTGGCTGGTGGCCCTGCAAGGCATTTCCTGTGGGGACATGCCTGGCAACCTCTGCCTGCTGCCCTTTCAGCCTCCTCAGACCTCCTCTCACCTTACAGCCCAGCCTGATGCTCCATCCCTCTGCCTGCTTTGGGAGGCTGCAGGCACCCCGAGTTCTGGCTGGGTCACAAGCCACCCCAGAGGGACACAGGAGCCCTGGACTTTTCTCCCAGTCCATTCCCATCTGTCTGGACATGGAAAATTTGTGATGTTTAACCTGAATCCCACTGCCCTGAGCAGCAGGGCTCCTTTTGGCATCACCTGGGGCACTTCAGTGCCATAAGAACCTGTGTGRATAAAATCTCATCTCTGGGGGGTGAAACAGGCCTTGTGCCCTTGTTGTGCCGCCCAAGGCTGGGACCCTGACAGACCCCACATCCCTGAGCAGTGCTGGAGCTGTCCTGGGCTGCTGCCACAGGGATTTGGTGAGCACAATTCTGGGAAACCCTACAGGGAAGTGCCACCTTCACAGCCTGGGACAGTTCAAGCAGCACAAGATGTGCCTGTGGGCACTGATGGAGCTGAGGGCCACAGACCAATGCTGGAACTAGAGTCTTCCATGGAGAGTTCAGTTGCCCAAACACCTGCCAATGGTAATTTCAGGGTTTTAGGTTAATTTCACAGAACTGAGGCAGATGGAAACAAACTGTGGGGAGATATCCAACCTGCATTTCCTTGTTTGTCAAGCCTTTTCTGCCTGTTTGACAATGATGAATAGTTTTGGCTTTGGTTTACTTTATCTTTTTTTATTTTTTTAGAAAATTGCCAATTATCACAAAGAAAAAAGAAGTGATAAAATGAGATTTCACTTTTTGTACAGCCCTCCTACATAGAGCTGGTCTGAAAGCATCACTTAAACTTAGTCTGTTCCCAGCACTATAGGTTGGTCTTACATTGCCTTAAGTGAGCAAGACTGACTTAATACCTATATTAATACCTATAAATACCTATCTTCACCCTATTTCCTTTTCTCCTCTGCCAATCCACCAAGAGTCTGCAGCTCTATTTAGGTCTCATGTCAGGAAATGGTTCAGATGTCAAAACCCAGCTGATCAAAACAAAACTTTTGTTTCAAAGGCAGTGTGAGTTCCCAGATGTGGGTCACCAAACAGCCTCCCAAGGGTTGCAGGTGTGAGTGAGGACTGCAGGAAATAGCAAAGGGACAGACTCAGAAACCCAGTGYTTGAAAGTTCCCCCCTCAGTGAGCTGTCATGGCAAATTTAAAAGAAAGGAGAAAGATGTTACACACCTGAGGCAAGAGCAACCAGCAATGCACCTGCTGCAAGAACCTCAGCAAAGGAGGAGAAGGAGGGTGTTGCCAGGTGATGCAAAGAGCCTCTCTAGGAGACAATTGCTAGGCTCCTTCTGTCCCAGCACTAAGCTGGGAATCACACACAAGCCTTGGTAGTGAAAGTGTGGGTATTTGCTGAGGGACAGGTGTGTTCTGCTGATCTGGGCAGGGGGAGACATTCCAAGGACAAAAGAAAAAGAAAAAATCCCAGCAACACAGGTTATATCTGATCCAGGCRAAGGATGATGGGGATTGGTGCCTTCACACCCACTGGCATCCTAAAATAATCTGTTACTGCTACACTCGTTGCTGTTACTCTGTCTCTTAGAAATCTCTGTACCTCTCCCACTTTTGAATATTTTTTGATTTCCCTTCTGCCTTACCCAGGCAAATCTACCAGCTGAAGAGCCTGGACCTCCCTGTGTGTCCCTGGCTCTCCAGCCAACCCTTCCTACCCTCGTACACACAGGGCTGGGAGGCTCTGCAGCAAGGACATTTTGGGGWGCAGACATGAAAAACCTGGGGAGTGGAGGGAGCCCAGTGCATGGGCAGGTCTGGCACCCAAACCCTTCAGCCTGGGGATTGCTTTAGTCCTGCTGGGCTCTTTCCAAAGGCAGGAAGCTCTCGGTTCTGGTGGGCGGCAGCTTGTGACATTTACTGCCCAATACCACAGGCAGCATGGAGCATTTATATTTTAAGGATACTGAGCTCCCAGCTTCAACTGGGAAGATCTCCTGTTGGGGAAGATGAAACAGGAAAGCCTTATAAAAATGATTGCCTGGCAAAAGATTTTGAGAATATGGAAAGTATAAGCGAGAYTGGAATGAAAGCAAGCTTTGAGATMCCTYAGTTACTGAACAACTGGAAAACAATGGYRTGGCCAGCTGAAGGTAATCCCCTTTTGATGGAACAACACCCTCTGYYTGCAGACAGSYCCAAGGGTCAGAGCAGACCCYRC
>JACDOX010000032.1:568556-578934 GCA_014549065.1 Cardinalis cardinalis
AAAGGAAAGGAAAGGAAAGGAAAGGAAAGGAAAGGAAAGGAAAGGAAAGGAAAGGAAAGGAAAGGAAAGGAAAGGAAAGGAAAGGAAAGGAAAGGGAAGAGCAGCTTCCCTCCCCTAAATCAGACTGAGATGCACTTATTTGGCTTGAAAACACAGACTCAGCCAAGATTTGCTGACAGCCAACAGGGCTGAAACTTCCCTGCCTGAAATTAGAGGGTGTTAGGGCACGAAACGTGGCAATCCCACTAAAGTCAGCAGCTCCACTTGGGCATAAAGCTGTCTGCACAGAGGACCTGCAAGGAACAGCCTGGGAACACRAGATCTAATATGAAGGGACTTTAATACATCTCCAGGACCAAATCAAGACATTTGAGAGGCAAAGTGGAGAGAGGAAGCCACTACAGGGGAACAGACAGGACAATGGTGTAGGAAAATCACTGCTCTCAGACTAGGATGTGAACATCAGCCCTTTTCCTAGTGAATACTTTGCCCATAAGCTCACCTCAGCAGGCAGGTTTAGCCCAAAATTTCCACTTTTCCTTTCAAAACTGCAGGAAACATTCTTGTAAAAGAAGCATGGGCTAAGTAAATCTTTCCAAGGCAAACTGATGATCACTGACCTTCTGAAAGCTGCCTGTTGGCTGTAGAAAACCAAGGTAGGACAAACAGTTCATCATTCTTCCATGCTGGAGAAGTCTCTCACTCATTCTGTTCTCTGGAARGGGTGTCTGTTTTGCAGGCAGCATGACCACTCTCTCCTTTCTCCAGCATCTTTCACTGAAGGAAAAATGGTCTGGGGCACACCTACATTTTTGGTGGATCCATCAAATTTGTGTAATGATGTGCTGCCTGCTCAGTCTCCCAGGCTGCAGTCAGCAGGGTGTAGAAATGGCAGAAAATATAATTGCATTTTTATTCTCAGAACTTACAGGCCAGGGTGGATTCACTGAAGGAAAAGCAGGATTTCTCTGCTCTGTTGGGATGTGTTGAGTAATCATTATCTTTCACATGGCATAGGAGATGCTGCTCAGAACTTGGGTATACCAGAACTTGCTTGAATACATGGAAAAGCACTTTGAGTGAGAGTCAGCTCACCCAAATGTAGACATCTCCAGCTGAGCTCAGCCRCCAGGGTTCAGAGTCAGCAGAAAGGCTGGGTCTGATCTGCATCAGAAGTTTCTGTTAAAGCAGAAGAATTCACTCTGCTGCTCTGTGCCCCCCAGCCTGGATGCAGCYCCAGCTCTGATGCTTCTGCTGCAAACAGCCACAGGAAAAGCACRGGGCTGCTGCCCAGCCCTGCTGAGCATGCTTGGGCTGCAAACCCTTCCACAGCAACATCTTACTGTGACACGGCCAGATCTGGCCTCCCGAAGCATGAATGCCTCTGAGCAGCCTGAAATGTTGAAGCTGACTTGTTCTGAAAACACAGCAAGTTGCCCAGAAAGTGCRAGTGAAACCCTGGTGGAGCCATTTTGCAGCTCCTGTGCAGAGGCTGGGTCTGCCCTTAATGGAYGTGCTGGATAACCATGGTGAGAGCCCTGGGATTTCCCTGAGGAAGGACTCTAACAGGCACACTCTAGACTGATGTAAAGGTGCTTCACAGGGACAAGGATGCTGCTTCTCCTCAGGAGAATTACGAAAAGAGCAAAAAGCTCATCAGGATGATGTAATTGCAGCAGGACAGTGTTTTAACCACACCTGCTCTGGACCAAAAGGTTCTCCCAACTTCTGAGACACCCTGCACTAGGTTTTGTGGCAAGGGTAGAGCAGAGCTGCTGCACCAGCCTGCAGTAGGGTCATTGTTGTTCTTAGCAGACTCTTTTAGGTGTTCTCAGAGCTTTTCTCCTGATCCTTAGACATCTTTACATTTGGGCATCAGACAGTGACTTTGGGAATGGATGAATTACGTGCTGGACTGAGGCTTTACTGAAGCACAGAGGGGCCTGCCAGAAATCAGTGTGCTGTAAAGATGAAAGAGCTTCAGGAGATGAGTGCTGCTCAGCCTGGTGCAGCCTGTGACCCAATGACACAGTGGCACACGAGGAGTGGCAGCTGGGTTTGCTGCAGGGCACAAGTGTGCAAACTGCAGTGGTGTGCCTGGCCCTGGGAATCTCTGACTGCTACAGTGTGCAGAATCAAAGGGACAGTGTCCCCACAAGGTGCACTCCTTGCAGTTTGCTGTTATCTGGAGAGCAGTGCATTTCCTGCTCTTCTGCTTTCAGGAAATACCCAGCTCATAAAGCACAGGCTTTGCTACAGAACCATTCCCTACATCTGCCAGGTGCTGCTGGAATTTTGTGCCACTTTTCTGCTCCCCTGCTCTGATGGCAGTAATAGTAACACATCTGCATTTTAGGTGTTGCTATCAAGCTGTGATCCTGCACATCCTAAGCTCCTGCCTTTCACCTACTCTGCTCCTGGTCCCCAGGCAGCTCTGGATCAACATTCCCATCAGGCATTTTGGAATCACCTCCTCTTGGACTTACTCCAGCTCTCACAGCAGGGGCACAGAGGAAATCCTCAACCTCTGCACACTGAACTCTCCCCATTCCTGCAYGGAAAAATGAAAAGACTCTGGAGGAAGCCTGTAAGGGTGAAAGGAGGTAGATCCAAAAGTTTGGTATAAAAATCTTTTGCTCTTTCCAGACAGTCTTAYGGTTTGGGGAGAGGGATTAATCCCTCCCTGGTGTCCCATGGCTCCTGCAGAGGCAGGTCCCAGCTGTGCATGCACCAAGCAYGCTTTCACCATGCTCAGGTGCTGTGCTTTAAGGATCACCTGCAGGATGGGCTCCAGTGGCACACACCTGTCCCACCAGCCCCTAGGAAGGAGCCACCAAAGGAAACTGCCTCAGCTGCTGCAGCAAATAAATTCTCTCCACTTCTGTAAGAATAACCAGCCCCATGATTATCTGCTGCCTCAGTTTCCACACCCATGCATACAGAAAGCTGCCTCCTGGGTTCTGRGGAAGAGGAAGGGCTTTCATGTTGAGAAAATTCCAAGAGACCTGGATAAACTGCCTTGAAAGGACACACCATGTCCTTTCCTGGAAAGGCAGGTTAACACTCCCAGTTGCAGGCAGGCAGCTCCTGTTTCCAAGCTCAGGACTCTGGTGAGGAGTGGCTTGAATAGCTGCCCTTGCCTTGTGCTGCTAACTTAGGAGGCAAAACCTAAATACTCATTAAGGCAGCACTTGGCAGAAACCCCATCCTCAATTACAAAAATCAATTCATTTTTTTATGAGTCTGAAGCCTTTGGGGCCTTATAATCTAATTAAATAAAGCTTTCTCACTTTCCTCTTGCCTGCTCCCCTAGCTTCTGTTGTACCAGTAAAGACAAATATATATTTTTAATTTAGCAGAATTCCCCTGCATCGTGTATCCCCTTCTGGCCAGAAACCCCTTCTGTTCCCCCCATGCCTGTGTCCTGCTCGGGCAGGCTGCATCCACWGCCTGATGGCTTTTGTTCCTAGCAAGTGCCAGAGCTCCAGGCTCCCAGTTCTCCTCCATCCACTCCCACAGGCTGGGTACCAGTGCCTGTTTGAGGAGAATCTGGGAAGGAGCAGAGCCCCACTCAAGGAGAGCTCAGCATTGGGAGCRGTGCCTTGTGACCGGGTTCACAGGGATCTGAGGATGAGGGAAGAGAKGAGGATCTGACTCCATGTTTCAGAAGGCTGATTTATTATATTATGATATATATTATATTAAAACTATACTAAAAGAATAGAAGAAAGGATTTCATCAGAAGGCTGGCTAAGAATAGAAAAGAAGGAATGATAACAAAGGCTTGTGGCTCAGACTCTCTGTCCGAGCCAGCTGACTGTGATTGGCCATGAATTAGAAACAACCACATGAAACCAATCACAGATGCACCTGTTGCATCCCACAGCAGCAGATAACCATTGKTTACATTTTGTTCCTGAGGCCTCTCAGCTTCTCAGGAGGAAAAATCCTAAGGAAAGGATTTTCCATAAAAGATGTCTGCGACAGTGCCTCGTCTCACACTGAGGGCAGGACCCATCCAAGGCTGCCAGGTCTGTCTGCCATGGCACACCCTGAGTTGGAAGGGACCCACAAGGATCATCTAGTCCAGCTCCTGGCCCTGCACAGGACAGCCCAGCAATCCCACCCTGTGCCTGAGAATGTTGTCCAAACCCTCCTTGCACTGCCAGGACRAGATGCTGCTTTAGGACATGCAAGGGGAGAGGCTGTGGGTGACCTGGAGAAGGTGCCATAGGATCCCCAGATGGTTTGATAGAAAAGGACGTTAAAGATCACCTCATTCCAAAGCCCTGCCGTGGGCARGGTCACCTTCCACTAGAGCAGGGCCATCCTCTCTTCCTGTGTCCAGCACCAGCCAACAGCACGTGGCTGTGCACAGAGTGGGCAGAGACCTCTGTGAGTGTGCCCAGGCCCTGCTGGGGAGGAGGCTGCAGTCAGCAGGTCCTGCTCTCTATATGGCAGCACCTGATGTTTCCCTGAGCTGCCCTCAGATCCCAGTTCTGGATCAGGCGCTGGAGGAAGCCTGGAAGGTACCACAGGGAACATCATCTCCACCTCTATGGGGCTTTTGCCTAGAACTGTGTGAAATTTTTTGGAAGAATTGTTCACTTGCTGAAAATTGCAATTATAGGTCAGCTAGACCTTACCTAGGGTTGTGATGCACTTGTGCTGAAACCACTGAAGAGCTAGATTAAATTAAAAAAAAAAAAAAAGTTGCAAGAACAGAGCTTTTTGCCTTGACTTTGGAGCATGTAAGCAAATCCCGAAAACAAAAAATACAACCCTTCAATTTAGTTTGGTATCACAGCATTTCTCTACTATCTTACAATTTTTTAAAGATTTAAAAGAAAAAGATATTTGGGTCAAATTTGTTTTTCCATATCAAGAAAATAATAGAGAGACAACTGCACATGGGGGAGGAGAAGCCAAAGAGGAGGCTGAGCCCACATCATTTTGCCTGGGCTTTTCAGTACGGTTGGTGAACCGTGAGCAGATCAGGCACTGGGGTCTGATGTCAGTTTTCCTGCTTAATGTTGATCAGGAGAACTCAGAGGCACATGCTGTAACCCCAGGAAGGGGACATCACTGGGATTTCTCTCCTCGGTTCTGTCTTTTGAGGGGGAATGCAGTTCTTCATCCCAGGGCCACAGCCAGGCCATGGAGCCAGGAGAGCTCAGCTGCACTGCCTGGGGGGGACAAGGATGGGCAGTGACCGTACAAGACACCAGATCCAGCTGTGAGCCCCCAGCCCAGCAAACACTTCATCCCAAGGGTCACAGAGCAGCCCTGTCCCCAGCATGTCCCTGCCACAGTCACAGCACGTGGAAAGCTCCCAGACACACTGGGGGCCTCTGCAGTGTGGAGCTGTCAGAGCTGGGGAGCAGGAGACACAAAACCAGTGCACAAAGATTTTGCCAGACTGGGGCTTTGGGAGATTGGAACCAGACCATGTCCCACGCTGTAGAGGAAGGCAGAAAATCCTGGGATGAATCCTGGGCTCATCCTGCTTGGAAGGAAGCATTGGCCCATCCCTGCCCCTGCTGAGGTGTGTGACAGCAGCCACCAAAGTCAGGGCATCCCACCAGCACCCCCTTTGCTGGGAGCCATGCAGGATGTCTCAGAGAAGGAGAAGACAGCAGAGGATGAGGCAAGGCTGGTGGCACCGCAGAGGTGACACCCTGGGCAGCTCCCATGGCACCCCTCAGAGTGGTGCTGGGAAGATCCCTTCAGGTGTGGCCTCCTCTTTTGGGACCCAGTGTGAGCACAGCTCCTGGCCAGGACATGGGGACATGGGGACAGTTCCTTCAAACAACCTGACAGCAGACAGCCTGAGCCACCTGCCAGCCCTGCCTCTTCACAGGCCCTTCAAAASCACAGAGCACAGAGACCACGAGGGCAGTTTGTGAGGTGATGAGAAGGAGGCAGAGGAAGGAGTGGAGGAAATGTAAGCAGTGGTGGTGAAGAGGTAGATGACAAACCATGTGCCCAGTGCCAGGCTGAGGCCCAGAGCCCAGAAAAAGCATGCAGAGCACAAGAAGGGGTTTGGGCTCAGCTGCAGAGTGTCTGCTGGGGCTGCCTGCAGCTCCTCACTCCCTCTGGCCCTGCCTGGTGCAAGTGAGGGAGCACTGGGCCTGCTCCAGTGATGGGCAGTGCTTGCTCTAGAGGAATCCCCAGTGGCCCCACCTGGGAGCTGAGCAGAGCTGGGTGCTGCCCAGGCTCAGGGCTATGGGCTGCAGGGAAGGACCTCCCCGAGCATCTCAGCCACTCCTGGAGCTCCTGCAGGAGCACAAAGGACAGCACTGAGGACAAAGGGAGAGGTGGTTACTGTCCAGCTTGGACAGGTGCCTCTCCTCCTGCCAGTCACCTCCCCAGGGTCACAGGAAACGGGGAGAAGCCAGAACTGACCCTGTCCCTCTCACACCATAACCCCACAGGGAAGAACCATGAGCCTCCAGTGCAGAATCCACCCCTGAACCACTCCTATGGCTCCATCCAGCCACTGAGAGCCTGGATGCACTGGGCCTCCCATGGATCCTGTCCCAGCACATCCCTGGGAAAGGCATTTTCCTGCCAAAAGGACGAGGAGGATGATTTCACCTCCAGCAAATCTGGCAAAGAGGTGTGTCCACAGCAGAGCCTGTCAGGCAGCAGAGCAAGCAGCACCCACAGGGGATGTGGCCACTTCCACCAGGAGATCACCCACTCCAGGGACTGCTCACACTCAACCTCCAAGGAATCGCTGTGCCCATAACCAGCACTTTGCTGGCAGGAGCCACAGCTCCCTCCCAGCCCAGGGAACATCCTTCTGGCAACTGCAGCAACCTGTGCGAGTCAGCAGGGCCACACACAGGTGTCTGTGTGGGAATTGAACAGGGAATTCCATCTCCTTCCGGCAGCAAGAACCAGCTCCAGCTTTGTGCAGAACCACAGACACCACGTGGGGCTACTTCAGATTTCAGAGGAGACTTTTCACTCAAGTTGCTTTGGCATGAAGGCCTGACCTACCCCGCACTGTGTGCCTCAGGACAGGCACGCCGCACACAAACCCATGGCATGGAAGCTTGTGGCACTGCTGGATGGAGGGAACTTCATTGCTGGGAAAACCCATGGAGGAAGAGGACAAAAAGGTGTTGGGTGATGGGATGGAGGGGAGAGAAGTGGGTTGAAGTCCAGAAGAGCAGTTCAGGGTATTTCAGCAGGGAGATGAGAGGTGAGGAGCACCAGTGGGGAGARCAGAAAGCCAAGACACCTGTGAGGRTTTCATGTGAAGAGCCACGTGATGGGCCACGCAAGGAGGACAGCTTGAGGTCAGAAAAGCAAATGCTCATCTTGGGCAGCTCAGAAACTGGTCTGAAAGTGCTTGAGTCCCTCTTGCCACCCTCTGTGGAGCTCTCATGAGTGGCCTCAGCAAACACACCCACCTGGTCTCCATGAAGTGGAGTTACTGCTCCCCACCACCACCTCCCCGTGCAAGCAGGACACTGAGCAGGCCTGGTGGTCACACACAGGTTCTTCCTGGCACAGCTCCTGTGTCCCCTGCCCAACGCTGCCATTGTCACCTTGGCAAAGTCATTTAACCATGCCAAGCCTCAGTTTCCCCAGAGAATAATCCAGCCACATCCTGGGGTGGGCTSAAGGTGCTGAGACAGGAGGGAACTCAGGATTAATGCAGAACTATTTGGCTTCCAACCTCACACACCCAAAGCGATCTCCAGGGAAAACTACCCACTTTCAACTCCACTTGTGCCTAACTTTCAGGGGGAAAAGAGGCCAGAATGAGAACCATCCATTTTGTGAATTAGCCCTCTCTCTGACATCCCCTCTGGACTCGGCCACCCACTTCCAGACTTTATCCATTGTTTGCTTGGACTTGTATGGGAAAAATCACATTAAGGAAAATCCTAGTTGAATCACAGACTTTGGAACAGTTGCAATGGACAATTTGACAAGGACATGGGGATTTAACATATTTTTAATRCAAAAATATCTAATGATAATATGCTCCACTCCTGGCTAAAAACATTATCTACTGGCATGGGGGGAATTAAAGCCATAATGCCAGCTACTATAATGCAGGCCTGGAACTCCATGCAAATATTATCCTGATCCAAGAGCTACAAAGCTCTGTTTATCCTAGTAATTAATTCTGTCTTATGTTTAGTGATACAATTAGAGAAACACTGCCATTCTGATGGGCTTGCTTCCACCAGTGCCTTTTACTATATTTACATGCCCACAATAGGCTTGGTCTCACAGAAAAGGGTGAAATTGCATTTATGGAGACAATGCCACATGCATTCCCAGAGCATTTTAGAGATGTAAAGTTAGGCTCCAAATTGCACGTTTATTGTGCGAGCACACAATGAGCTTAGATTAAATATTGACTAAAGCCAGCCTAACACCCAAAATAATGAAGATGAGCACAATAGTGTGATTTACTCCCAGCCACTGGAGAAATACACATCTGTAACATATAACATGCCCTTCCCACAGATACACTCTTTGTATTCTAGCTAGCCCTAGGCAGGAAAATTTCATTCTCATAAATTATGGATTTTCTTTCCCAACTGCCAACACATCCATATTACCAGTTGCAAAGCAAACAAATATAATAATTAAAATAAKAATTTAAAAAAACATTCCCCTTACAGTGACGAGCAGGTGACTGGCTCCTTGAATCCTCAAAGTTGAGGCAGCAAAATGGAAGATAAACATGGCTAAAACCAGAGCATCCTTTCCCTTTTGTCCCCCAAGGTGTGGGAGCCAGCAGGGAGGTGTGGGCATGGCAGGTATCCTTTTAGAAAGTACTCCCAGCCCTAGCTGTGCTCAGAAAACTATCTGTCCTTCTCACGCCTTCCTCCTTCCCAGACTTGTRGAAGAAATTCAGGGAGAGGCAGACGTTAATAGAACAATTATGATAATAACCCAGTGCTGAGTGGGGGCAACACACACCCTTCCCAGCAGCTCGACCTCTAAATCCTCTAATACAGCACTGCTTCATTCAAGATTAAAAGAAATTGTAACCCAGCAGAGACAAAAAGACACAGGAGGCAAGGCAGGATCTCACTCGGCAGCAAAGCCCCACTCCAGTCCAGATGCAGTCATATCACTTCAGCTTCTCTGTACCATCTCCATGACAACCATGTAATTTGGATGCAATAACCACTGCTGAATTGATCTTTAAATGTAGCTTTGCTATAAAACATAATACTGAACGTGTCAGGCTCAGGATAAAGAGAGGTAGCCCCCTACCACTGAGGACTGTGATTTAAGAGCCCCTCTTTAATTTTCAGCTTCAATAATTGCGTGTGTGAGTGGATTTTAAAGGCAGGAGCAGCAAACACCATTTGCGTGTGTGTGTACGGCACGCTTTGGGGTAACACTGCCAATGAGACACCACACTGAGAGCTGGAAAAATGTGTCAATGTATATCCAGAGAATGGGCATCCTCCCACATGCACACACACACACACACACACACACGTACCAGTCAGTCTCCAGCCTCTGAAGCACACAGCTGATGCATCAAATAATCCTAATAAGAACCAAACCCAGTATAACTAAGCAAAATAGGAGGGGGGGTCGATGTACGGCATGACAATGAGAGCCGGGGAGCTCGCATTGGCACTTACCCGAGCAATGAGCTGTTTATTTTTTGGTCCCTTCACAAATGCAGCTCCCTTTTCTCTTCAACAATCCATGCAAAATAATCTGCAGTCCCACCGATGGAGGAGTGGCCCCGTCCCTCCCCCTCCACCACCTTCCTAGACCTCCCCGTTATTGGCTTCCTTCTCCCTTCTCTCCTGCTCTCCCTCGCTCGCTGGCGATGGTTACACCTCCCAGCCTTCCCCCAAGGTGTCAAGAGACTGCTGGGGATCCAGCAGGCAGGGTGGGAGGGACGGGAGAGGGGGAGGAGGCAGGAGGCACGGTGAATGGAGCCGGGAAAGGATGGAATAAAGCTCCGGCAGAGCCCCTGGCAGAGCAGACCCGCCGCTGCCTGGGAGGCTCCGCTCGCAGCGCAGCAGCTGCCAGGGATGTCCCCGGAGTGCTGGGGCTTGTCCCCCCACACGGGCACCTGCAGAGCGCTGAGGGATCGCTCTGCTTCCTGCCAGCAAATCCTCACCCTGCGAATTGACACTGGCTTCAAGTTTTGGGTTGAAATCCTGCCAAATGCTCTCAGTGTCTTGAACAACCGATGAGCTCCAAACGCAGCCGTGCAGCACTGGGAATGCCTCGAGGACACCCCTTGGTGCACAGCCCAGCACTGCAGGTTGGGCTGCTCCGTGCCCCTGGACACTCCCACCTGCTGCAGCTCCATCTCATCCCATCCCATCCCATCCCATCCCATCCCATCCCATCCCATCCCATCCCATCCCAT
>JACDOX010000032.1:579220-597182 GCA_014549065.1 Cardinalis cardinalis
GATCCCATCCCATCCCACCCCACGGATCCCACGCTCCAGCAGCAGTGCTGCCCTGTGCCTGCCAAGCTGCCTCCAGAGCCTCTCCCACCACGATGGGCTGGAGCTGGTGCTGCTGACACATCTCCATCCTGACACATCTCACCACTGACACGTCTCCATCCTGACAGCTCTTCCATGCAAAGGCAGTGGCTTTGTCCACAGGCCTACCCAGGACCCTGGCTCACCAGGAGGGCTGGGGATGCAGTGTGGGGTGGAGAGGCACAGGGACACAAGGCTTTTCCTGCTTTAGGGCCCTTTTACCAGACTGACAGAGCAGTGGTTTAGGGCAAACCCTGTCCCTTGGCCTTCTGGTGGCTGTAATACAGTGGGGGTTTCTGTGGGTGCACAGGTGAGGGGTGGGGGGYGCTCTCTGGGTCAAATTGGCCATCTGAAGCACCAGCCAGTGTCCCTTAGCCTGGGCCAGCTACAGGGATTGTTCCCCCAGAGCTGGCACACTGTGCTGGTGTCACCCATGTCTGGGTGACACACAGGAGCCAGGATGTGCACCCTGACTGCTGCACAGGGATGTGGGGCCACAGGATCACAGAAGGGTTGGAGGGCACCTGAGAGACCACCTTGCTCCAGCCAAGGCCATGGGCAGGGCCACCTTCCACCAGACCAGGGTGCTCCAAGCCCCACCAAACCTCTGGGTGAGGATTCAGAAGAGTTTGGTGTCTGCCCCAGATCCCCCTCCTGATTCCAAGGAGAAAACCTCTCCCTAGATCTCTGTCTCTTGGAACTCTTCTTCCAGGGAACACACATTGCTGAATGAGCAGACAAATCCCCAACATCCCAGAYTAAAAATACCATTACAACCCACAGCCATACATCCCAACACTGCAACACAGCCATCAGGTGAAATAATGTCCTGGAGCAGCTCAGCAGAACACGGCCAGAGCTCCTTCCAGCAGGGATACCCCAGCACAGCACACAGGGTTGTTTGCCAGGGATAGGATTGGTAATGAACCATGTAATGAGCCACCCTGCAGCTACACTCAGGACTTTTCCAACAAATGCAAGTGTGAGTGAAGGTTACTGTGCTGGAGAGACACAAAAATGGACCTTGTGGCCACAGTCAAGAAGCTGGGCAAATCCAGATGTGGGGCTTTTAACCTCCCACAGGGTCCCTTCMTCAAAGAAATTCGATTAACACCATCATAAAACTTGGTCCTGCTGCTCTCTCTCATCAACTTTAATGTATTTGTAATCAAACAATTATCAGGTTATGGTCCTTTAACAAAAAAAAAAATTAAAATATAAAAGCACAATCAATATTTATCAGTCTGTTGTGCTGTTCAGCTCTGAAGGCAAGGAACAAAATCCAATTTCTGCTCAGCCAGTCCTAGGAAATGACATTTTGCAGCATGAGAAAATGAGGTTCTAGTTTCTAAGAATATATCCACTGGTGGGTTCCAAATAACTGTGTTATCAATCATTCTGCTCCTGGGAATGAGAGTATCAACAGCTGGATTCAGGGAGAAACCTCCTCTCCTCCCCTTGACAGAGTAGTGAGCCTGTGCCTGTCATTGGTTGGGCATTCCCAACAGCAACAAGGCACAGGGATTTCTCCKGGTACATCTCTGTCAGGTGCCTCCAATATGTCATAATATTTTCCTCCAATTAAGAAAACTCCTAAACTACAGCGATTCTGTGTGTGCTGCTGAACTGTCTGGATTTTTTTGCTACCTGTGACATGAGTTCTCTGAGGAAGAAGGARCATCCTGAGGCAAGGACACCTTGGCATCAGGGGAGCCACCAACAAGCCCCCAAACAAGCCAAAGYATCCCCTGTGAGCCTGCCAGGCAGTGGGGAGCTGCAGGCACCACAAGTAAACTGCCAACACCTGCATCATACAGACCATGGGAATGCTCCAGCTAGGCTGAAAGCACAGGGGGACACCTGGAGAAAAGATAGGAGCATGTGGTCCTGAGGGGGTTCATGGTCCTGTAGCCCCATGGATCCACCAAACCCGAGCTCCAAGGCTGGCAGCTCCGCACACTCTGAGTGGAGAAGACAGGACCACCTACCCTGCAGCCCCCCAGGCTTTATTGACTTCCCTCACCATTTAAAAAGTGCCTTAACTGCAGCTTAATGCCTTTGCTTTTGAAGTGCTGAATCCCCATTACAAAGAGTTTTCCAGCCATGCCCTGCTCTTGGTGCTTGCTGTGGCCCACAAGGACACTTCTGGGTGCTGCTCAGCCTTCTCAGTTTTTCTTATGAAACCATTGCTAGTGTTCTTTGGTACCCAGGAATGAGCATGCTTCCATGTCCTCACACAGCTGTTTTTCTCAGGAAATCCCTTGGATTTCCCAGCTGGGATTCACTCATTTTCAGTACAAGCCACTTTGCTGGAAGCCATAATTAGGAGAAATCTGTGTGAGGGCCTTGCTGCATGCAGGTGGTGCAGACAGGGGGATGGGGAGGGGGATAACAGCCCCTCTGCAGAATGAGGGCCAGTCCTTGAGAGCCTTTGTCTGCATTTCTCTTATACTTAAGATCAGTTTTTTGTCCTGGGTGATGTCTGTCCTTGGAGGTAAGGTGTGGTTGGAAAGTCCACACCTGGAATTTCTGCAYCCAGCTGGGCTCTCACAGGTGTAGCAGAAGGCAGAGAGCTGCACCAAACACCTGAGACAAACTGCCCAAGAGTGAACTGACCATCAACAAAGAGTGTGTTAAAGCTCTACACTACAAAAATATAAGAATTTTATGACTCCCTCCCCATTAACAGGCTAACCTATATTCAAATAGGAGAACTAATGCTAGAATGAGTAACCAGGTGAAACAACTCCAGTGCCAGGAGCTGCACCTCARTACTGTGTCTGGGGCCACCATTGGCTCTTCCTACACAGAAAAGCCCAGTGACCTCAAGAATGTTCYCCTGGGAGTTTTTCTTTCCCCCCAGGCTGTGATCAGTTCACCTTGCAGCCTCCTCCTGCAGATAAACTCAAGTGAAACTTGTTTAGGGCTCCACAGGGGTCTGGTTTTCTACACCACAGCTCATCCTATGAGCTCCTCAATAACGTCCTGGCTGCTGGACCAGGAGTCAGAGCTGAGTACCAGCCTGGCCAGCACAGCCACCAGAGCCCTGTGGAAGTCCCAAGGACACTGTGCCCTCATCTCCTGTGCAGGGATTAGTCACCTCTCTTGCCCACACTAAAGAAATCTCCATGTGCCATGGAGGATTTTGATTCCCTGCCCAGTGTAGGCACTTCTGCCTGGGAAATCCCAGCCTGGAATATGGGAGTCATCACTCCTGGCATTTCAGTTTTTGGCAGAAGGTAAGATTGATGGTGCTGGATGAGCACTCTGCTCACTCTCCATCTTCCTTCATGGGAACTTTCAAATGAGTCACTGTCCTCCAAAACAGCATCCTTCCTCTGCCCACGAGGGTTTCTGAGTGTATGAATTTGCACTTKTCTTCCTGAGAGCCCACTGCTGACACAAAATCAGCTCCCCAAGCAGACCTGACCACTCAGAGCATCTGACTTGTCCTAATTTCAGTAACACTTAGTGTATGAAAACTGTATCCTCAGCAGCTGCTGAGAGTGAGCAGGTCCTTGGAGGTCCCACAGGGAGTCTGGTGTTCTTCTGACTACAAGGGCTCTGCAGCATCTCTCCCATCTCTTATTATACCCCAGTGCCAGGAGTCTCCCCCTCTCTGCCATCCATCATCTCACCTAAAGAAGTGCCATCCTATTTTGTTGGCCTAATTTCACAGAGTCATACAGTGGACTGGGTTGGGAGGGACATAAAGCCCACCCAGTTCCACTCCCTGCCATGGGACAGCTTCCATAACCCAGGCTGCTCTGAGTCCAACCTGGCCTTGGGCACTTCCAGGGTTGGGGCAGCCACAGCTGCTCTGGGCACACCCTTCCCCAACACCCCCAACACCCAGGTACTGACATACATTAAACCATTCAAGGGAGTTTTTCTAGCCCTAGACATGTACAAACATTTCAGYTTACCAGCTGCCATTTAATGTGCTGCCTGGTTACTGCTGGAGCCAGCATCTCTCCATCCCCTCAGTAGGATATGGACCCATCAGGCTGCTCTTCTCCAGAGCTATGAAGCTTTGACTGGACACCTTTTTTATTTCAGTATCAGAGCAGAGTCTTTGCCAGCTTCATCTAAAACCAACATGCAGCGTTTCTTTTCTTCCTGACATACATACATATAAACACACACATGCACACTCCCTAATAGCCCTTAATGCCACCAAACATAATTTTCATTGACTACTCTTCCAGATTAGCCTTCCAGGTCTCTGCATTATGTAACAGTTAATTCATTGCTTTTGTTACCATATCCCTTCTTTTCCTGTTTGGTGTTATTATTTCTGATTTTATCTTCCTTAACAATGATAGATTCTTAGCTAAGAATATCTTCAATGGCTGCAGAACTGTGTGCATGCTGTGGAGGAGACAGCATCTATCAAAGTTTTCTTAAGCAACCCTCATTTAGAATACACATTATTTTTTCTCCTTTTTTTCCTCCAATCATTTCTTGTTTGTAATTGTTCCCAGCTTAGGAAAACTGACCACTTTTAAGTGCCTTGCATACATATTATCAATTTAGGATCACATTCTGCTCAGAACAAATGCAATTAGGCCATTTAAGCAACCATTAATTCTGAGTTCAGTAATCAATTCACCTTTATCTGTCCAATTGAGGCCTGATCCAGAATCACACCAAATCCACTGCAATACTTCAGTAACAGAAAATTATCATCTGTCATTTTTGGAAACTGTGGGGCTGCGCATTGGCAGCAGCACGAGTCCTTCGGCATCTATCCCTGAGGCTGAAAAGCTGTTCTGGGAACATGGATTTTCTTTCACTTTGTTATGAAGCTGTTTAGGGAGGCTGTTTGTCCATCCCCTGGTTCGATCCCGCACTCTGCAGGGATCCRTCTGCTGATCCACCCCAGCCTGAGTGCAAGAGCAGCCCTTGGTGCAATTCTGGGATCAGTTCTGCTCCAGCTCTGGGGCCCCAGCACAGGAAGGACGTGGAGCTGTTGGAGCAAGCCCAGAGAGGGCACCAAGATGATCAAGGGGATGGAGCAKCTCTGCTATGAGGGTTGGGTTTGTTCAGCCTGGAGAAGAGAAGGTTTTGGGGTGACCTCATTGTGGCCTTCCAGCCCTTGAAGCATCTCCAAGAGAGCTGCAGAGGGATTTTAGAGGGTGTGAGGACTGATTTTGCTGGTGTGAGCAGGTTCTGGAGCACTAATGTGAAGGGGCAGAGAGCAAAGGAAGGAAAATTTGCTGTTACTGAGACAATCCACGGCAGAGAAAGTGAGGATGCTTCAGCTGTGGGAACCCTGGCCCTGGATCTTCCAGGCCAAGGACTGCTCAGCCTGTAGGATGAGGTACAGTGAGCAAGGGCAGCAGAAAACTCAGGCCAAGGTACTGGGGAGCACTGACTCTGACTGGAGGGGCTGCCCATCTACCCTCACCTTTAAGGCTCATTGTCTGCCTGAGTCCAACCTAGAGGCTCAGGTTTTGGAAACACTTGGGATAGGGAAAGGAGGATTAGAAATCATTTTTGGAGTTATAAACCTGATTTCAATTATATTCATGGAAACACAGGATGGTTTGGGTTGGCAGGGAYCTTAAAGCTTTTCTTGTTCCACTCCCTGCCATGAGGACACCTTCTACTAGACCAGGTTGCTCAGAGCCCTGTCCAACCTGGCCTTGAACACTTCCAGGGATGGAGTGTCAACAATTTCTCTATTGTCTATAAAATAATAAAAAAATTGTTGATAAACAGACATTTTCAGTTGATGGAAAAGGGAATTCAAATGATCTGCTGTTCCATTTAAGCTCAGCAGTCAGGTCCTGGCTGGGGGAAATGTGGKACAGGCACACAGGGGCGCTGGGGCTCCCACACCTGGGCTGCAGGGGGACAATTAGCAGTGATGAGGTTTCACATAAGCAGAATCCCAGCACCTTCTTTGCTCTGAGTGTTCCTGAGCTGCCGGAATGGGTTCAATAAGAGGGACATTTTGGGATGTTGATGGAGAGACGACACAGATGCCAATGAGCTACCATTAGCYCTGTGTGCCCTTAGGATATTGCAGCATTTAGTCTTGTGGAAATGACCACTGGAACTGGGACAGGAGCAGCAAGGGCGAGGCTGAAGCTGTTACAGACACCCAACAGCACTAATGGCACTGCAAGGGGCAAAGAGCAAATTATTCAGGGGCTGGGMTGGGAGAGCAAACCAAAACTATTTCAGATAAAGCAATTAGCTATAGCCCAGTGTTTCACCTCTTTTGAGCTGGGGGTCAGGGCGAGATAGTGATCTTCTGTAAGTAGGGAGATGAAAAACAGTTTGACAATTTRGGAAAAAATCAATTCCAGCAAACTATCAGAAGACCATTCACAATGRAGAACTCCAACTGCAACTTCTATGACATGATTTTTTTTTCCCTGTATGGAACTCCAGCAGGAACCTGTGAACTTGTTGAGCCAACAAAAGATTGCAAAAAAACACTTCTTAATTATTTTTTTTWAATTCATTTCACTTCCAGATATTTTTCTTCTGTTCTAGCTGAGCTGAATTTCTCACAGGCACCACCAAGGGAGATTTCACTACATGGGGACTGGGAAGGAAGCTGAGGCAGGTCTGGAAAGGCTGCATGGACACATCTGCTGTTGTCATCACTGATGGCATCAAGGGCACAGCCACAACCAAGCTTCCCTTCTCCATCCTTCCAGCCATTTATAGCTAATCTCACCARGGCTCGAGTTTTTCCAGCCTCTGGATCACGGGATAGGTTCCCATGGAGCTGCTGCCCCTGGGGCTGCTCCTCACCATGGCACAGAGGATGGAACTGTGTTTCCAGAGT
This sequence comes from Cardinalis cardinalis, assembly GCA_014549065.1. NCBI lineage: Eukaryota > Metazoa > Chordata > Aves > Passeriformes > Cardinalidae > Cardinalis > Cardinalis cardinalis. The sequence goes on from JACDOX010000032.1 coordinate 586,104, forward strand.
TTATCCCTCCCCAGCCACAGGCCAGGAGGGACTGAGATGCAGCTAAGTAGTTCCCCAGCCTGCACTACTTTTTAGCTCAATTTCCATTTCCTAAACCACTGCTGACGTCTGTCTAAATAATCATTATCTCCACAACCACGCTGAGTTTTAGCTTTGCTGAGCATCTCACAGCAGATTTGGAGCTTTGGAAAGGATGCTGAGCTTAAGAAGCTGCTGCTCTGTGTGTCTGTCCCACCTCACTGGCTGTTTTTGCCAATGCACACACAAACACACGCCCTGTGTGCATGTGTGCTCTCTTTCATGTGAGCTGCCTAAGTGGGTACTTGCTGTCAGATCTTCCAAGCCACAGCACATTTTTAATCAGTCAGATAATTCAATCATTCATTTCAGACCTGCTCTGCACAGCTGTCATTTGCAAGCATCAAAGCTTCTCTGTCAAAAAAACCACACAGGCTGGGGGCTCATTCAGGCATTGCTGTTTCAAAGTGCTGAGGGGGGTGCAAAGCAAAAGAACTAACAGGATGGATTAAATGAACTTATTAGAAATACTTCTGAAGCTACCACCCAACCATCCTCAGCAGACAACAACGGCATGGCACAAGGGCAGCTCAGGCATCTGCAGGATTTGTAAGGTATTTGCAAATCTCACTCTCACACTGCAGAGTGGGGAGAATGGAGGCGGGGGGTGTCACATGGAGCTTCCTGCCTGAGATGCTCAAAGCCACCGAATGGGATTTGGATGTCTGGCTCTCATTAAAATTAATGGAAATTGGGTGCCCAGACCTACAGGCAGCTTTCAAAAGCTGAGTCCCCATTTATAATTAATGTTCCCAACGGAATGACTAAATATTTATACAATAGTTCACATTATATGCAAAGTGGGAAAGGTGCCTCTTGGAAGATCAGGGACCCAGAGAAGGAGGATCTGATGGAGTGTCAGGCTTAATCCACRTTGTCTCTTGTTTAAAGCTCTTCTACTTGCAAATCTCCAGCAGCTCCCATTGGATGAGCACCTGGGTGGTAGCTCAGCAACGATGAAGTTCTCAGGCTACAATGCAGCAAATTAAAATGGCAGATTAACAGCTTTCCTGGGTTCTTTTTCCCTCCCTCCCCACAGCTCTGACTTCCTTCATCAACTCACTTCATCTCTGCAAATCCCAATTTCCAGTATGAAAACTGCTCAGTGCTGTTGTAAGGGAGCAGTGGAGCTCAGGCCACGAGCACTGCCCTGGTCAGAGGTGCTGTGGGTGGGAGAAGCCAAGGAAAAGTGACACTGATGTGCCTCCAGGCATTAGCAGAGCCTGGCTGGATCTGCTCCACGGCGTTTGCTCTGGAGGGATGGAGTAATTCAGGGTACAAAGCTGGGGCTTGTGCCCTGAGGGCGTTTGGGGATCACCCCTGTGATCTGGGGTAGAAGCTTGGCACTCCTGCAGGAAAAGTTCAAAGGAAACAYGTCCTGTCCTGGTTTGTCTGTCCCTGGAGGAAACCCTTCTTCAGCTGGACCATCTCTAACTCTGCCACAGCTGATGCACTGAGAGGGTGTCCATGGGAGCTTGGGCTTCATGCACCCAGCAGCCTCAGGAACCCGCTCAGACCCTGGGCTGGGCTCAAGACAAACACTTAGGGTGGGCTTGATGATCACAGTGGTTTACAGTGCCTTAATCGAGGAGATTCAACTCCTCCAACCTTTGAAAATCAGCCTTTTAACTTTATTCTTCTTTACTTTTCTATCCTTCTCACCCAAAGCCACCAGATGGAGAAGCTCTGCTGACTCAGGGAATATGGAGACAGCTCCAGTCTGCTCCCCTCTTGGATATCTCTGGGTTTGTCACGCCCTGACAAATGTACTGAGAGMTCACATCTGTAGGTCTCCAGCTTCTAGAGTGTGAGCTGTAGCTCCAGCTTCACTGAAAGGACACAGAGCTCAGCCAAAGGACAAGTCATGYGCTCTGTGTCTGTGGACAAACACCCTCTGCTACAAAGGGTTTRCTCCCACCCTTCAGCTTCTGGTCAGCTGGCTCTCCTCTGCTGCCCTGGAAATCATCAGTAGCTCATGTTGCCTTCCCATGTGACCTTGGGTGTCCTACACAGGCCTTCTCTGGTTCTCCTGGCCCTCCTGACCATATCTCACAGCACAACATGACTCTGTTTGGTGTCGAGGCTGGTCTAGCACAGCTACACACAGCTGTGTCATGGAATCACAGAACATGCTGGATTGGAGGGGACCCACAGGGATCATCCAGTCCAGCTCCTGGCTCTGCACAGACACCCCAACAATGCCCCCTGTGCCTRGGAGCATTGTCCAAACACTCCTGGAGCTCTGGCAGCCTKGGRGCTGTGACCATTCCCTGGGGAGCCTGGGCAGGGCCTGATCTCCTCTGGGGGAAGATCCTTTCCCTAATATCCAGCCTGACCCCCCCAATGCAGCCCCAGCCATTCCCCTGGGTTCTGTCACTGTCCTTGGTGCTGCCCCTCTKCTTCCCCTCATGAGGAAACTGCAGAATGCCTTGAGATCTCCCCTCAGCCTCTTCTGCTCCAGGATGAAGAAGCCAAATGCCCTCAGCTGTCGCCCACAGCATGGAAATGAACATGAGCTCCAGCCACATCCCCTGAACCCCACAGCCCRTGGGGCAGGGCAAAGGGGAGCCAAGGCACATTCCTCAATGAAACCATGGCCAGCCTGCATGGCATGGCACATTCACTGCTCCATGGTTTGTTCCCCAGTGAAACAGCCAGCTTGGCAAGACAAAAATAAATGCAAATTCAAGGCTTAGAGCTGTTGTCCCCAGATAAGATGCCAGGAGAGCATCAAGGACACATAAAGAGCAAAACAGCTTAATTTTCCCAGTGAATACCTGTCTGCTTATTTTTTAATTAAACAACAGCTGGGTGTAGACTTGTGAGACAGCAGAGGGATCCCAAGACAGAGGAGATTAGGTGATCTACACATGTGAGGATGTAAACCCTTCCTAGCAAGGAGAGCGYGGCAGCTGAGCCTGGCAGAATCTGCTTCATCACTGAACCCTTCACTGCAACAAGCTTCTGCAAAGGCTCCCTCATTTTCTGAGCATTTAAACCCAGAAGCAATTACATCCTCTGAATCGCAGCCAATACCCCATCCTGTCAAACAGACAGGGGTCATGGGCAGGCATTTTAGGAGCAGGTTGGAGAAACCTCTGCTGGCAATGGCCTACAAAAGGACTGGTCCCATCTTCGGGCATGAACATGGACTAGGCCACCTCTGAAAGTTCCTGCCAGCCCCTGCAGATCTGTCACTTGTTGATAGATGTGCAGGTAAAAGTCACAGAAGGTCTGTATTTTCTTATCACAGCCTCAGGAAGAGATTTCCCCATCCAGAGATGCCTCAGGCCTTGGCCATGGAGGGAGGGCTGAGAACCCTGGCAGAACCTTGGCCTTGCTCCCAAGAGCCAAGGAGCCGAGGAGCCAAGCCTGCATCCCTGYGGCACCGGAGAGGTTACAGAGAAAAGACTGGGACCAAGGGCTCAAAGTGCTCAGCCCAGTAATGCCTCAGACCCCAAACCAATGATCCAACCACCATCCCGAGCCACAGACAGGAATCACAGAATTACAGAAGGGTTTATGTTGGAGGGACCTTAACGATCAGCCAGTGCAACCCCTGCCATGGGCAGGGACCCCTTCCACTATCCAGGGTACTCCAAGCCCCATCCAACCTTGCCTGGGACACTGCCAGGGATCCAGGGGCAGCCACAGCTTCCCTGGGCACCCTGTGCCAGGGCCTCAGCACTCTCACAGGGAAGAATTCCTTCTCAATCTCCCATCCAGCCCTGCCCTCTGGCAGTGGGAGCCATTCCCTGTGTGCTGTCCCTCCATCCCTTGTCCCCAGTACCCCTCCAGCTCTCCTGGAGCCCCTTCAGGCCCTGGAAGGGGCTCTGAGCTCTCCCTGGAGCCTTCTCCTCTCCAGCTGAGCACCCCCAGCTCTCCCAGGCTGGCTCCAGAGGGAGCAGAGGGGCTGCAGCCCCTGGAGCCCCCATGCTGGGAACAGAGCTGTGCTCCCAGGGAGAGCTGTGCAGGCTGCTGCTCTGTCAGCCTGCCCTAGATTGGAGTGGGTAAGCTCCTTTCTGAAGGAAGATAATTGCTCTATTTTAAACTAAGTGGTTCAAGGAGAAAAACACAGGTGAGAGGGCCTGATGCTGTGAGCCTGGGGTGGGAACAGGAGAGYGCAGGGCAGAGCAGCTGCACAGCTGCTTTGCTGGATGGTCAGAGTGATGCATGAAAAGCACCATTCAACTGTCACCATTCCCCAGCCCAGCCAAACTGGTGCTGCTGGAGAGAGCAGAGACCAAGCTGGGAGAAGTTGGTGCCCCTGCCTGGAGTCCTGAGCTGCGAGGCTGAACACCCTTAAAATCCAGAAGGGAAAAATCCCAGATGGAACAAAGATCCTCTATCTCCTCTCACTGTCCCTTCTCCACCTGCAAGTTCAGGATTTGTGGCCAKAAAGGAGATTCCCAGAATACTCTGGCTCAGCCCTGTAGGCCAGGTCTGAGAGCTGGCATTGAGCTGATTCCTCAGGTTTCAGCTTTTATATTTCCACATTCTGTGCTGCTTTAGTGTGTAAGTCTGGGCTTCATATTAGGGGATGGTGAGCTCTCTTCACAGAGCAGGGAGACAAAACAATTCCTTTTCTAGCTGGGCACCAAGGACAAATGATCCAAATCTCAGGCCCAAGAGCACAAACAACAGTGGAATGAAGAGAGAAAAACAAGAAGGATGGAACTTCATGGGCTGGAGCTGGAATTGGACAATTAACTCCAATATGCAAATGGACCAGAACTTACAAAAGTGAGAGACCCTGTGACCAGTCATCTGGTTTTTTGTGGCCATGTTGGGCTGTGCTGCTCCAGGTGGATCCATTGAGGCCTCTTAATAAATCCCAACTTTATTCTTAAGCTCTGTCTAGTCTCTGTTCTAGACCAGCCTTCACAAGGCATCAGAGCAGCCTGGCCACACAGAGGGACAACCCCACCATGGGGACAGCCCCACTATGGGGACAGCCCCACCATAGGGACAGCCTCACTATGGGGACAGCCCCACCACAGGGACAGCCCCTACAATGGGGACACTCCCACCACGGGGGCAGCCCCACCATGGGGACAGCTCCCACCATGGGGACAGCTCCCACCATGGGGACAGCTCCCACCATGGGGACAGCCCCACCATGGGGACAGCCCCTACAATGGGAACACTCCCACCACGGGGGCAGCCCCACCACGGGGACAGCCCCACCATGGGGACAGCTCACTATGGGGACAGCCCCACCACGGGGACAGCTCCCACCATAGGGACACTCCCACCATAGGGACAGCCTCACCATGGGGACAGCCCCAACCACAGGGACAGCCCCACCATGAGGACAGCCCCACCATAGGGACAGCCCCTACAATGGGGACACTCCCACCACGGGGGCAACCCCACCACGGGGACGGCCCCACCATGGGGACAGCCTCACTTTGGGAACAGCCCCCACCATGGGGACAGCCCCACCACGGGGACAGCCCCAACCACAGGGACAGCCCCACCATGGGGACAGACCCACCGTGGGGACATCCCCACTATGGGGACAGCCCCACCATGGGGACAGCCCCACCATGGGGACAGCTCCTCACTTTGGGAAGCTGCTCCAGGGAAAGCAGTGGCTGCTTTGGCAAACTACCTCCCAGAGCAAAGGCCAACAAACGGGAGCAGACAACAACAGAGCCATTAATAAGGGCAAGCCTGGCATGTCCCTGGACCCCCTCTCCACTGTGATCAGAGGTTTCAACAGGCAAGCACAGAAGAGGCCCCTTCAGCAGAGTTTTGTCTTTGCTGCTTAAAATTCCATGGCTCCCCTTTCCAAGTGGGCAGGAAAGAAACAGTTTTTGTGCTGTCACTGCCCACCCCCTTGGTCCCCATTTGTATGGAGGAAGCTCTGGCTGCAACCTGGCAGGCTCTGGGCTGAATGGGAAGGACACCAAGAGGCTTGAAGGATGTGTCAGCTGACTCCTAGGGCCAGCACTGGCCTGGCAGGGACAGGTCCTGCCTGAAGGTCACTTGGAGGGAGGTCAGAGAGACACATTTGATGCTCAGCAGCCTTTTGTGCACCAGGATCAGCCTGGGAACAGCCCCCAGCTTCCCCCAGGTGGGCATCCTTGCTGCTTCTGCCCTCCTCTCTGCACAGGGCAGAGCCATGCTGCCGGCAGGTCTGCTGCTCATCCATCCACACACGAGGAAATGCGYGCTGGGGGAGCACAGCCATGGCTTGCCTTCAGGCAGCATCTCAAGACAATGACGTCAAACCCATTTTGGGGGGACCCTGTGACCTGGAAACAGCAGTGGAAGCACTCAGCTGGCCCCTCACACAGGACCTGAATATTATTTGTGCAAAATGTTGCTTTCAAGCCAAGGCTGGCTGCCCTGCCTCGTCTGAGAGCCATTTGCTGTCRTGTCTGGTCAGAGTTAAGGTTACTGAGAGCGTTCCTGACACATTTTCTCTCACAGACAGCCAAGGCCCCTCTTCTGCACAACAAGAACCCAGAAGAAGCAGAAGGATGCAATAAGTAGCCTGCAAAGCTCTGTTCCCCTTAAAATAGTTTTGCAGCTGAGAATGCACAGCTGTAACTTAGCATGAGTGTCTGGGGAAGAGGAGTCCTCAGGCCTTGCCTGGRTGACCTCCCATCGTGTCTGTGGCTCCCTGCAGGCACTGCTTCCAGCTGCCAACCTCAGCTGGCCAAGCTGCAGAGCCAGAATCGAGGAATCACAGAAGGGTTTGGGTTGGAATGGACCTTAAAGATCCATCCCATGGGCAGGGACACCTTCCASTATCCCAGGGTGCTCCAAGCCCCATCCAATCTGGCCTTGAGCACTTGCAGGGATGGGGCAGCCACAGCTTCTCTGGGCACCCTGTGCCAGGGCCTCACCACCCTCACAGAGAAGAATTTCTTCCTAATATCTAATTTAAACCTACTCTGTCAGTTTGAAGCCATTGCCCTTGTCCTGTCACTGCAGGCCCTTGCCCAAAGTCCCTCTCCAGCTCTGGCAGCCACTGCAGGTACTGAGAGGCCACAGCAAGGTCACACTGGAGCCTTCCCCTTTCCAGGCTGAACAATCCCAGTTCTCTCGGCCTCTCCTCATACAGGAGGTGTTTCTYTCCTATGAGACACAAGGGACTCTCTGCTGTCAGGCCACCCCTTCCCTCCCCGTGTCCTGCAGCCCCTCTCTCACAGCAGCTCATCCTGTGAGCCTTATCTTGGCCACACTCAGCCCTTTGTCTCTCAGGATGGGCTCAGAGCTCTCCAAAGCCAACCAAGCGGGTCCATCCCCTCATTAACTCACAGGGCCTGTCTCCCTTGATTAGATTGTGCTGACTCTGCTTGCACACCACACTTGCTGCTCTAGATGCAGGGACACTGGGGCATTTCCAGCCGGGACACAGACAAAAGGAGGAGATAGCAGAGCCTTGGTTACCACCAGAGCAATTCAGGACAAATAATTAGAGGCTTTCATGGCTAATTGGATCTGTACTGTCAATCCAGGACAGGAGATGCCTTAACCCACACTGCCTGCCTGAGATTGCTAAGCAGGCCAGAAATAAACTGCAGCACTGGCCCAAAGCTCATCAGCCTTCAGCTTCCACCCTGTGTGCTCCCTGCTACAGCCCAGCGTGTCCAGCAGGGCTCTCCAGCTCCCCTGCCCTTTTCCACAGCCCCCTGCCATGCCAGGACACCTGGAGTCCACCTGGGCCAGCTGAAAGGCCTCTGACACACTGACCTCAGTGTCTCATGGCGGGCTTGAACAAGAAGTTGCAGTTTACAAACTGAAGTCAAGGGTGAGTGAGGAAGAGGTTGGGAAGAGGCAGAGGCAGAGATCAGGGCTAGCAGGGACTGGCAGCCCAGGGTGTTTCCCAAGAAAGGCTTGGGAGCTGGCAGTACCCAGACCTAAACCTGCCTGTTTGCAGCTACAGGACACGGCTCCATTCCCATTTCCCTGAGAGGGAGCTCAGTCCTCTCCTTCTCTGCCCAAACCTCCATTCCGGATCCTGGGAGTGCTGGTGCTTGAAGATAAGACACACAAACAAGAACAAACACCTTCCCCTGACTGCCAGGCACCCAGACCCTTCCCCCTGAGCACCTGATGATCTTCAGGGAGCCTGAGTGCCTGAGCTCATCTGTGCAAGGGAACAGCAGAGAGAAATGGCTTGTGCTGCTTGGGACCAYAACCTGCACAGCTTCTGCCCCTGCCAGGGGAAAGCCTGGCACGGGACACGTAGGAAGGCAAAGTCACAAAAAGGACAGGGCCAGGCAAAAATAGAATAACCTACTTGAAAGTAGGACAACATCCCTAAAGAGCAGGACATCTGGTCACTGCAGCAGGAGCAGCAAAGGCAGAGCAGGCAGCTTGGCCATGGAGACAGCCCAGTGCAGATGTGTGGTGTGCCCAGGCAAACAGCTGGAATGTGCAATCCCAAGCAAAGCAGAGCAGCTCTCAGTGCCTCTGAGATGACTTCTAGCCTTGCTGCTGCTGTCARTCTGTCTGTCCTGCCCAGAGCAGCGTCCCACCCCCAGGAGCTTGGGATGTGTGCCCAAACCAGCAGCTGATCCCTTCTATCCTCTTTGCTAAACACAGCGTTCTGCAAGAAATGATCACCAAAATGACAAAACCGAAGGAAATTCCCCACGTGCCAGACCACTGACATGCCAAACACGTTTAGTGCTCCCTCTCCAAGGCCATCCCTGCCCTGGCTCCAGCCCACCCTCCTCTGCTGCACTCCCCGGCCCCAGCACCTTCCCCCAGCAAAGCCCAGCTCAGAAAGGACAAGCTTAAGGAGTGATTAAATTCATCACTGAGATTGTATTATCACCTTCACAAGCTCCACAGCCTCAGGCTGCAGCTAGGCCAGGCAGGATGGGTGTTTTGGAAGGAAACAAGAAAGTGAATGCTGCAGATAGTGAGCTGATCAAAGGAGCCCCAGGGCTCCTTGCAGAGAGGAGTTAACACCACATCACTGCTCCTGGGCCAGTTTCATACCCAGCCTTGGCAGGACAGGCAGTTTTCTTGGCTTAGAACCCTGTGCTGGAACGGAAACTCAGAGATCAGGTCTCAGGACACCATTCAAAGCCCTGCTCCTTGTTCCTGCTCTCAAAGGAGGCAGTAGGAAACCATCCAGGTCCCTTTCCAGAAAGCTTTAAGCCTCTCCCCTCCAGAGGAAGGTCTCCCTGCCAGGTGTGGTCAAGTCAGACTTGCCAAGAGCAGYGTGAGGCAGCCTTGAGGTGAGGAGTGACCCCAGCATCCCCCTCAGCTCAGGTGAGTGTTTCTGGACTAGCTGATGGCTGAGCCCACCCTGAGAAAGCCAGAGAGATCATTTTGCTGGGATTCCCATGTCAGATCCCTTTAAATCTGTGCCCCACAATGTCAGATCCCTTTAAATCTGTCCTCCACCTTGACCTTTGGGAGTTGAGGAGCTCAGTCCCTCACTCTGAGCTGGGGGTTCTGCACACCAGCCTGGAGCAGACCTGAGAGGGGAAGGAAAGCTCCTCCAGTCTTTGCTAGGGCTGCTACAGTGGTTTTCAGAGAGGAAAAGGCTTTTGGGGCAGGAGGAGGGGTCAGGCAGAGCAGGTTCAGGCAGCAGTGCAGCAGGGGGATGTTCTGCCCTGCCCTGCCCTGCCCTGCCCTGCCCTCGGGCAGTGCCACAGCCCTTCCCCAGGAGGAGCAGCGTGGGACAGGCAGAGCTGGGGCTGGATGGAGCCCGGGGGTGACAGCAAACACAGGGAGAGACCACAGCCTCCAGCCAGGGCTGCCTGGGTCCCAGTTTTGGGGTCAGGGTTGATGCCTTTGGGCTCCCAGCAGTGAAGTTCAGTTTTTCAGCAGCAGGGTGCAGGCACAGCTGGCTCTGAGCTCTCTGCAGGGGCACAGCCTGGCTGTTCACAGCCACTCACCACCTCAGCCAGCCCAGGAAACAACCCAGAACCTCCCTCACACTTAACCAGTAACCCTTTTCCTGCCACACTGCTGCCAAGAAGAAAGAACCAAAAGTGTTCCCTGTGGGACAATGGATTTTTAACTCAGATTGCCCTTCATCCCATGCAAAGGCATTTCAACTGAGGAATCACCTCAAACCCACAGAGAAGAACTTAATTCTGATGTGACCAACATTTCCCTTTCATTAAAAAAGATATTTCAGAAAAGCAACCTCATTGATCAAACAYTGCAATTCCCAGCCTGCCCTCTATYTCCCCCAAGGTGAATCTGCAAAGGTGGCACAGGATCAGCTCCACTCTGATCCAAACTGCCCACGGTGGGCTGGAGGCTGAGGACACCCATAGCACCAGAAGGCTGCTCCTCACAGCAAGAGCTTCCCACCCCACAGACACAGCAGCCCATGCCTGCAAACCTGCCAAGACTCTGCTCGTTTTACTGCCCAGAAGGCCTGACACCTTCCCTGATTGCTGTCCCTCAGAGCAAGATGGCCTGCAAGGCAGCTTCAGTGGGCTTGTCCACATCACAGCTTTCTGATTSTGCTTCTCAGCCTTCCCTCTACCCCAGGGCACCACGGCAAACACACATCTGAGCAAGGGAATGGGCACGATAGGGACGCTGCTCCCTCCTCTGGCTCATGTTTTACACACCCCTGGTTGAAGGGTGTTTCTGACAGCTGAGCCTCTCCCTCACCCAGGCAAGAGCTGCAGACACACTGGACAAGGAAGCAGCTGGCCAGGAGCCTGAGTGCAGAAAAAAATCCTTGCAGCAAACTCTCTGTCAGGCCTCAAATCCTCCAAAACCCYTTCCCTGAGCAGCCTGAGAAGAATTGCAGCTTTGAGATAGCGTGAGACCACTTGAGCACAAACTTAATCCTGCAGTGCTCCATCCTGGAGGCTCTCAGGGAAGAGCAGCCTCCTTCAGCTCACTCCTGTCACTTCTCCCAGCAGCACCTGTGAGAGGATGGTGCTCCCTGCATGGAGGACTTGGGATGCAGGAGCATCCCCATCCCTTCTGCATGGGGATAACACATTCCCAGGAGCATCCCCATCCCTTCTGCATGGGGATAACACATTCCCAGGAGCATCC
>JACDOX010000032.1:599425-633748 GCA_014549065.1 Cardinalis cardinalis
GAACAGGGGGAGAGAACCCCGCTTGTGTGGGGTGAGAACAGGAGAGAGAACCCCGCTTGTGTGGGGTGAGAACAGGAGAGAGAACCGCGCTTGTGTGGGGTGGGAACAGGAGAGAGAACCGCGCTTGTGTGGGGTGAGAACAGGAGAGAGAGCGCCGCTTGTGTGGCATGGGAACAGGGGGAGAGAGAACCCCGCTGCTGTGGGCCGGGAACAGGAGAGAGAGCCCCGGTGCTGTGGGGTGAGAACAGGAGAGAGAACCCCGCTGCTGTGGGCCGGGAACAGGAGAGAGAGCCCCGGTGCTGTGGGGTGAGAACAGGGGTGCGCCCCCTCCCGGAGGGGAACCCCACTTCTCTGGACTGAGAGATACTCACCCATACTTGGCCCCTTTTGTCTTCTCTCTTCTGACAGGACAAGGAACTCATGAGGGGCCTGAAAGCCAGGGAGAAAAACAGTCAGAGTTGATTTAGGAGACAAATTTCAGGACATTTCCTCGGTGCAAGTGGACAGCTGTGCCAGAGCCCGGATGGGGAATGGTGTGTCCCTGGCTGACACATGCTGTGATTTTGCAGAGTAGCTGCCCCTCAGTAGGCATTTCTCCAGCTCTGTGCAAGTCCTTTTAATATTTTTCACAGTAACTCACAYAAGCTAAACCCCCGTGGCATTTTTGGGGCAGTCTGAGCACCTTGAGGGCACTGTTGGTGGTGGAGGAGAGGTGAGAGAAGACAGGGTGGGGCAGTCAGAGCACYTTGTGGAAGTCTGAGAGCTGGAAGAAGACAGGAGGGGTGGTGGGTGGGAGTTTTGCAGGTCTCTGGGAAGCTCAGTGATGGGCTGGAAAGCAGGGCTGGGGTAGCAGGGTGAGGTGACCCAGGACAGTGCTCAAGCTCCTGAGCCTCAGGCCCTTCCCAGGGTGGGAGGAGAAGGAGGGGGTGTGTGCAGGGAGCTGCATTCCCTGCAGGCAGCAGCTGCCCTCTGCCCTGTGCAYGGAGCCTCCACGGGCCATGGACCAGACGTGCTCTCAGCATCCTCCTGGCGTTGCTAGGAGACGGGATCCCACGGGATGCCGCGGTGCCAGCGCTGAGCCCCGCTCTGCACATCGACAGGAGAACCTCTGGATGAGGAAAGGGTGGTGGGGAGATCACACAAAAGGCTGCAGTGAGAGAGAAAGCCCCACACCTCTCAGGGAAACCTCTGCAGTGGGGACAGAAGGGTCAGGGCCAGGAGGAGGGAGAGCTGAGCATCAGCAGGATGGTGGGAATCTGGAGAGGGAAGGTAATCCAGAGGGTTTCTCCAGGTCAGGGAGATCACTCTGAAGTGAGGTGTTTCTGTCTGCAGCCCCTTCCTGGGGCCGTGGAGGCTCTTGGGCAGCAGCTGACACGTGCAGGAGGGGAGGCTGGGGGAGCACCTGGCAGAGGGGAGGGCAGGGGGCACTGAGGGCAGGGATGGTGCACTGGGAGCTGGGCAGCGCCTGCTGCCCTGCCTGGGGCATTGGGTTGGGTTGAGAAATACTCATTCGGCCCCTTTTSTCTCCTCTCTTTTGATAGAGCAAGGGCATGAGGGACCTGAAAGCAAGGGAGAAAAACTGTCAGAATTGATAATGGAGACAAATTTCAGGATATTTCCTCAGTGCAAGTTAGGTGGAAAACTGTGCCAGAGCCTGGATGGGGCAATGGTGTGTCCCTGGCTGACACATGCTGTGATTTTGCAGAGCAGCTGCCCCTCAGTACCACAGCAAGCATTTCTCCACCTCTGTGCAAGTCCTTTCAATGTTTTTCACAGTAACTCACACCTTTCTTTCCTTTTTAGGTGAYCACCCTTCCTATCGTGCTATTTAAGATTTTAAAAACATCACATATTGTGATGGAGGCCTGTCACAGACATCTTTTCTGAAAAATCCTTTCCTTAGGATTTTTCCTCCTGAGAAGCTGAGAGGCCTCAGGAACAAAATGTAAACAATGGTTATCTGCTGCTGTGGAATGCAACAGGTGCATCTTTGATTAGGCCATGTTGATTGTTTCTATTTAATGGCCAATCACAGTCAGCTGGCTCGGACAGAGAGTCTGAGCCACAAGCCTTTGTTATCATCCTTTCTTTTTCTATTCTTAGCCAGCCTTCTGTGGAAATCCTTTAGATCTTCTATCCTTTTCGTATAGTTTTAATGTAATATATATCATAAAATAATAAATCAAGCCTTCTGAAACATGGAGTCAGGTCCTCGTCTCTTCCCTCATCCTCAGACCCCTGTGAACACGGTCACAGAGGCCCCAGGAGAGAGCAGAAGGAACAAAAGGAAGCACAGAACAAGACAGATGGACCAAGCTGCTCTGCATCCTTTGGCATTCTCTGGCTGAGCACCCCATGCAGGTGCAAACATCAAGTTTAAAGTCCTKGGCTGCACTGACAAAGCAAATTAGGGGATGGCTGCTCCAAGCAGGCAGCTCRGCAGGCTCTCCCAGGCCTTTACATCCCCACTGGGCTCCCCAAGCAGTCCTTGGTGATGTTACTGGTTGGGGGACAGTGGGAGCTGTTAAAAACGGGACCAGACTCCTGGTACTAAAGTGATTTCAGCATTTATTATAATAAAAAGGAAAGGCCTAAAGCGTGGGGACCTGTGGGCTGAGCAGGAGCGTTCCCTCGAGGATGCTGCTGGGGCTTCTTCAGCAACGATGGCCCTGATGTTTCAGGTGGAGCAGCACGGATTTCCTGGGTCAGATGCTCCTTTTTATCCTGTTTTTTGTCCCTTTGCATTGGTTTCTTTTTGGATCCTTCATTTGCATGAAGGTTTAGGGCATTTGATTGGCCCATTACAGTTCTGTCCAGGCTGGCTCTTTTCGCATGGGGGGTGTTGCAGTTCACTGAGGTGTAATTTCTTATAACTTTTAACCCCTTTTACCATAACCAAACTAACAGTACATGCTTAACGATCTATCAACTATTTTACAACAGTTTCTGACCTATTTTTAATAGGTGCCACATTCTGGGGAGGTTTCAGCCTGGAGCTGGGCAGGACTGTGGTGGTAGCTGGTGGAGGGATGGACCCCTGTCTGTCACCAAAACACAGGAGTCCTTCCATAGTTTGTTGAACCTTCACCCCAAATTTTGGTATTTTTGATGTGATATTATTGGTAATTTAAAAGTATGGGCTCCTTTAACATCAATCTGGTGTCCTGGTAGATGACAAAACCTTGTTTTGTTGTTATTCTTCCCAGCTGGCAGCTCCTTCCCCCCTCATTACCCTCCTGTGCCCCCACCCACATGGGCCATGTTCTCCCCTCTCTGGGAGCCCCTCTCCCTGGTGCCCTGGGCAGTGCTCAGCCTTTGGCAGGGCAGAGCTGCTGGAAACACAGGGGCTTTGTCCAGAGAAGTTGATCACCTTGAACTGAGGCCCAGCTGGGTTAACACTCAGGTTCCAAAGTTGCTTCCAATCAGGGGGATCATCTGAGAGACAGAAGGCTCCTGCTGGCAAAGTGGAGCTGCTGGATCAGCACAGGAGCAGCTCCTGTTTCCCCTGGTTTGATGGGAAGCTGTGAAGCCTTCCAGCTCATTGCCTTCAGCCACCCCTTGCCACCCAGTGGCCTGAGAGTGGCAAATTCTGGGCTGGCACTCAGGTGAGGGGGCCTGGCTTTCCCAGGATCCAAACCCAGGCTCCCCAGGGGCTGGGAGGTGCTGTTTGAAGGCAGCCCTTCTGTTCTCAGCACTGCTGCAAGTTCCTGGCACTGGTGTGGGCAGGTGCCAGCCTGTCCCTGAGGTGAGCACACCTGAGCCACCCCCTGGGCACAGCTCTGGCCCCTGGTCTGCCCCAGKCTGCCCAGCCTGGCTCATGTTCTCAGTGCCCCCTTCCCCACAGCTCCCACCCCTCCTTCCTTGGAAGATGGGATCCAGAGGGGAAGAGCTAATGGCAGGTGTTGGTGGGGGAGGCACAGCCCTACCAAAATCCAGGGATCACAGGCAGCCCCWGCACCACCCTGCATGCTCCATCCCTGCTGGGATTGGACACCAACACATCCCAAGTGCTGATGGTGTGGCTTTCCTGGATAAACACCCCTGAGCACCAGCCACGGGACCAAGGAGATGCTGCCCTGGCTGGGCAAGCAGGATGCTACATCCCCCAAACTGTGCTGCCAGCAATCATACCCTGCTGTCCCAATCACCCCCAGCCTCACCTATAGAAGCTGACACCCCAGTTCTGCCCATTTGGAGAAGGGTGCTTCAAATCCCCCCAAAGTGGCTTCCTTTTTCCCAGAAGCACGCTCTGAGCTGCACTTTGAGGGCTCCCAGTCCCTGCCAGAGACATCCCTGCTCTCGGGCTGCCTCCCTCTCAGTACATGGCAAGCGGGGCCATTTGCCAATGTTTGTGTCTCGACAAACAGTCTGTCAGCATTTTGGTGTGTGGCTTCAGCTGGGATCAGCTCTGCCTTCTCTCCCCATTAAATGGCAGARCTGTGTGCAAACACCCTGGCATCAAACCATCTGGGGCACGCTCGGGGCCAACTGCAGAGCTCCCGGTGCCATGTGTCACCATGCACCCCCTGGCACCACGGCCAAGGAGCACTGCAGGATCAGCATTCCTGCATTCCAGTGCTGTGGCTGGCACAGGGAGCCACCCCTGCCCTGCCCACCTCTCCCACCAGCCCTGCCTAGCTGGGCCCCTTTGCTCCAGCCTGGCTCACAGGGCAGCAGAGAGCAGCCCTGAATGAAACAGGCTGTGGAGGAGCAGCAGAGGTGAGAGAGGCACAGAASTGTGGAATATGCTGAGCTGGGAGGGACCCACAAGGATCACCAAGCTCAGCTGCTGGCCCTGCACAAGGATTGCTGAGTCCAGCTCTTGGTCCTGCACAGGAGAGCCCCAAGCTGTTGGTGGAAACAGCTTCTCATTGCTGATAGAACATGAATTCCATGACAAACTTCCCTGGCCTTTGCTCCTGGAGCTGCTGAGCATTCCCCTCCCTCCCTGGCTTGCTGGGAAGCTGTGGCCTGGTAGATGAGAGCAGGACAGACTGTCTGCTGACRTGGCACCCTGGTATGGCCCAGCCTTGCTTGCACAGATGCTGTCTGAGCCCTGTGGTAACACCATGGATATATGGGCTAGGTTCTTCCAGCCTGAAAGGCTCTGAAATTGGTTTCTGGCCCAGAAACCTGGGATTCAGGTGCTTTTACCTTCAGCCTGACCCCTGCTCTGTCCTCCAGCCTCAGCAGCCTGCACCAAGAGCAGATTTTGGTTTCTGCCCAGGGTCACATCCTGCCTTGGTGCAGCTGTTGCAGGAGAAGAGCAAACTGGAAGAGGAGGTGTGTGAGATGTGGTTCATCCTGTCTGTCATGGCTGGAGGAGACACCAGTGCCTTGCAGCAGCCAGGGGTGTTCTGAGCTAGCCCAGTGCTCCCACAGAGCATCCATGCTCCCCAGAGCTGTGTTTGCCCCCAGGAAGCTGCTGGCATGTTCCCCTGCCTTTCCTCATGCTTTAGTTCCTCATTGCTGCTCTGTGAAGACCTTAAATGGTTCCTTGGAGAAGATTTCCACATTCCTGCTGGACTCTGGTGAGACGTGGGTTCCCCCAGGCCCAGGGTTTCCTCTCAGCACCTGCACAGTGAGGGCCTTGTCCCTCTCCTTGGCTCCAAATCAGAATTCCAGCGGAGACAAATAGCAGAGGTGGTAATTGGTAATTTATTTTGTATATCTGAACCTCCTCTTTCTTGGAGAACTCTGAGTCATCATGGAGGGGAGCAACTCAAAGCTGCAAGGACAGGTGACACTCAAAGTGTCACTGGTGGGAGAAGGCACCCACCCCCTTGCTGGACAGTCCACAGGCTCCATTTGGGTGGTACTGCTGGTGATGTGTTCATTTATTATGTTCAAGTGCTATTTCCTTCCMGAATAACACACTGATGTTTCCTGAKGCTACAAGGACAGAGCAATCAGCATTCCCACCAAGAGAGGCCATCAGGAGCTGCAGATGACAAACAAAGAACTGATCTAAGATCAGGTCAYGGCAATCATTTCCCAGTTCTGCCACTGACAGAAATGTGTGTCACATCTATGATTATCATTAAACTGCAGCAAAAAAAATAAAACATGACGGAAGCAAGATTAAAAACTGAGCCAGAGCAAACACAGAGCACCCATAACCATTGCCCAGGAGCCTGATCCCCTTGGGTCTTGGTTTGGAAAGACAGGTGTCTGCTAATGAAGGCAGGAGCYTCCCCTGAAATGGAAAAATGCAAAYYCCTTCCCTCTGAATTGCTAAAAATTTGAAATTAAGGGGCTCTCAGGCAAAAATATGGGAGYAGGAATAACAGTTCTTTAATAGGGAAGAAAATAAAAAGATAAAATCAACAATGCAGTAAACCAAAGCAACATTGACAGAGTCAGAACCCAACCTGACACCCTGTGGGTGAGGGTGTTGGTGGCAGTCCCATTGGAATTGTGGCTCAGCCCTCCTGCAGTGTCAGGGGTGGCTCTGCTGGAGCAGGGATCCTGGAGAAAGGTGCATCTTCCTCTGAAGATCCAGGGGAAGAAGAGGCAGCTGCTGCTCCTCTGGGGAATCCAGTGGAGAAGCCGTGCTGGTGTTCCAGAATCTCCAGATTATATCCAGGCAGGAATGCTTGGCTCCTCCCTCTGGGCTCACATCTCCAATGGGATGCTGTAGTTCTTATCAGCCATGCAGGGACATTCAATAGCTGTTATCAGCAGRTGTCCCCCCRGAGGGAGGAGTGGCTGTGGGAGAGATAAGGACAACTGCACACTGAACAGAAGACAACTGCTATACAGGTGGCAAATAGGATACCATTTGCTTGGCAATCCAGGAYACCTTGCCATGGCTCCCCTAGCCCTCAGCAGAGCGGGCAGAGCTGAGAAGTCAATGCCTGACTCCAAAGGCAGCTCCTCCCAAAACAGCACAGCTGTTATCTGCTGCTCTCCAGGAGACCAAGAACATCCATAAACATCCAGCTCCTGGGGCAGCAGCCAGGCACCAGATCATGGCCAGCACACGCTGGGTCCTGGCTGARGGTGCACAGAGACCAGGTCTGGGATGGGGATGTGCAGGGCAGAGCTGCCTGTCTGTCTGTCCCCCCGTGTGGGCTGGCTGGGACACACCACAAGTGACATCCAGGTGTCCCCCTGTGGTGGTGCYCTCATGGGAATGGGCTGCATTGGGTCTCAGCACAGTGTGGGGGCTGCTTGTTCCTGCCCAAATGTTCATCAACACGACTTTGGTCACAGCCATGCCTGGGGGGAATCATCACAGGTGTGGGATGTGCTCCTGGGGGAGATGCAGGCAGCCAGGCTTTTTCTACCCCTGCACAGGGAAGGAGGGGCAGGAATAGGGTCAGAAGTGGGGGGGTAGGGGGAGCAGGGGAGCTGGAAGAGGATAAATCAGTTTGGGATTAGAAGGTGGCACTGGCAGCCTGCCATGTGACAGCCAGGCTTGCTCAGCCAGGAGCCCAGCTGTCAGCCTGGTGGCAGCAATTAAATGAGCTATCGATTGAGGAATTGTTGTCTGCAGGGTTTAAAGATAAGATCGATGGAGACCAAAAGGTTTAGGCTCCGTTTACTAATTAGTGAGGCACACCTGGGAGAGAAGCCTTTGGAGACACGGAGAGCTGAGTGTGCACGGGCAGCAGTGCTGATGTGCTGGGTGCCCCTCCCTGGCACCGTCCTCACCACTCCTGGCTCTCTGGTGCCAGGGGTGAACGGGCACCGGGTGGCAGTGCCAGGGATTCCAATCAGCTGCGTGGGAGCAGTGGGCAGGCTCAGGATTCTGTGTGCTGTGGGATGGTGGGCTGCTTTCCTCCCAAGGCAGGGATGTGGGAAAGAGGGGCTGTGCATGTGCTCGGCCGTGGGGAGGAGTAAACCAAGAGGGGAGCTGCTCCCTTTGCATTGCAAATTGTCTGGGGTGAATTGATCCTTTTCTTAGGCTCTGGCATTAGCTGCAGCCTGAACACATTTCTCTTCCCCCTGCTCCTTGTGCAGCAAGCCCAGGGACAGAAAGGAGACAAATATGGCACAGACTCGTGGCTTCTGTGCTGATTCTGCCTGTGCTCACAGAGCCAGGCTGGGGGAGAGCCAGGCCATGGCTTTGTGCCCTGTGTGCTTTGTCCCCTCACTTGCAGACGATGGCCAGGACACGGTCAAACAGGGACGGGCGGGAAATGGGCTCGCCTGGATGTGGTTTGAGTGGCCTTTGAGAGCTTCTCCTGGCTCTCAAATTAGTTCATGTGGGAGAGGGCGTCTGAGGCTTCAAAACAGAGTTGCCTTTAAAGCAGCCGGGGGGCTGGGCCAGCCCATGGCTCTCGGGATGTCTCAGTGTCAGCCGTGCCTTGGGAAGAGGCGTCACTCGGCTCTCCCTTCTCGGGGCTGCTAGAATCCCTCCTTTCATCCCAGCTCACCAGGAACATTCCAGCCGGCAAACAGAGGAAGCTCAGGAGCTGTCCCGATGGGTCCTGTGACCCACAGGCACCCCGGGGGCACGGCCACCACAGTCATGTGTCACCCACGGCCGGACCCGTGACACCGCCCGGGGCAGCATCCTCGGAGCTGCACCCCCTGCTCGCCGGTCCTGCYGGTCCTGYGGGGCCAGCCCTGTCCTGCTGCTCCTGCAGGGCCAGCCCTGTCCTGCTGCTCCAGCGGGACCAGCCCTGTCCTGCTGCTCCTGCAGGGCCAGCCCTGTCCTCTGGTCCTGCGGGGCCAGCCCTGTCCTCTGCTCCTGCAGGGCCAGCCCTGTCCTCTGCTCCTGCGGGGCCAGCCCTGTCCTGCTGCTCCTGTGGGGCCAGCCCTGTCCTGCTGCTCCTGCAGGGCCAGCCCTGTCCTGCTGCTCCTGCGGGGCCAGCCCTGTCCTGCCGCAAGCCCTGTCCTGCAGCCGGCACTGCCATAAAGCAGCAGCAGGACGGAGGGAGCCTGGCGGCGGAGCTGGAGTCTCCCGGAGCCGGACCGTGCCCCGGGGCTGGCGGGATGAAAGGGAGGGATGGAAGAGCAAACAGAGATCAAGGACACTGTGACGCCATGTGGCTGTTGCAGGGCGTCTCATGCTCTCGCAGCAGGGCTGGGCAGATTTATGGCTTTGTCTTGAGGGTCTGGAGCCAGGCTCCACTTATTTCACATTTAGGAGGCAGTTTCCTTTGCTCTTCCTCTTTCTTTTCTCTGCCTTGTAAAGCTGCGTGGCCCACGCTGGAGCAGACCCGTGTCCTTGTCCTCTGCATACGGAATCAGTGCCTGGGACAGATMCTGTGTCTCTGCCAGTGCCAGACAGAACCAAACAGGGTCTGAGGGATCATTGTTTTCCTGCTCTTGTCACAAGGCTCTGTGCCACTGCAGGGTCCAGGAACTGAATTTACAATCCTTCTCTCTGGGAGACMCAAACCTGGCAGCTGGCACAGGGCTGCCAAAGCTGTGATGTTCTTCCAAYGTGGATTTTCCTTTCTCTATTCTCCCCCAACACTGGGGCTGACCACCCTGCCTGTGGCCACCTGTCCAGCTAAGAGGGAGCAGGATCTCCTGTGGTTTCTGTGGGTTTTAGAGCCAGCAAATGTCCTTTAGACTCCCTGCTCCAGGAGCCATTTCAGCCCATGCCACCTTCTCCACATGGCTGTGATGGATGAGAAACGCACGAGACTGACACAGCTCAGACAGCACATCCAGGGTCCTGGCGGGTGACGTGACTCTGGGAGCTGAGCAGGAGATCAGAGTGCTGCTTTCTTTCTCCTGGAGAGGCTGCAGGAGCCACCCAAGCTGGGCCACCCTTCTCCCTGGTTTCTGCTTTCCAGCATCTGCCCCTGGCAGGAGGAAGGTTGTGGGTGGCTCAYGGTGGGTACCCCAGTGCCAGCCTGAGCTCCAAAACAGCTCTGAGGGACCCTTAGCTATTTTCCAGGCCTGCTGCTMTGATAAAGCACTCGAAAGGTTCCCCAGGGGAGATGCAGATAAGGACAGACCCATCTGCAGAGAGATAGAAAAAGCTCCAGAAATCAGTCTGGGTCTCCCAGCAGATGCCACAAGTGTCCTCCATAACTGAGCATTTCACATTTCCAGGCTGCCAGAGCATGCAGGAGGCAYTGCTGCCTCCACAGGTCACCAGGACAGAGGGGACAGCACAGCTACTCCCACCTCTCCTCTGTTTTCCTGGTGTCATCTGCTGTGATCCAGWAGCAGAGAGAACAAAGAGCAGGAGTTGGGAATGCTGTTACAGCTCTCAAGGGTTCCTGTGAAGCACCAGGGAGCAGGAGCAGGACTGAACCTTTCCAAGAGAATCAGTGGAAGCACAGCACCTTTCTGAGCCTCCCCATACCCTCAACGTGGTTGTTTCTCTTTAGCACAGACACATACAGGGAAAAAACCCCAGCAGCAGGCAGGAGGCTTCTTGGCTGTGCACTGGAAATCTCCATCTTTTAGGCTCAAGGGAGACCTCATCCATGTGTATAGAAACCTAAAGAGAAGATGGGGCCAGGCTCTTCTCACTGGTGACAGAACAAGAGGAGATGGGAACAAATGGAACCACAGGAAGATCCCTCTGAACATCAGGAAGCGTTTTTCCCTTTGAGGGTGACCAAGCACTGGCACAGGTGGCACAGGGAGTTGTGGAGTCTCCCTCCTCAGAGGTGTTTCAAAGCTGTTTGGATGGGGAACTGGGCAAGTGGCCCTGGGTGGTCCTGCTTGATCAGGGGCTGGGCCAGGTGACCTTCAGAGYTCCCTGCCAGCCTCAGCCAGTCTGTGATGCTGAGATCTTGCTGAAGGCAATTTTCCCTTGTTCTCCTTTCCAAGTCAAAGCCTTGGATTCTTCTCTCTCCTTCCTGCTGATTTTCCCAGGTTGGTGGGTGTCACAGATGCCAAACTGACCTGTGTGGGGCCAGGTGGACGTGGGTGGCTCTCCCAGGCAAAGGAAGGTGTTTGAGGTGTTTGCCTGCTCAGCCACAGCCCTGGGCCAGAGCCACCAGATGCAGGAAACTTGACTGACTGCCTCTGTGCCAGGAGGAGCAGGAAGGCTGGGAACTCTGCCATGACCTGGCCTTGGCCCCTCCAGCACTGGGACTGAGGTGGACTCAGCCAAGGACCTGCTAGAGATGGGCTCTGCACAGAAAGCAGGGCTGCCCCGGGAGCACATCCCACGCCAGGCTGTTCCTGCTGCCCAGGCTTCCTCCCACCCAGACRTCCCTTCCTCAGATCCAGGTCACTGCCTCTTGCCCTCCCCTCATCAGAGAYGGTGAATAATTCACTCCATTGCTGTCATTACCTTGAAGGTATTTATAGTGCATGATCGGTGCCCATAGAGAATTCCCTCTCCTGAGCTCCATAAATTTCAGTGTCTCTCCCTCTCCTCCCCACTGCCTGTGCTAATTGCTGCCTTGTGTTTGCTGACCTCCTGCATTTTGTTTGGTTTCTTGCATCCTTGGGCCATGGGGACAGAGGCTCTCTYCTTTTCCCCCCAGGCTCTCCAATGGGGCCCCAGTGTAGTGGGCAAACCAGTCTGGAGGTGACAGGGGCACGGTGGGTGCTGTGAGACTGCAGGGTCACCTCTCTGCTTGCTGGGCATTCCATGTGATCCCKCTTGTGGGCACATCCCGCAGGGAGGAGAGGCTCAGCCAGGGCAGTGGGATGGRTTATTATTATTGCTACTAAATAAATATGCTACTTAYATATATATATATATTATTGCTACTACTGTATATGCTACTGACCAAAGCAAGGGCAGCTGGAGCATGTGCTGAGCTCCTGCTGCTCCTGCAATGCCTGGATGGGTCACTGCTAACTCCAGCTCTGCCTCTACAGGTTTTGGGGTCAGGAGATGTTGCAGTAAGGTAGAAAAATCATAAAGAAAGTCTTCATAAARTCAAACCTGCTCTCCTAAAATCAGTGGCTGGCCTTGTCAGGCTAGCACTTTGCAAGGTCCCATGTGAAAGCAATCCTGGTGTGAGCAGTTCATTAGCATAGCAATCTGTTCCTGGGTGAAAAACAACCAGCACCTCTATAAACTGTTTTTACAGTGGTTTAGATAGACAAATTAAAACTATCTCTCACAAACAACTTTTCCTGCAGGTTTGAGTGACCAATGAATACAGAATAACAACTTGTTACTAACCAATAAATAATTTAAAGAAAGCTACTGACCAATTGGAGTCGCACGCAGATCTGTAAAATTGTGTAAAAGGAGTTGTGTGAATAAAGAAGGGCTTTTTCCACCATGAAGGAAATGGAGTCTCCTGTGATTTATTCCCATAAGGAGGGACCTAAGGTGATGTATGGCTGAKTGTCCAGGCCAGGTGGGTTGGTGTCTGAGCAGCCTGGCCCAGTGGGTGGTACTACCCCATGGCAGGGGTCAGAGTCAGATGAGCTCTGAGGTCCCTTGGAACCCAAACCACCCTATTATATGATTATGTGAGGGCAGATTTCTCCCAGTAGTTTTTGGGGTGGGCCATGCTGCACTTTAGAGCTCTCTCCTCCATGAGGAACCATCCATCTCTCATGACCGTGGCAGGGCTTGGTCATGAACAGGCCACATGTCACTCACAGAGTCCCAAACTCTCAGGGTCTGCCACCAGAGATGCTCCAGAGCAATGTGTGGTTTGAGCTGTCCCCCATGGCTCAGGAAGCACCACAAAGTGGGCACAGCCAGCTCGTGCTCAGGGATGCCTCACTGCCCTGGAGATGAGCACAGAACCGTGGAGTCATTAAGGCTGGAACGGCCTTCTGATATCATCAGGTCCAACCTTAACCCAGCACTGCCAGGTGCACCGCTAAACTCTGTCCCCCAGCACTGCAACCCAGGGTTCAGTGCCTGCTGGTCACAGCCCAAAGGGCGCCTGTGGTGAGAACCAGGAGATGGAGGCACCAGGCACGTAGAGCACTGTGCCTGTTGCCCTCTGGGATGCAGCTGGTTCTCGGCAGTTGTATTAAATCTTCATTTCTGCATCCTTGGCTCCGGTCTCTCATGGCAGGGAGTCCCAGGGATTAGACTTTCGGGAAACAGCCTGCTCCTCCCCAGCTCAATGGTAATGTGCTTACTGCCAGAGTTGCTCAAGGTCACTCTGTCCCTCCCGTCTGAGGGAGGATCAGAGCTGAGCTGTGCCAAGTCTGGCAGCTCTGAGCTGCTGGAGGGGCAGGATCCAGAGCTGGCCTCACCTGGGCTGCAGTGGGGCAGCTGCCAGTCTGCACAGGGAGGGCACCAGTGCCCCCAGGGCTGGTGAGACTGGAGCAGATAAATCCCACAGGTGGGCTTTGGAGCTGCACTGCCCAAGGGACAGAGTGCAGAGGGGAGGAAGGGCTGGGGCAGCTCAGAAGGACACAGGGAGCTGCCCAGAGCACAGTGAGCTCCATCCCCTGTGCCCACACCAGGATGGGCATCCCAGGACACTGCTGGACGGGGCTGGGGCAGCTCATGGAGGACACAGGGAGCTGCCCAGAGTGCAGCTGAGCTCCATCCCCTGTGCCCACACCTGGATGGGCATCTTGGGACACTGCTGGATGGGGCTGGGGCAGCTCAGGGAGGACACAGGGAGCTGCCCAGACCCCAGAGTGCAGCTGAGCTCCATCCCCTCTGCCCACATCGGGATGGGCATCCCAGGATGCTGCTGGATGGGGCTGGGGCAGCTCATGGAGGACACGGGGAGCTGCCCAGAGTGCAGCTGAGCTCCATCCCTTGTGCTCACACTGGGATGCGCATCCCAGGATGCTGCTTGACGGGACTGGAGCAGCTCAGGGAGAACACAGGGAGCTGCCCAGACCCCAGTGAGCTCCATCCCCTGTGCTCACACCGGGATGCGCATCCCAGGAAGCTGCTGGATGGGGCTGGGGCAGCTCATGGAGGACACAGGGAGCTGCCCAGAGTGCAGCTGAGCTCCATCCCCTGTGCCCACACCGGGATGGGCATCCCGGGACTGCTCCCCTGGCACTGGGCACACGGGGGCTGCTGCTTCAGCTCCTGCCAGGGGTGTCCCCACCCATCACCGACTGTCCCCGCGGGGAGTGGGGACATCGCCACCTCCTGCAGCYCCCCSGGCCCGGAGCAGGCKCTGCCCGGCTCTGCCCGGCTCTGCTCGGGGAAGCACAGCGAGAGCAGCAGGATCTGCTGTGTAGATGCCAAGCTAGGCCAGCATACGGTGCTGTAGGTCCATGGTACAGCTCGTGAGACAGCACAGTGGCCCGGGCTCCGGGAATTGCTAGAAGTCAGCCCAGTAGCACTGGGGGAAGCTTGTGGAGGCTGTCTCCTATTTTGTCTGGGTTTTTTGGGAGAGCAGATGTTTAAAYCCTAAAAGGTCCTGGCCCCAAACTCTACAGAGCAGAGGATGAATGTGGCTGGTGTGTTTCTGGAGTGATGCTGCTGCTCTTGGGACCCCATGCTGGCACTGGGCTGTCGGTCCCATGGGGCTGGCACTGAGGCACTGGCTCCCACCCCATGCCTGAACAGTGGGAGATGCTGTGGGCACAGACCAGTGGAGAGGAGATGGCTGCAGTGAGAAATCTCACTTCCCAAGGGCTGCTGTGCAGCATTTCCTGGCTGTTTCCAGTTTTAGAGCRTTTCTTCCCAAGGAGAACAAGGAGGAGTCCCATTTTTCCAGGGACAGCGTGCACTGTTTGCCTCATCCCACGAGTCTGCTGGAAAAGAGTTTTGTGAGCAGTTTTCAGTCAGCCACGTGCAGGGCACCACTGTCCCCTCACTGCCATGGGGACACCSCACTGCTGCCCCCACTGCAGGCACAGGCAAATTCTCACAGCACTGCCATTCATATTCTTATCTCACAGGKGCAGCTTTTTACAGAATGGTCACCTGACCCCCATCAAGGCCCCCTCTGCTTTCAGGGGTGCCCAAGGACACAGCATTGGGCTGCCTGGAGCGTGCCCTGGGGACTCGATGGCCCCAAGGTGGCTGGGTAGAAGCACCAGCTGCTGGAGGCAGTCCTGGACCCGGCTCCCGGCTCCATGGCCGGCTGCAGGGGATGCCAGGATGTGGAGCCCTGGCCCACACTGGGCCCCCAGGCACTGCACT
The DNA here is from genome assembly GCA_014549065.1 of Cardinalis cardinalis. Classification (NCBI taxonomy): domain Eukaryota; kingdom Metazoa; phylum Chordata; class Aves; order Passeriformes; family Cardinalidae; genus Cardinalis; species Cardinalis cardinalis. The sequence continues at coordinate 614,391 of JACDOX010000032.1, forward strand.
CCCTCTGGCAGCACCTGAGAGCTTCCCGGGGCTCTGAGGGGCTGCTGTGCCTGCCAGAGCCACCTCCCGGGCCGGGTGAGGGTCACAGCCGGGCACAGAGCCCGCCCAGCCCCAGGCCAGGCAGTGCACCAGCCCGGGACAAGGCCACCCAAAGCACCCCTCCCTGCCTCCCTCCCTCCCTGCCTCCCTCCCTTCCTTCCTCTCTCCTTCCTCCCTCCCACGGTCTGCTGGCTCCCCAGCTCACAGCCCTTCCTCCCAGCATCCAGGGGCACCGATGTGACATTAACCCTGTGCTCTCCACAGCCTCCCTGCTATTCCAGCCCTCCCCCGGGGAAGAGTGCATGGCTGTTGTGTGGGGTCAGCCTCTTCCAGTGGGTGCAGCACTGAGGTGTCACCCCTGGGACAGCTCTAGAGCCCCTCTGCTCCCTGCTGTCCCCYGGAGCAGCCCTCTCCTTGATGCTGTGATGCTGGGTTGGGAGCAGTGCTCTCCCCATGGCCGGGAGCAGTGGGAAAAGCTGCTCCCTGCACCTCGAAGGAGGGTGCACCCTGTCAGCTCAGCTCTTTTGGGTGCCCTGCTCCGCACTGGGATCGGAGGCTGTGGCTGAAGCCTTCAGCATTTCCACGTTTAATGTTGTYCTTTGTGCTTCTCAGGCAGGAAGAGCCGTGTGTACAAATAATTAAAGGGAAGAATCGGAGTGATTAGGGCAGATGATTATTGTCAAATTATGATTTATCTCAGAGGGAAATTAGTATCTCCCCCTCCCCCAAAGGGCTCAGCCTAGCACAGTGAATGGGCACTGGTTTTTTGATTAATAGATGCCTTTAGAAGGTCACCTACATCCATTGCAGATTAACTCAGTGGGAAAAGTTCTTTCAGTAATTCAAGCTGTTGTTCTCACAAGCTGTCAGCTCRCTGCGAATGGGGAAGGTCCATCCGTTACAGGGCTGCTGGGTTGGAGGGGATCTTTCTTTCCTCTGGACACACAGGGGTGATATATGAAGCACAGAGACATGGATGACCGAGAAAACGAGCTGTGGAAAGAAAACAAAAACAGCAGTAAAGGGAAGAGAGGGAGCTGGGAGAGCTGGCCCGGACAGCCTGGGGCTGGGACTGCAGGGGCAGAGCTCAGCTTGAGGCTGGAGCTGGAGCACTGCTCCCAGAGCTGCTCTGCTCAGTGTGGTGAAGGGCTGGACCCACCCCATGAGCTCCTCCTGCTGTGGAGACAGTCACTCATCTCATGCTGGTCCCATCCAAACCTGTATTTACAGATGTTCATGGAGGTGCTGGGAAGGCTGGAGCCAGTGTCCCATGGGATTTGAGTCTCCTATGCATGTCTGGGAAAGATCCCACAGTGTCAAAGCTTGACTCTTCCACACCATGCACCTTCCAGCTGCCTGARGAGGAATGACCACACCAGAGTCTAACAGCAGCTCAGGCATCTTCTTGGGAAAAGCAGAAAGTGGTGAGGGCAGAGTGGAGACATGGCCRGCAGGGCTGGGATGAGGGGGAGTTGGGACTTACAGCACTTCTGGATGCTGTTGGTTCAGCCCCATCCGCAAACCTATGAGCAGTGCTCGAGATGCTCACACTGGTACAAGCTGTTCTCCCTGCTGACCTTCTCCAGATGTTCTGTTATAATTCCTTGGAGCTTCATAACCATTCATGAAGCTTCATAACCAGCTTCACAACCATTCCTGTGCCTAACCAAGCCTACAGAAGGGACTTTTCCCCTCCTCATGTGTCCATCCCTGCACAGAGACACTCAGGAGACATCACTGAGGTGACATCCTGCATGCTGACTTTGTGCCATCAGGTTCTGAGCACCACCCAAGGCCCAGCATCTCCCGTTGTGTTGGGAATGATGTGATGATGGTGCAGCTCCTGCCACGATGCTGTTTACAGGTACACATTTTTAACTTGTGTGCATTTCAGACAGAAAGAGAGACGGAGAATCATGCAGGTATCCTGAATTTTAAGGTGGAAACTAAGAGATGAAGATGACTTTGTTCCTTGATAAACAACCATGATGATTGTATTTAGATTTCTTTTCACAAATGAATGATATTTCAGCACAGTCATCAAAAATCCCCACTAACAAACGTTTCTTTTGCATCCATCTAGCCTTCATCATAAATCTATGTGCCAGGCATTAATAATATTTTCAGCAACAGATTGATTGACTAGAACATAGCTTGGTTTTCTCTAAACACTAAGGGGTTCTCAACTGATTTATTGTTTACTGAAGTCTGCACATATTTATATGGGTACCATATTCCTTGTTATATATGTACCCCTCCTTTACCCAGGCTTTCTTCAGCAGATCCATCATGGTGGTGTCAATGGCTACTGTAGGTCTGGACATCTTGCTGCCAGATCTATAGCAGAGGCTTTGCTGGCCCAGTACAGAGTTGGTGTGGTTTTGATAAATGACTTTTGAGGCCAGAAGAAACAATTAGATCATTTTGAGTGGCATAGTCCTGAAGCTCTTACCCATTCACCCCTGAACAATGTCCAGTCATTTGAAGAGACACAAGGTTTCCCTTCCAGAAAAGTCTTCTGTTTTGGGGCGTCAAGAGATTGCTGGCTAGGCTGGTTTTAATGCAAGGCTTTGGATATTTGGAAGGTTTGGGGGCGTAGATGAGAATCTTGCTTTGATATATTTTAGTTAGTTTGTGTCTTGCTGAGAAGAGCTTAAGCCTGTGGGCGACACTTTCCAAGGGCTCCAGGCTGGAGAGGAAATAAAAACATCTCCTGATGCARTTTCTAAAGCTGTCCTCATGTAGATTGGGAAGGATTTGCCACAAAGGGCATCTTCTCTGGAACCAGGAGGTAACTCTGGTGTTGCTCCCTGTTTCCATCACACACTAAGGATGGAGAACAACAAAATGGGAGAGGAGAGAGCAGCAGGACAGCCCTGAAGAGCAGCTTGCCCTGTATGGTCAGGCTCCTGGACTAGAGTTCAGCATCAGCCATCGCAGGGCTTAAGGCCAAGGGCAGGAGCAGAGATTCCTGCTGCCAGCACACTCTGCAGTCTGATTTTGGCTTTCTGGGGGTGGGTGCTGGTGAGCTGATGAGAAGAGAGTTCAGACAGCCCTGAGAGCCGAGCCCCGGGTGGAGGGGCCCTCTCTGACATGGCCATGGCATCCTCAGGATGCTGCATCTGTACCAGCAGGAAGAGACACCTGGAGAGAGGAGATTGGATTGAGAATTTTATTTTTCCCCCCTTAATATCCTTTGATCCCCTGGCAGGCACTGGGGRSACTGGTGGGTGCAGTGCTGTGCCCAGCTCTGGTGGGGAGGCATCCTCTGGTGTACACACCACCATTACAGTGATCACTGGTGTGATTGACTGGGTGTCTAATGGGTTGTTACAGCACTGCAGAGCCTGTCTTGCTCTACAGGTGAACTGTGAGGAGCTGGGGAGATGAAGCAGCACTCCTCTAAATTGGGCTGTGCATTGGGAGCAGCAAGAAGGATCTCAAAAGATACGCCACCCTACCCTTTGCAAAAGTTTCTTTTATCGTCTTTCATGAGGGAGGCCACAAAAAAATGGAGGAGATGCCAGGAGTCAAAAGGGAGTTTTCAGGTAGATTTATGTTTCTTTTTTCCTTCTTTAAAAGGCCTGAGTTGTTCAAGGCATGTTTACTGCTCCTGGAGATTTTGTTAGTGCAGAGATGCTCAACTTCTGCTTTGCTGTGCTTAGCTTGGTGTGAGGAAACCAGTGACTCAGGGTCCTTGCAGCCCTGTACATGAAGGTAGGGGTGAGCTGTTCAACCCACAAATGTTCCTGAGCARGCACACAAATCTGCTGTCCCAGATGTTTGATATGAACCTCAAACACTTACTCTCCATTTCTAGTGTGCTCACATGTCCTACACAGACACATTGTGGATGTCACTGATGCAAGAGCTTCCAGTCTGAGTCCTTGGCTGCAAAATCTCTCCTCTCAACAGGATAATATCACCAGGTTCATGGTGGCAGTGGCTGTGCTAACCCACAGCTCAATGTCCCAACAGGGCAAGGGGCAGTGGCCTCAGCAGTGTGGACCTTTCCTTCCCTTCTCAGGTGGCCTCAGCAGTGTGGACCTTTCCTTCCCTTCTCAGGTGGCCTCAGCAGTGTGGGCCTTTCCTTCCCTTCTCAGGTGGCCTCAGCAGTGTGGGCCTTTCCTTCCCTTCTCAGATCTTCACACAAGTCCCACCATGCAAAGCCAGCCTGTGAGCCACAAGCTGGTGCAGCCTTGCCCCAGGTGACCAAGCCCACAAACCATGAGGGGTGAGGAAAGGGTGATTCCCCTCCCTTGTGATGGGAAGCACTTGGGTGCAAGCAGACAGAGGAGTTTTGGCTGCAGAGTTGTCACAGACATCTTTTATGAAAAATCCTTTCCTTAGGATTTTTTCTCCTGAGAAGCTGAGAGGCCTCAGGAACAAAATGTAAACAATGGTWATCTGCTGCTGTGGRATGCAACAGGTAGATCTGACAGGTAGACCRAACACAGACCAATCTGTGATTGGTCTCATGTGGTTGTTTCTAATTAATGGCCAATCACAGTCCAGCTGTCCAGACTGTCTCAGTCAGTCACAAGCCTTTGTTATCATTCTTTCTTTTTCTATTCTTAGCTAGCCTTCTGATGAAATCCTTTCTTCTATTCTTTTAGTATAGTTTTAATGTAATATATACCATAAAATAATAAATCAAGCCTTYGGAAACATGGAGTCAGATCCTCATCTCTTTCCTYGTCCTCAGACCCCTGTGAGCACGGTCACAGAGGATGGCTCTGGAAGAGCAGAGCCCTGAGCTCCCTGCAGCAGTGTGYGACTGAGGGCAGCTCTGCTGGGGGAGGGCAGGAGGGAGATGGAGGATCCTGTGCAGAGCCTGGAAGCAGAGCCTGCCTCAGGCTGGCTCCTGGAGGGGCACGGGAGCCACGCAGCTCCTGCTGTCAGTGCCGWGTGCGGCAGGAGCTCGCGGCCATTGCTCTGGCTCTGGAACAGCAGGCCTTGCATTCCCTTGGTGGAGCTCATCTGTGCTTCTCTCCGGCCTCCTCCTCTCCCTGTGCCAACCACGTGCCCCAGCCCGTGGGCTCTGCTGTCACTGCTGGCTGCTGGTTCCGCTGGCCACAGCTTATTGCATCTGCTGTGATTTGCTGGGCCCTGCACTCAGCCGTGCGTTCAGCTTTCACTGTGGCTGCCTCAGCCTCAGCTCCAGTGGCCATCAGCCCCTCTCTCCCAGGCCCTGCACCAGCTGCATATTAATTGCTCCCCTCTCTCCCCTCCCTCGCTCCCTCCCTGTCTCTCCATGTGGCATTTGTGGTTCGCAAACGTTGTGGGAGCACTTTGTGATCAGGCCCAGCTCTGCCCTGGGTGAAGGTGTGAGGAGGCCTTGGCCGGATCTCTCAGGGAGGCTGGGCTYACACCAGAGGCAAAGCTGGCCCCTCTCCTGCAAATCTGAGCTGGGAAAGCCTTYCTCTGATTGCTCTGTCCATCTGCTGGCCACTGGCCATTCCTCACYACTGGCTACTGCCCAGTGCTTTGTCCAGTCTAACTTCAGTAYCCTGAGCAGTGGGGCTCTGGCACTTTCTCTGGCTGATCAGTGCCATGCCAAGAAAATTCCAGCTTCTTCATATTCTCCCTGAACGTGGAATCATAGAACCATAGAACCACAAAATCACAGAATCATAGTCATAGAATCATAGATTCATAGTCATAGAATCATAGAATTATAGTCATAGAGTCATAGAATCATAGAGTTACAGAACCACAGAGCCACCAAGGTTGGAAAAGACCYGCAAGRTCACCAATGATGCTAGGAAGYTCTCTTTCCTTGGTGCCCCCGTGGTACTGCCTGGTGCCAAGCAGAATTTCACTTCGTACTGTGAGATGTTGCACTGAGAGAAAAAATAAAAATAAATGCTCATGCTCACAAGCCTGAGCAGGCTCCTTCTGCCTGGCCTTTCTGCTCCTCTGGGCTGCAGCACTTTGGAGACTGGGCTGTCTTGAATCATGAGCCTGCCCTGGCTCTGAAGTGTTGTGTTGCTTAATGACTGATGATAATGTCTCTGGATGTAGGCTTGTAGCCTGGCTATCCATCTTTAAATTTCAAAATCTTTCCTCCTCAGCCATTACCTCCACCCCCATAATCATTCCTGTTGCTCTTCTCTGAATTCTGCCTCATTTGTCCTTGTTTGAAGGTAGAGCACAATCAAACAGCCAGTCTGGGAGCCTGGCTGGGGGCTGAGGTCCCAGAGGGGTCAGGACTGAGTTTTGAGAGGGGCTGAGGCCTCAGAAGGGTCTGGGATGAGGTCCAAGAGGGGTCCAGCCTCACTCCTGGGCCCTGAGCTGCCCTGAGGTCAGGAAGGTTCATCACCAGCCCWTCCAGCTGTGTCAACATCAGCTGACCTGGGAAGAAAGGTATTTCTGCAAAGCTTTATGAGGACAGAGCCTGTAGGCTGGAAATGATTCCATCATTTAAGCTGCCTGTGCCTGTATGTGCTCACCTCCCCCCAAAAAATCATTGCACAGAGATGGCTCAGTGTTTTTAGCAAGGTCTGCCTGCCCACAGGAGCTCTGAGCAGAGGGTGCTGCACCTGAGCTCAGTGGAACAGATAAGGGCACAGTCTGCCAGACTGGGACACAAAATTAAACACGGACAGAGAGTCCATCTCTTGGAGGCCTCTGRTCCATCCTGCTGCTTGGAGCAGCACTGTTGGCACTCAGACATGGCTTTGTTGGCCAAGTCTTGAGAATCCCACACCTCTGTGACCCAACCTGGGGCTGCACCACCCATGAGGGAAGGTGTTTTTTCTAACACCCAACCTGAATATTCCACCTGCAGCCCTCACCTCTCATTATCCCATCCGCCACTGCAGACCCCTCATAGGTTAATGGCACTGGGTTGTGCTCTAGAGTGATAACTGCTGTTTTAAGGTGAAAGAAAGCCAGGCTRACTCCCCAGTGTGTAAAAAAGGTTTCCTTCCCCCCATATCCAACTCTCCATCATCCATCTAAGCCAGCTGCAGCTGCCATCACTGCTCTGGACCATGGCACTGCTCCTGGGCAGAGATGGGGCTGGCAGCTCTGCTAAGCCCCCAATTTCTTCTGCCTGGAGTAAGACTGGCACTTTTTCATCCCAGCAGGAGAACCGTGGTATCCAAATTAAGCACAAGCTGTAGTGTTTGAAGTCTGAGCAATGAGCTTTCCTTGGCAATGGGTGGGTTTCTGTCATGGGGGTAGGGAATTCCTCGTCTGCCCTTGATTTCACTCCCAAGAAATTGCTGTTCCCTGTTCTCACCTCTGTTCATTTGATGGGCTCCAGTGAGACAAGTGGATCACAATTAAGGCCACAGTTAGGGGAGCTGGCCAAAATATTTCATAGGAACAGACTTAAATGGAAAGATTGTCCCTTTTTAATAAATAAGTGGAGTTGGCATTAATTCAATTTGACATTTGCCATATTCTGCAGAATTATGAGCATTCACTTTTTTCAGAAGCTGTATTTAAACAGAATGCTTTTGGTCGATGACAAATTTTGAACAGTTTTGGGGAAGGTTTCAGTAAAAATAGACARTGTGTTAGCAAACAAAAATCAGGGGGTTTGTAATTTTCAGGGAGACCTTGGGTGGGCTCACAAGCAACCATTCTAACCATTTTTCAATTCAGGAAAGCTGATTTCAAGAAACTACTGAACTCCTTGTGACCATTATTGTTCAGACAAAGAGGAACAGCTTCAAACTGAGAGTAGGTTTAAATTAAATATTAGGAAAACATTTTTCCCTGTGAGGGTGGTGAGGCCCTGGCAGAGGTTACCCAGAGAAATTGTGGCTTCCCCATCACTGGAAATGTCCAAGGCCAGGCTGGACAGAGCTTGGAGCAACCTGGGATAGAGGAAGGTGTCCCTGCCCATGGCAGGGTGAAATGGGATGATCTTTAAGGTCCCTTCCAACACAAACCATTCTGTGATTCCATCATTCTCTGATTACTCAGATACTTTCAACCCAGTGCCTCTGGACAGAGATGATCTTTTTCCTGCACATGGCTTCAAGTTTCCTGCACAAAGCAGCTTCTGGCCAGCTCTTGCCATGGGCAAGGAGGCCCAGCAGGATGGGGAATGTTGATGTGCTGTGCTAGAAGCAGAGGGCACATACCTGGAGTCACTTCTTTGTTCTGTACATGCACACCTGGCCCCAGAGTGTGGGGCCTCTTCCAGGTTCTSAAGACAGGACTTCTGCCATCTCCAGCCCCAGGAAGTGACATATCTTCATTTTTTAATTAAAAAAAMCAATTAGCTTTATCCACCAATGCAAAACCTCCTGACTTCAGTCCCAGCAGCATCAAAACTCTTCCAGCTGCAGGTAACTTGGAGATCTTGCTTAGCAGCTGCACTTGGCTTGGACAATTTCTTCCCATACAGAGGCAGCCTGGACAGGGCTCAAGTGGCACTGCCATACAGTCAGGGCCTGCCAGGAACAATCTGCTTACTCTGGCTGTTGGAGCCTCTCCCGCTCAGTATTTGAGCAATGTCTGCAGTCAGGACAAAGCTCCCAGCTGCCTGAGTGGTGGGGCTATCAGTGCAGCCTTTTTTCTGAGAGCTTCCTAAAGGCCTCATTAAATCCCTTCTCTGTGGACACGCTGATGGGGACACACTCAGAGTGACACCTTTAGCAACACCTTCCTTCCCTTCCTTGTGTGAGGTGGTCCTGGGGAGGTGAGAAGCTGATTAGTTAGTGCCAAGTTAAAAAAAGAGCCATGGCTACAAGCTGGGCTTGAGAAATTCTGGTTGAAACATGTTTTATCTCTATGGGGGTTTCATCCCTGGACAGGTCACCAGAGGAGTGGGGCTCTCAAAAAGCAGTTAGGACAAACCACAGCTGAGCTGGCACAGCACTGGCCAGCTCTGAGAGATTGGACCAGAAATCTTCAGAGGTCACTCCCCATCAGCATTTCCTTGTGTCTTTGATGGATGTGGATGGAGAAGCCATTGGTTTCCCTTTTGGGTGCATCCTTTTCTTTTATTGTCTCCTTGCCTTGGTCCTCTATTGGCTTTCAGCCACTTCAGAGACCTTGTTTGTGCAAAATGTAGAAATTATATATGTAGATCACAGGGTAACTGATTTACCCTGGTTTAGGCACGTTCTCAGCTTGAAAGTGTGTGAGAATCTCTCACACTGGGCCCAAAACTGGGCTGATCCTCAACTCACACCAGGCTTGACAGGGAAACAAAGGGCATGGGTGAAACCCTTTAAGGAGCTGTAAGATCCTGGATTTGCTCAGCAGATGCTCTTTCCCCTTCCCTTGAGTGAAGAATGGCCAAGCAGCTGGGTCAGGGACACACATGGCATGGGGCACAGGGGGACTGGTCTGCCCCACACTCCACAAAACCATGAGTTATCCCAGCTGGCTTCTCACACCCCAGAGCTCCTTACCTGAATCCCAGCTTGGAGTCTGAGCTGTTTACAGCCAGAGACTGAGCTGTCCAGTTTCTTCTGCTGGGACAAACTGGTCTCTGAGGAGAGATCCCCTTCCTTACCGAGGAGATCAGATCCCTTACACAAAAAACTGCTGTGACTCAGACAGCAGCTTAGTGCTATCACTTAGACAGCAAACTCTTAATTTTATAAACTCAGAAGGGAGATCCACATGGTCAGGGCAGCAGAACAAGACTCCCCAGCTGTTGTGCAGCACCAGGATGGGATCCCTGTTTTGCCATGCTGTTTTCTGGTGGGGGGTGGTGGATATTACTCCTCCCAGCTTCCCTGGGAGCTCTGKTTGTGTCTTATCAAAGGCCAGTGGTGCATGCACAGCTTTCCAAATCCACCTTCCATCCAACAGGCCCTCTGTGCTGTCCTGCCTCCTCTGCTSACAGTTCAAGGACTCCTCCTGCTCCCTGCTGACTTGTGTGTCTTTCTAGAGACCTCTTCAGCAAAACATGTCAGCGCTGAGGTCCAGCTTTCCATAGGGGATAGCAGGAGATAAGAGAATGCAGTGACTGCTGTACATCCCCCTCATTGATATGCAGCACGTCCTGACCCTCTGTGCTCAGAGTTTGATTTGCTGAGATGCTGTAAAAAAACACTGTGAGAAAAGTCCAKCTCCTGCCTGGAGAGCGGCCGTGCAGAAATGGCACCTCCTGACTCAGCCCACAGCTCCCCTGTGCCTCAGCCTGAGCTGATGTGGTAATGACAGGAATGAAATCGTGCTGCCTGCCATGACTCACAGCTCTGCAGAGCTGGGCTGCCTACAGAGGAGGGAGCTAGCAGGATGCATTTTCTGCAGAATCCTCAAAAAGTGCATCCTGCCCTTAACACACGTGCAGGGCCTGGCACAGGCAGCCGTGCTCCAGTGGGCACAGAAAAGAGACTGGTGGCTCTCCTCCCTCTTACASCCATCTTTTCTGTCCTGGAAATGGAGGGATGGTGGACTAGAAATCCTCCYTTCCCATCCAGTGGGGATGTGGCTGGGACAGCCTGGGAAGGACTGGCCCTGCCTGGATAACTGATGCAGGTGGGTCACAAAGGCAGGGTCTGCTCTGCACTGCTGTAGAGAGAGAGGAATGTTTTTCAGCCCTGGAGCTGCACTCAGCCTGGCCCTTCCTTTGTGCAGCCATGAAAGATTCTCTCTGTGCTTCACTTTCTCTTGTATGGCCAGTAAGGGATAATCAGCATGGATTGGTCTTGCCACAGCACTCAGGCTCCCCTCTGGGAAAATAACAGTGGCTCTTTGTGAGCATGACTGTTCTTTCCAGCTGGCTGARGCAAGGTATAAAGAGGAACTCTAGCTCTTCAGTAAACTGTGGGGAAGCATGGCCAGGTAGCCCATTTTCAGTGGGAAACATCTCCAAGAGACCTGGAGAAAGACTCAGGARTCCTGTAATCAGACAAATTTGTGATATCTAGGATTGTTGAGGTTACTGATTTTCAACTCTGCATCCCGAGAGAGCATCTGCAGGAAAATGGCATGGCTAGACCTTTACAGAAGGGCTCAGAGGGCAGCAAAGGGCTGAGCAGGTGTTCAGCAAAGTCGGCTTTTATCCCAGAGAACCTTTGGTACAGGCAGTACAAGCAATGGGAAAAAATCAGAATCTCAATTTCTTAGTGAGCTGATGGGATGGCAAAACATCTGTTAGCTCCAGGCTGCATGGATTTGATGCAGGATCCTTGCAAACTGGAAGTGGGAGGCACCTTGGGTGAGAGCAGCTGTGAGAGTTCACAGCTCTGAGTGGCAGGAGAGTGGCAAGGGAAAGGCAGTGGGCTTGAGGCATCTCCCATGGCCCTGGAGAACCAGGAGGGGACATCCCAGGGGTCAAGGGGGACAGAGAGGAGGGCTGCTGACACCTCCTTACTGAAATGATCTGAATACAGGTACAAAGGAAGGCATGGAAACACAGCAAACAACAAAACCAGCTGATTCCTGAATACTCACTGCTCTGAAACTCAGCAAGGAAAAAACAAMCTGCATAACTACAGCCAAGGAATGGATAAAGAATAAGAAAACATGGGTCAAACTCAAAAAGGCTGAGGCTCAAGAAGAGGCACAGCCAGCCAGAGGACAGGACAGCAAATCCTTCCTGCCTGCCTSGGCACATGCCTGCTTGTCACCCTGATTCTTTAAGATTTTCTAAGCCTTCTGATGTTTACATTCTTGTAACAAACTTTCTCACACACTTTCTGTAAATRACTTATTGTTTTTGCATTCTTTTATGGAGGAAGAGAAATTTGATGGACTGTTGGTTTGTCCAGTGTCATTAGAGAAGCAGCACTTTCACCCTCCAATCCACTGTCACTTTTGGAAAACTATAAATGGAGTCAGAAAATAAACTTCCCTTTTTTCACCTTGAGAACAGCGGTGTGTGTTGTTTTGTGTCCTGTAGTGACACCTGCTCCCCACACTGAGAAGCCCTTTTGGTTCATGATCCRGTTCTGTATTCCAGACTGCTGGATGGGACTGTGCCCACCTCTGCCAGCACAGCATCAACAGTGCCACTGTGCCACTGGTGACTCACCCCAGAGCTCTTTCAGGACGCTGAGGCTGAGGAGGGACCCTGCTGGCGCAGACCTCAATGACAGTGTCACAGGCACAGTGCAAGGCAGTGCTGCCCAGGGCTACCTGGTGCACCACCTGGGAGTGCTTCAGCTAAAGCCTGACTCAGTCCCCATCTGGATGCTTGGAAGTGAGTTTTGGTGGGTGAGAGCGGCTGCCTGCTGCAGGCTTGTGCAGAGATGTGAGTAAGGCAGTGCCGACCCAGAAAACTGGCAGGAGAGTGGCAGTGATGCTCCCTTCTGGCTCTGCTTGCTTCTCTCTCTGTTTAGTTCAGGATTACGAAGCTAAGTCCCATTTTCTATGAAATAGGGAGATCTGAGCCATATGTTGTGCAGGTTCAGATCACATCTTGTGGCACAGATCTGCAGGGAAACTTCCCTGAGCCTTGAACCAAATTGGTCGCTTCCAGGTGGAGGTGACATCTTGTGGGAGAGGCAGCTCCAAGATAAACAAGGTCAGGGAAAGGGTGGCAAAATATCCACACAGCAGAGCTAGCACCAGGTAATTTCACACAGCAACATCACCAGTCCCTGGGACACAAGGGCTGCCAGTTCTGCCCTGGGCACTGGGAAAATGAGGCACAAGGAAGGAAAATGACTCAGCTCTTCTTCAGGGCATCTAAGTAAAGCAAAGCCCTCCTGGTACCTATCCTGTGCTGAAGGGGAGCACTCTGCAGGCCCCTTGCTCTTCCCTCCAGCCTCAGGCTGTCTCTCCCTTTGGATCAAAAGAAGATTTTCAGGGGAAGATGATCCTGCTGGACCTATTTCTGTATGTGGCATTTTAGAGCCCTGAGAAGTTTTCAGCAATGTCAGACAGAAAGTGCTRCCCCAGGCACAGGGAGGCTTTGTGGGTGTAGTGGGTCTGGCTGGGATGAAGCTCATCTTCCTCTCATCTTCATCTGCCTGTATGGTGCCTTGTTTTGRATTGGTGACTMAACCAGTGTTGGTAACACACTGGTGTTCTGGTTGGTGCTGAGCAGTGTTGGCATTGTGCTGAGGATTTCTCTGTTTCCCATCCCACCCCCCGGCATCAGATTGGGAAGGTCCAGAGCCAGGACAGCTGATCCCAACTGACCAGAGGGATATTCCAGACCATATGATGGCAGCAGTAAAAGCTCGGGGAAAGGAGGATGAAGGGCTGTGTGTGGTTATGATGTTTGTCTCTCCAAGTATCCATCATGTGTGCTGAAGCCCTGAACTGCAGCAAGCAGCTGGACATGTGCCTGCTGATGGGAAGGAGTGAATGAATTCCTTATTTCCCTTAGCAGGCACACAGCTTTGTTTCTTTACCTCGACCCACGAGTTTTCTCACTTTTGCTCTTCTGATTCTCTTCCCCCTCCTGCTGTGGGGAGGAAGCAAATGAGCAGCTCTCTGGGTGCTTCACTGCTGGCCAGGGTCAACCCCACCACAACAGGCCTAAAATATGAAAAATCAGGCTGATGTGCCAAGTGCCAAGTCCACAGCAAGTGGACTTTTAGGGAAGGGGAGCTCAGGAGTGGTGTCTGAGGTGGGGCAGACAGGCTGAGCTCCTCAGGTCTCTGCTGGATCCATGAATCTCAGGTGCCCGCCACGTTCCAGCTGTCCACGAAGGGATCATTTGCATCAATGGCAAGTGTTTATCTCTCTGCCCTCAGTTCCCAGCAGCCTGAGCACTATTGAGCTGTGGTTTGGGGGTGGGTGTCACATCCATGCTGTGCATTTCTCCAGGATGGGCCTGGGGCTGCCCTGACACGAGGACACAGATCAGCTCTGTTGCCCCCACATCAAAAACCACCCTGGGCCTTCTTTACCCTCCTCCCCACTGAACAATGCTGATGAAAACCAAAAGCAAGTGGTGTGTTTTACCCGAGAACACAGCTTGCTCAAAGTCATCAATGCATGGACTTTTGGGTTATGGATTTTCACATGCRAAGTGCCACCGATTTCCTATGGATCAACGGGAAGAAGCCAAGCAAAGAGGAAAACGTCCAGAGAATGATTTATCAGCCTTTGTCACTCAAACAATATCTCCCCATTCTCTGTGGAGTATTTGTTTAGCTTTAATACAGTGACAGTGCTTTATGTGTTCAGGGGAAGTGCAGGTCCCTTGCAGGGGGCAGGAATCTGAGGTTTCCAAGCACCTCAAGAACTGCTCTGGGAATCAGAAAGGATTTTTGTTTTCCAGCTCTTGTGATGTGTTGCAGCTGCCCACTGACTTTTTTGTTTCCATCCTTGGCACGCAGGAGAATTTCATCACCACACTCTTTATCATGGAAACATGTCATTCAGTGGCATTCGTACATACTGTTCACATCAAATCAGAAGGTTGGCTCCAACCCCTGCAGAGATGGGACCTTTCCAATTGAACCTGCCTCCATAGGTTTGGTGCCGGGCTGAAGGCAAAGCCAGAAGGAGGCCGGGTTTTTTTCAGACAGGTTTTCAGAGACGACAGAAGATGCATGGAAGCCTCCCAAGAACCGCCTACCCCATGAGATGTTCACCATTCAGGATGTTGGCAAACTTGTCAGATCAGAAGGTTGTGCAAGATGCCAGCCGCTCAGGGCCAGAAGTGTTCGTGAAGTTTTGGGGACTGTCAGATTTTCGCTGAAGAGCTACCTGAGGCAGCCGTATGGCCCAACACCAAGAGCTGAATTGAATCTAGGTCTTCCTCAGGATCTGACGCCCGCTGCTCTCTTTCCCTGCTTGGGATTTGGAAAGCCAGACCTGGAACAGGATGTGATTTGTTCATGTTGGTCTGCGTGATGCCAGCTGAGGCTACTGGCAAATCCTGCTCGCTGAAAAATTATCTCATGTAGATGAGGGTCAGATGATTAACTTTGATGAATCTTGCCACAGCTGAAATTACTGCCAGTGCTAGGTATGAGAAGGAAACATTGGCAGAGCTGTCTCCCTGCCATGGGAAGGATCTCTTTTTCTCCTGGAAAGTAAAGCAGGGGTGCTGTAGCTGCTTTAGCTGGACTCCTCAGACTTGATGAGAGAGTAGGGTTTAGTTTCAGACCTGCTTCAGAGTCTTTCCTTCTGAAGTACTTACACAAATGAATAACTTTTCCTGGGGAAAGAGTCCCTGGAGAAGAGATTTTCATCTGGAATAAACAGGACAGCGGATGGACAGCATTTCACAACAAATTCACCAGCTGCCATGTGTGAGGCAAGGGGATGGGGGGGGATTTCTGCATTTGATCCTGGGRTTTTTTCATCTGTTCTGCCACCCAAAAAGTGCCCTGACACAGGAGCTCCCTCTGGGGCTGATATCAGCAGTGAGGGATGGATAAGCCTGGGAGATGTGCTTTGTCTGCCAGACCCAAAGCCCACTCCTGTCACTAGCTCTGGAGGCACTGGGGGTGCTTTGGGGGCCAGCACAGGCGCAGATGTGGGGACTTCTTGGTTAAGGTGGCAGCCCTGTGCAGTTACCATCAAATCATGGAATATCTGGGGCTGGAGGGGATCCACAAGGATCATCGAGTCCAACTCCTGGCCCTGCACAGGGCATCCCAACAATCCCATCCCTGAGAGCTTTGTCCAAGCACTCCTGGAGCTCTGGCAGCCTTGGGGTTGGGTCCATTCCCTGGGGAGCCTGGTCAGTGTCCCACCACCGTATGGAAGAAGAATCTTTTCCAAATATCCAACCTAAATCCCCCTGACACAGCTCCAGCCATTCCCTCAGGTCCATTCCAGAGGTCAGATCTGCCTCTGCCCTGTCCCTTGAGAGGAGCTGCAGCCCCTGGGGAGGTGTGACCTCAGTCTCCTGTGCTCCACCTGGACAGGCCAAGTGCCCTCAGCTGCTCCTTGTGTGGTCCCTCTGGGCCCTTCTCCATCCTCATGTCCCACCTCTGGACACTCTAAAAGCTTCAGCWGTCACCCTTTGAGGAGGGTGAAGAAGGGTCCCTGACTGCTATCAAATCATGTTTGAAAGATACAAGCAAATGGGGCAAATAAAAAGATGTGCAAGACAGCCAGCAGAGCACCCAGTAGGTTTCAGTCACCACAGTGCTCCCACCAGCCTGCACAGACCTGGGGAAGCCAGTGCTGGTGGCAGGGCTTGGGCTGCAGTCACACTGAGGCTGCTGAGGGGACACCCCAGAGGGCTCCAGCTGGCAGGAGGCTCTGCAGGGCAGCCTCACACAGAGGTACCAGCACCACGCCACGTCACTCTGGGATGTCCCAGTGCAGCTTGGCCTGCTTGGGGGACCCCAAAACCAGCAGGGCTGTGGGTCARGGGAGCAGAGAGAGGCAACATGCCCTGGCTGCAGCCAGAGGCAGCTGGGCCCTCACAGCTTTTTGTCAAACATCAGCCACTTTTTGTGATGACACCAGTCAAATTCCATCCGCTTGCCTCACCAGGGGCAGAGCAGAGAGACAGATGAATCAGCCATAGGTTTGCTTGCTCTAGCATGCCCGTTGCCAGTAGATTTCCATGCTTCCAAGAGAGAGCTCAAAGCTTGGTTCATTTTCTGAATAGAGGGATGCTCTACCAGATTGTCTGCGGTTGGAAATAGACTCATCCCAAACTTCCAGGCTGGGCATCTTTTGGAAAACCAGGCTCCAGCTCAACTACAAGTTCACTGAGCATCACCTGTGGGGTGAGATGATGTGCCCTGTTCTGCAAGAAACCTGATGAGGCAAGGACACAACCTCCCCCAGGTGTGTACAGCCTCTCTCACGGAAACCATGGCTTTACAATTGCAGAATGAGCGGGTGTTTCCAAAGAAAAGCTGAGAGATCATCTATCCTGTGAAAGCAGTACCCCAACTACAACCTGAGCTACGACAACCAAACCTAGATGAGGAACAGCCACCCATCTCCAAATTCACATGCCAGAAATGTACTGATATTGAAAGGAATACGGACACTGCTGCACAAATATCCCCAACCTGCCAGGGGACTGAGAGCAACCCACAGAAATCATGTCAGAGACAGGCAGAGCCACAGCACTGATKGTGTCACCATCACTGATAGGAGACAGTTGTCCAGAAATAACAGCCCTGCTTAGCTTGGGAAAATGGCACACAGAGGGCTCAGAGGAAGCTGAAGAGAAGGTGGTGAGTAATCCACAACTTGWGGCTCCAAAAGTTATCCAGAAAGGGTAAAGAAAGAACAGGGAAGCAAAAAATCTCTGAGGTCCCCAGTGCTGCTGAGTCATTAAAACACCTGAGAGAGGTGTGTTTCCATCAGCACAGAGATGTGCCTGCATCCCTGGTGGATGACAYCCCATGGCTGTAGTTCGTGTCCCTCTCTGGCTTTCCTCCCCTGTCCGACCTTCACTCATTACAGCATGGCACCATGAGCACTAATGGAGTAGAAATTGTTTCTTTCTTTAGTTTTGGGGGAATCTGTCCTTCTCCTGCATGCATTGGCAAACACTGTCCTTGCTCTGTCCCAGGCTACTGTCCTTGCTCCATCCAGGACAAGGAAACACAGGGCTTGTGGAAGAAAGAGGGAAGGAAGAGAGGGAAAACCAGGCTGTGTGGATTTCAACCACCTTTGAAACAGAAACAACCTACCCTTGTTTCTGTTTGACAACTGGGGTCAGCCTTGGTCTGCCTGAAAGGGCCCTGTGTGAATGTACAGGATGGATGGCAGAGAAATCTGACAGGCAGGAGGTGAGCGGAATGTTCCCAAAGATGGTTTGAGAATGAACAAGACACCAAGCACCACAGAGCTGTCACTTCCCCAGCATCCCACCCTGCCAGGGGCGTGTGACAAGAGAAATGTTCAAACAACATCTCACATTGTCTGGACACCCACTATGGAGACAACACAACTAATGACCAGGCACATCTCCCTGGCTCAGCCATTCGTCAGGGTGGAACTGTGATCGTTTCCCTGCTGGATTTCCACTCTCACACTGCCTTTAGTGCCTCCTCTGCTGCAGGGACYATTCCCAAGGGAAGGCAGTGGATCATTCAGCCCACACCATCTCCTGAGTTCTCACTGTCACTGCTGAGTTCCCCTGGGTTTCCCCATATCATACACTGCAACTGCATTGGTCACAGATCTGCTCACTCCTTTTGTAGAGGTGTTTTTGTAGAGGTTGTTTGTCAGAGTCCAGCCTAGATCTCAGTCAAGGCCTTTGTGTGACACCAAAGTAATAAAGGAACAAATCTTGGAACAGAAAACAATGCAGAATGAGAAAAAATGCTGTGGGAAGYGAGAGCTGGTGGAAATGATCCTGAAGGAACCTTCTAGAAGAAACTGAAGCGGTGCTGCTTGGGAGGGAGCATCTCTCATCAGCTTCGTGGGGCAGGGGGTGACACACTGTCCCAGCCTGCTATTGGCTTTGTGGGGATGCAGAGCCATTGCTAACAGCCACAAGGAGGGATCTGGAGCGGCTGCTCCGGCCCAGCTGTGCCCGCAGCTCTCACAGCACCGCCCGAGGCAGGAGCGGCGGGGCCAGCCCAGCCTGGAGAATCTTCCACACTCGGGTGGGAAACGGGAAAGGGATGTGCAGGAGCACACCACCAACACAGCCCATGCACTCCCCTCTGCCTGTGCAGGTGGGGACGAGCCCCTGTCTGGCAGCAGGCAAATCCCCACGGATCTGCAGCACCACGGGAGGGAAGAGCAGTGAGGACAGAAGAGGATGAGGAAGCTGCAGCTGTGGGCACACAAAAACCTGGCACAAAGTCCCGGAATCCAGGAGGAGAAATTCTACTGGACTTTGTGCTTGAGCTGACTCATGGCTCTCCCGCCGAGGCAGGACCCTGGTGAGCARATGTGGTGTGTTGCGGTGTGATTTCATGGTTTACCTCAGAAACTCGGGCCCCTCCCCTGATAATTCCCTGCCAGGTGTGTCAATCATCCCTCCTTTGCCCACCCTGACCCCTCCCAGCACTGTCTGTCAGTCCTGGCATTCCAGAAGGCATGGAGTGATCGCCAGATTCATAGGATGCCCTCCACCCCTGGGGGACATTGGGCCATCCAGGTATCCTCTGTCCCCTTGTCCCTCCCCTCCTGTCCCTGCTTGGTGGCTCCCTGCCCCTTCCCTCCCCTCTCCCCGCGGTTAAAGGAGCAGCAGCCACGGGCTCAGGGAGCTCTGCTGGAGCTGGGGCTGCATTCAGAGGCCTGTGGGCCAGAATAAAGCTCTGGATCCAAACCCTCCATCAGAACCAACTCCTTTCCTTCACCATCGCCTTAAAGCTTCTCCATGAGAGGGAAACCTGAGGAGCAGCCCCTGTTATGGGGGGAAGCTCCATCCCAGCACCACCACAGCTCCTGCAGGCCTGGACTTGTCTGCAGTGTCCAGCTGCAGCACCCAGCCAGCCCAAAGTGTCTGTGGGGTGAAACACCACACACCAGCCAGCCCAAAGTGTCTGTGGGGTGAAACACCA
>JACDOX010000032.1:642393-653240 GCA_014549065.1 Cardinalis cardinalis
ATTCATATTTAACCCATGGAAGGACAGGGATGGGGTTCATATTTAACCCAAAAGAGGACAGGGATGGGGTTCAGCATGCAGCCTGTGGGGTTGGTTACCCCCCTCCCTTCAGACCCTGTGTATTCCCGGGGTACCCAGTGAGGAGAGGGTGCAGAGATCCTGGGCTGTGTGTCAGGGCAGCCTCAGAAGGCAGAAGCAGGCTGTGCATTTCTACTTGAGCAGCTTGCTGGGGGGCACAGCACAAGCCTCTGGCAGGGAAGCCAACCATCCTCAGCAGCCATGAGACCAAACTGGGCAGCCCTGCCTTGGTTTGTACTGGAGCCRCCATGTGGGAGGCCTCTCCTCAGCTGTATTTCTAAAATCTCACATGATGTCAGCTTKTTTCCCTGTCTGCAGGCTTTAAAACTAAAAAAGACCCATCTCTGAGATGTCATCCTTGCTCAGTCAATATTTTAATTGTCCTGGACTCTGCTGCCCTGTTTACCTCCTCAGAGCTGTAAAATAAATAACACTGGCCTTTTCCTCTGGAATCAGAAGGATTTTCCTTTGTTCTTCCCTCAGGGACCAACAACTTTCACTTGTGAGGAGATATCTATGCTACAAAGTCCAGCAGTCCCTCCCCACAGCAAACAAAGTCAAAATTCAAAGCCCACCAGGGTCATTTACAGAAGCCCAATGCCCTGGAAGGGGGTGGTGTGACAGCACTGTCCCTCACGGGGCTGTCCCCATGCCCAGGAGCTCACAGCCTCTCCCCTAGGCAAGGGCCAGGCAGAAGATGAGCCATGGTCTGTGGCAGCCTGTCRGGGYCTCTGCTGCTCACAGTGACCCCRAGATGTGTTAAAGTCTCTTTTCCCAGCCCAGCGCTCGAAGAAGGAGTCAGAACTCTTCATTTCTCGGTCTCAAGGTTGTTTATTGTTTCTTATCTATAAAATTCTTTCTCCTGTCCAGCTGAGGTCCATCCAGCAGGTCAGACAGAGGCACTCTGCCTGCCCAGAGAGGTGGTGTTATCTTTTTATACTAAAAACTCCGTGTACAATATTTACAATTACTTCCCAGTACCTATCACCTATGTTAGACAGTGAGCTTCTACTCTAAACCAATCCCAAAGTGCCAACATCACAGCAGAAGATGGAGGCCAAGAAGAAGAAGGAGAAAGGCTGGACACACCCAGATCCCTCCATCTTGCCCCCTGAACCCCCRTTCTAAAAACCCCAAAATCTACTTTTCCACCCTGTGATAAATTCACTGTCATTCTACTTTAACTGTTGTGGCTTGCAGATCTTCATATAAGGTTGGTAATTTGCTCCACGGGTCATAATCAAACCCACAGGGGCATCCTGGGCTCTGTGCCAGGGTCTCTGAGCCCCCTGGCAGGGGTTTGGGCACTGCAGGACAGCCAGAGGGATRTSCTGGGTCCTGAGAGCAGCCCAAAGCAAAACACTGTTCAACAGCAGCACCCCAAAACTATGATGGAAAACATCTTTTGCATCACTGGTGGCCAAAACCAGAACTGAGAAATAAAGACACGGGTGCACCAGCAGCCTCAGGAGTGTGCACAGCCACAGCCATCGCTCCCTGTGACCCAACTGTGTCCCTGCTCTGAGAGCTGCCAGGCAGGCTGGCATCTGCAGGGGGGGCTGTGGCCATGCCCAGGGGGCTGTGGGGGGCAGGGGGACAGCCTGGGGTCCCCTCTGCAAGACTTGCAGGGGAGTCTCCCTCAGCTTTTCCATCCATGACAGGTACAGAGCATGGCACATCCCCCTGCCCTGGTGGCACACAGGGCTCTYCAGTGGGCCAGCAAAGACTCATCCCTGGCTGGACAGCCAGAGTCCAGCCCAGGAAGTCCCTGGTGAGGTGCTGAGGTGCCCGTGTCCCCATTCCCTGCCAGCCCCCTCTCAAGGAGGGATCCTGCTCACCCTCTGCTCTGCGCTGCTCTGCTCTCCCCAGACTCTGCAGCAGAGCAGCTCTGGGCCAGCCTGGCAGCCCTGGGATCAGAAACCCTGCAAAAGAGGCTTTGTAAACCACACAAACAGCAGCCAAGGAGCCAGTTTCTTTCTTCTCCTTTGTAGTCTCAGTGCAATCTGGCAGGGCCCGGTGCGTGCAGGGGCTGAGGGCTGCAGCTGGCACGGGGAGAGCTCTGTCTCTGCTGAGCTGTCCTCAGCTCCGGGGCAGGACAATGCAGCAGGAGAGCAGAGCACACAAATGTTCTGCAGCAAGCAGGCCCGAGCCTTTTGCTAGGGGAGAACAGCAGCGAGCAACTGGAAAAATCCAAATTCTTCTGTGGTGTGACCGTGTTCACAGGGGTCTTAGGATGAGGGAAGAGACGAGGATYTGACTCCATGTTTCAGAAGGCTTGATTTATTATTTTATGGTATATATTATATTAAAAGTATACTAAAAGAATAGAAGAAAGGATTTCATCAAAAGGCTGGCTAAGAATAGAAAAGGAATGAGTAACAAAGGTTTGTGACTGACTGAGACAGTCCTCACACCTGGGCTGTGATTGGCCATTGATTAGAAACAACCACATGAGCCAATCCCTGATGCACCTGTTGCATTCCACAGCAGCAGATAACCATTGGTTACA
Organism: Cardinalis cardinalis; assembly: GCA_014549065.1. Lineage (NCBI taxonomy): Eukaryota > Metazoa > Chordata > Aves > Passeriformes > Cardinalidae > Cardinalis > Cardinalis cardinalis. The sequence goes on from JACDOX010000032.1 coordinate 644,981, forward strand.
TTTTGTTCCTGAGGCCTCTCAGCTTCTCAGGAGGAAAAATCCTAAGGAAAGGATTTTCCATAAAAGATGTCTGTGGCACTGTGGGACTGGGCCCAGCCTCACCTCACACAGGGTAAGTCCAGGGACCTRTTTCAGGGGTCCTGGGAGGGTGAACCTGTCACAGGTCTGGCAGAGGCTAGATGACTGAAAACTGAGACAACCTCAGCTTGGGGAGCCCTGAGTTTCCTTGAGAGGGTGTCCAGTCCCAGAGAGCTCCCTGGTACAGGAGATCCCAGGTGATATCCCAGATGACATCCCAGATATTCCCGATCCTACAATGGAAAATATCCCCAGAACCTGGGAGCCTGAGGGCCTCCTTTGGGTGGGAGAAACCCCCAAATACCCACTCCTTGGCCCTAACACTGTTTGGCTGTGTGTCAAGGGCCCCATGCTGGGAAGTRGCTGTCCTTGGCTGCAGCATCTCCAAGCACAGGAACTCAGAGCCAGGAGATCTCCTGCCAGCTCCCAGAACAGGCACTGCTGCAGGTCTTGTTCCTTCCTGGGCTTTTCAGAGATGCTGATTGATGCTGATGGATAGCACAGACTGTGAAGCAGGTCAGAGGAGTCTGATCCATTTTAAATGTGGCAATCAGAAGCACACAGGGTGGTTACTTGGTTATGAGCAGAGGAGGTTTCATGCACAGAAGAACTGGAGCAATGATGAGCAATCTTTAAAAATCCCAGCCCTCTTTAAGGCCACATCTGGTGTAGAATAGACCCCAGACCTTCAGGCTGCTCATTCAACATTTCAGCACAAACCTCCCATTCCTTTAGGCAATGGGAAGTGATGCCCACCCCTCACAACCCTTTGAACAGYGTTGCTGTCCCAATGGGAGTCAAAGAATTGATGTTCCCTATTGCATGGGTTCTCCTGGAAGGGGATATTTTTTTCATAGAACATGTTATTTATTTCCAGGCTTCAATTTACAGACCCTCCCTGAGCCATCCCAGGTGAATGGAAGGAGCACCTTTGTGCAGCAACAGGAGAAGGTAACAGAGCCCCCATTCAGGACTGAGAGCACTGTGGGGAACCTACCCAGGGAACTCAGCAGCAAACACAAGATTATCCCCTGTGCCAGGGAAAACTGTCAATGCAATGAGCAAGAAAAACCTGCAAATGAGGCAGTGGCCTATGGCCATGGGAGGGAGCTGAGGGTTACAGTCACTGGGAAGAGGACTGAACATGGGACAGGTTCTGGGAAGCACTGAGCGCCTAGACTGGGTCCTAAARTGCATCCTGGTTTTGAGTCTATATTCAAGAAACAGGATCTTYTATTAGTCATAATAAAATGATTGACCCAATAGACCCAAGGTTCTTAATATCTTTATCTGCCATAAATAAAATAATATTTTAGGAACCTAAATATTATCTGATGCTTCAGTTCAAAACAGAAAAGACCAACAGTTCAGACATTAATGAAGGGTTGTCTTTAGAGCTGCTCTTTAGCCTGTATTAAGTAAAAAAAATACACTTATTTGCTACATAACTCTTCTGTACATGCTCTGCAGCTGCAGAGGAGCCCCACTGCCTTGTGACAGCCTTTTAGGGCTAAAGGAAGAAATTAAGTCCTGCTTCATATTGGGGTAACATGAGAAATTCAGACCAGAATATGATCTACAAATCACACATKACTCAGTTAGGGCAATGTGACTGGGTCTCTCTTCAGAAACTGTCTGATGTGGCTCAAAGCCATCTTTGCACAGCCTAGGTAAGTTCACCTCCTTGAGGATCTGATTCCCATAGTATAATCCCTTTTATGGGGTTTTTTGTTCTGGCTACACACTAAAAGGAATATACTGCTGGGAGGGAGGGAAAAGGAGTCGGAGGCTGCCTTTAAGGTTTCTTGGGCCACTGAGAGGAATAGTGGTGATGATTTCCCTGCAGATAGTGCAGTATGAGCCCAGGCTCTGTTTCAGAYTCATTACCAAGCTGTCAGGCTGGAAGATGGGGCAGGGATAGAGGGAACTGGCTGTGGAAGCTGGCCTTTCCCACCTGGAAAGATGTGTCCCTCCATGATATGTGCAGCACAGACCCCACAGCACACCTGGTCTGCTGCCTCCACTAAATTTCTCCCAGAAAAGGAGGRGAGCAGCAAAATGTAGCAGCAGATCAGAGATGGAAGGGGAGAGGCAGCAGCCAGGTCCCTTCTTAGGGTATATTTGGGCTTTGCCTTAACTTGGAGCAGCTGAACCAGACCAAGAAGAAGGAACATTCCCACTTGCCCAAGAAGAATTCAAATTTTGCTGAAATGAGGCAAAATCTTCAGTGAATTAGATGCAGTAGCAAGGTATGGGCAGGTCCTCCTGGACAGAGAGGACACCACACCTTCAGCACTCTTTTTGACAGATCTCTTGAAACTGCTTTGCAGATGTGGGAAGTAAAGATTGTGTTCAAGTGGGTGATGTTCCAGCTGTGCCATGGAGTGCAGAGGGGAAGGCTGCAGTGACAGGGCAAGATGGAGAGCACTTCTCACCACTGCTGGCATGCTGAGTTTGTGAGGGTCCCCAGGATGAGGTGAGAGATGAGAATCTGACTCCACGTTCTCAGAAGGCTGATATTATGTTATGTTATGTTATGTTATGTTATGTTATGTTATGTTATGTTATGTTATGTTATGTTATGTTATGTTATGTTATATTATATCGTATTTATACTAGAGAAAGAGAAAGGATACAGACAGAAGGCTTAACAAGAATGAATAATAAAAACTGTCGGACTCCTCAGAGTCCGACACAGCTGATGGTGATTGGTCATTAAGTAAAAACAATTCACAGGAAGCAAAATCAAACATGCACCTGTTGGTAAACAAGGTCCAGACCACATTCCAAAGCAGCAAACACAGGAGAAGCTAATCAGGTAATTMTTATTTACATTTTTCTCTGAGGCTTCTCAACTTCCCAGGAGAAGAAATCCTGGCAAAGGTGTTTTTCAGAAAATRTGACCATGACACTGGCAGAAAACCTATCCTTGCTTCCTGCACACTCCCAGCCCTCTGTCCCCTCTGCTCCTTGTCCTGTTCTTCACTTCCCAGCTGAAGTCCTTGCAGCAGGGACCAAGCCCTGCACAGCTCAGGGCACTTCAGGTCTAAGAGAGGCTGCAGTGGTGGGGAAGAGGATGAGGAGCTGGACAGCCACACATGGAAACATCAGAAATGATCACTTGAGGAAGTCCAGAGGAAATGTAATTATCTTCTAATGATGGCAACAGAGCAGAGATGTGGACACATGTCATGGTTACAGGGCAGCCCATGCAGGGACCCCTGATCACAAGGACTTGGGGACTGCAGGTTCTCCCTGAAACAGAGCAGCAAGCTAACAGCCAGCTACTGGGCTCCAGCAACTTCTCTTTGTAAGCTCCTTTGCCGTGGCAGAAAGAGGCCCAGAAAAGAGACCTCAATTCTTTGAAGTGAGCACTGAAATTATTGCCAAGGACTCATGGCAAAAGATCGTGGGAAAAGACTTTCTATTGATTTTTTTTTTTAATTAGTTACTTAAAGCTTCCTCATCTTGGCCAAGGAAATGTAACCATTCACTATTGCCTGCTGTTCAGAATAGCTCCTGCACCCATTCATCATGTACTAGGAGATGTAAGCTCCTTGTTCTARGGCTGTAACTCCTTTGGGAAAGTTTTCAGCTAAGGCTAAGGCAGCTCTTCAGTTTTGGTTAGATTATGTATGTCTTTTTAAATACTCTAAAATATCTTTGGATCTCAATCCCTTGCGAGCAGTTGGGGCACTGCAGGGGCCAGCAGCAGCTGCTGAGAAGCAGAGGTGAGAACCCTGCTGGAAGAGCTGTGGGACAGATGTCCCCACACATCAGGTCCCATCGCAGCCTGCACCTGGCAGGGCTGCAAAGGGGAGGTTCATTTCCTAAACTGCCTCTGCTGCTTTTGCTGGGAGATGCTGGATATCTGCAGTTACATACATGAGACCCCAGAAGAGCCAGAAAAAACAGCATCAGGGTGATTTAGGAGATCTGCACTGTCAGCCAGCTGGAGTGCTTGGAAGTGCCCACCTCTACCAGCAAGATCCTGGGGCTGTTCTGGATTCCTGGGAGGGATTTCAGCATCACCAATTCCTGTTTGTGTGCTGTGATTCACCCCCAGGCTGCAGGGTGAGCTGTGGCCCCAGGAGCAGCAGGGCCTGTTCCACTTCTCCCAGGAAAAGGGTCTGCAGTGATCTTGATCAGCAAGGATCAGGGATGCTGATGGGGAACATGTGAGAAACTGTGTTCTTCTGTACCTGGATAGGGACAAACCAGCCTGGGAAAGTAATGGTGAAAGAGAGTGTGGATCTTGTGCCTGGCTCAGCCAGTCACCTTGGGGAAGTGACCTTGGCCTTATCTACACAGAGACAACCAGGAAAACGAATCTGAATTAACCTTTGCAAATTGGATTAGCTAAACTTCATTAAACTGTCTATGTGGACAGTCCTGTTCAGAATTCAAGCAGCCTCCACTCATCCTGGCTTACCTCATGTCCACAATAAGCAAGAAGAAAAGAAACTCAGATTTTTTTTCCCATTGTGAGTAGGACTGTCCACACATCTGTCCTAAATGCAGTTTAACTAAACCACCATAACATCCAGCTTCAGACTAATGATCCCTGGTGGTCTCACGTGTCTTTGTCTTCCTACCATGCTGCCTATTTGGACAAGGAGCTCTAGAGTCTCTGGATGAAGGAGCAGCTCTGATTGTATGCACAGCCCATGCCTGCTGCAGGGTCAACACAGCCTGTAGATGAAATGTAGCCTCAAGCTGTGCCAGGGAGGTTAAGCTGGACATCAGGAGGAATTTCTTCAGAGAAAGGGTTGTCAAGCATTGGGTTGTCACCATCCCTGGGAGTGCTCAAGAAAGGATTGCACAGTGCACAAAGTGGTTTTCAGCCACAGGTTGGACTCAGTAATCTCAGAGGTCTTTTCCAGCCTGAAGGATGTTGTAATTCTGTGATTCTGTGACTCTTTTATAGAAGTAGCACTGGTGCAATTGTAAAGCTGTTGATCTGGGTAGGAGAATGTCTATCAGGGATGGGTTGGTTTGAACCCAGCAAAACAAAGGTCACATCACACCTGATGGACCTGACTACCATGGAGGCAAGAAAACTGGCTGTGAGGGTGAATAAGGGAATACTGAGTGGTTTCCCTTGCCTGTAGTAAAGCTCTCAATGCCAATCCCTAGAGCCAGGCTGGGGAGATGTGGGGCCAATAAATAGGAAAGAAGGAAGCTGGAGGATGGCTTGGGCTGCTGCACTCACAGGGTGATGATCAGAAGTACAGAGCCCACTTGGCAACTCGTTGCTGTTGAGATCCTGGAGGGGCTGGAACTGATGGCCTGCATAATTGGGCACACTCTCAGGAAGTTTTCAGAAGCCACCAAAGGAAGCAGTGGGGAGGGAAGCACTCGACACCCAAGAGGCAGCAGCTGCTGTTCAGGAGTGCAGAAGTGGGCAGACAAGTGCACAGTCCTGATGGAATAACCTCAGAGGGGAACAGGACAGGCCAGGGGACAGCTGGCCTGGGAAGCATCTTGATAGGAAGCAGATCTGTGGAAAGAGAGGTGGAATTGCTGGTGAGTCAGGAATTGAACAGGGGTCACTGCTGGGTTACAGCAGAGGTGAGCTACACCCTCAGCTGTGTGAGCAAGGAGGCAGGCAGCCATCAGGGGAGGGAGAATCCCCTTGGTTTGGCCCCTCTGAGATTGTTTTGGAAACACTGGGTCCAGTTTGGGGCTTCCCAGGACAAAGCCAGCATTGACAGATTGAAGCACATCCAGCAGAGGCCACCAGTGGATGGCTGAGGTACAAGGAGAGGCAAAACCAGCTGGGTTTGCTCATCCTGGAGGAGAACAGGAGGAAGATCAAACTGCTTTCTGCAGCTCCCTGAAGGAAGGGACAGAAAAGACAGAGCTCCTGGAGGTGCAGAGCCAGCCTGGGCTGTTCTCTGGCCCAAGTCTGGGCTTTGAGTGCCTGCAGCTCCTCAGAGGAAAGGGGTGTTCACACCACGATGCCAATCTACATGAGGGTTTGAGGATGCTCTCTATCATCACGTTTGGGCATTGCTGGTGAGGGTTAGAGAAGTGAGTCCTCCCTATTCCTATAAACTGGATTAGTGGAGTAGTAAACATATAGTAAAGTAATAATAAACATTTCTAGAGTGATTAGTCTAACTGCTAATTGATGAATCAGTCTGAACTCACCTCATATGTGAAGGTGTGTTTGCCAAAGGTACTCCTTTGAACTTGCTCATCCCTTTCCACCTRTGGTTCCACATTTTCCTTTAAAACTCCAGTGAAGCCTGTGAGATGAATTTACCCTTGCTCACCAGGCAGGAAACTGAGGTTCAGAGAAGCCAAGCAACTTGTTTGGAGTCRTGGTGAGCACAGTGTTATGTAGATCATCGAAACACTGAATGCACCTGCCTGGTGCTCCTGCCTCAGGTGTTTTTTCCCCCTGATTTTTAAACCTGGACACGGTCCACTCTCACAGCTCAGCTGATGGATGGTAACTCATTAAGCAGGAGTAATGCAAGTGGGTCTCAGCCCTGGAAACAATTCCCTAAGAACACACAGCCTCTCCTCTGCTCACACAGAGAAACTGCTTTTTATTTCCCTGACTGTCCCTGAACCTCTTATTACTCCCAATTTGAAGTCCTTTCCTGGGGCACTTTCAATAGGATGGCTGGAAAAATCAGGCTTTTCTAATCTGTCTTTTTTTTTTTTTTTCAATTTAAGGAGATAATAATTATGGAGATCATTGTGTGGATGCTCCAGTAGACAATCAGAGAGGCTCAGCACCGAACTGCTGGCAGCAGGTGGACTGTGAATCACTATCTGCTCCAGTCACCTGCCAGGAGTCCCCCACCCCTCCTCAAGCAGATCCACTGATGGGTTGTTGTGTGGTTTTTGTTGTTGTTGTTGATTGCTGACATAAAAGAAGCTGAAGCGACACCGTTTTAAGCTGAGTATCCAAGGCGACCTCATTAACATCTCTGCAGAGGAGCCCTTTAAAAAACATCAGTCACGGTGGTCCTGAGTGGAACAGAAACTGTTCTGTGTTTTCTTGATCAATTGCTTAAAATTCAAGGTCGGGGTGCAGAGCAGGGAGGGCTCCCCGCCAGTCACTGCGGGCTTGGGCTGAGGGTTTTTTTGGAAAATAGTGATGCTGTCGTACTGGAGAAAATCCATGTGCTCCCTCAGAGGAGCACTATTGGGAATAAATGCTGGAAGCTGTTCCACTTGAGCAGATGGCTGAAAAACTTTGGCTGAGAAATAAATTGAGTATGACGGTCTGAGGGCCAATCACAGATGGATGAAATTCTAGTGATGTCCCAAATGTCCTGAACATAGAAGGTTCTCTTCTTTCCCCTTTTGTGCTAAAAAAACCATAGTAGGATTTTTAATACAGACTGAAAAAATGTTGATGGAGTGAGACACAGAGATAACAGTTTAATGTCCTCTGGATCAGCAGCACATTTAGGGGAGCCCTGAGGTTCTGCCACCTCCAGGTCAGTAGTGGAGGAAAGTGCTGATCATGCAGGGACCATGATGGAAGGGCTGGGGAATGCCCCTGTGCTCCTTCAGACACAGCCTGGTGTCCACGTGCAACACCAGACAGTCAAATATTCCTGCTGAATCCAAGTCGTGCAGAACCCAAAAGCAATTTTTTTTTAATTCAGGATCTTTGAACCCAGCCTCAGGGTAGACTGGAAAACTGTGCTTTAACTGGAGAAGTCACCAGGAGCTCCTTGCCTTGGTTTGAGGCCATCTCCATAAACCAGGGGTGACCCTTGAGGTGTGTAACTTTAACAAGCACTCTCCCTCCAGTGCAGCACATAAAAGGAGCCCTGGGTTTCAAATCCAACCCAGTGCAGATCCCAGACTTCAACTCATCTCTGCTGAGGCTCAGAAGGGAGATGAGCCACATTTCAAGTGGCACATGTCTTGCATGTCCTGAAAACACCCTGAGCCCAGATCCTCCCTTCCCAATCCCTCAATTGACAGGATGCCATGAGAGCTGGTGAGACATCAGCTGTGAGCTGGGTTAGAGCAGCCTGGCAGCCAGCAGCACCCGAGCCCAGTGGGATTCCACAGGAGCCCAGTGCTCTGCAGTGGGAGGAYCAGGGCACAGAGCAATCCTGTGCCTTTTCTTGCAGACAGATGAGGCCACATGCAGGCACCCAGTTTGTGGTGATTGGRRKKGGGSYKGSCCMRSCCCMWYCCCMRKKGG
>JACDOX010000032.1:669311-693680 GCA_014549065.1 Cardinalis cardinalis
ACACCCGGGCTGGGGGCTCCAGGGGGTGACCCTGCCTCCATCAGGCACACCCGGGCTTTGCCGTGCGGGTCCCTGCAGAAATCAGGGACCTGCCTCCAGCTGATTTCTGCCCTGGGGGAGGATGAATCTCGAGGGTGAGGCAGGGAGGGGAGGTGAGAAGTGTTCCTGTTCCTCCATCTCCCCCTCGCAGGTGCGGAGCTGGGCATGCAGCACCAGCTGGCACCGCCCTGCCCTCCCCGGGCTCCGGGAGCACTGGCATCATGTGCAGGGCACGCTGACCTTGGGGCTGCATTCCCAGGAGATCCTGGAGAACAGGAGCSTCCCCCACCAGCTACTGGAGAAACGCAGCCTGGGATGGGGACACTCACAGCCTGCTCAGTGGTGTGCAAGMTCCCAGACCTGCTTTTGTGACATCCTTAACTCTGCCCTGTGCACTGCAGTTCCCAGATCTGTGCCACAGCCAGCATTCCCAAACACATCACTGCTGCAAATGCAGAGACTTCTGTGTGGGGTAAAAGGGGTAAAGAGAGGTTTTGCCTTGCTTTAGGTGTTGTCAGTCCCTCCCTAACAGAGGTGAAAACTCACCCAAGTCAAAAAATTCCCCAGGAATAGGTCTCCAATAGTGCCTGAAGCGGGTGCAGTGGATGAGAGWGACGGTGTGCCTCCAGGAGCCAAGCTGCTCCCTGTCCCCCAGAGACTCAGTCCTCCTCCAGCATCCTTCACAGCTACCTCTGACTTTCAATCCACAATCATGAGAAAACTTCATAATCTCCCYGACTAGGGAAGGTTTTGGGTCATATACAGATGGATGGAAGGAAATTAATTTTCTGCTTGGGCACTGAATCGTCCTAGGAGAAGACCTTCATCTCACACTGCAGCTCGCTGGACCATGCCAGCCTGTTGAATTTCCTCATGTAACACCATGGGGGGCTCTTTGGGCCCTTCGCAATCAAATAAGAGTCAGAGATACATTAAAGATGAGAAATGAGAACTCCTGCCCCCTTGCAGGGTGAACCCCTGCTTCTCCCATTGACGGAACCACAGGCAGAATTTGACCCCCATGGTTTTCAGAGCTGGTCAGTAATTTGGGGGTGCCCAGTGCCTTCAAAACTCTGCCCATTCATCAACATGGGGTCTCCATCAACATCAAGAGGTCTCCAGGGTCTCATGCTGGTTTGGGGTGTTACCAGCCAGGTACCTGCWGTCACCAAGGGTTTGTAGGCTAAAACTCCATGAGGAGTTTGTGTTGCTTTGTGCCRTCTCCTGAGAGCCAAGAGGGAATCTCATGCGCTTGCACATCTCATCCCTGCACTGGCTCAGCAGCTGGACACTCGTGGTGCTCATCATCCTGAGCTTCCCCCCTATGGGACCCTCTGCAGCCAGACCAGACCACGGCATCTGCAGCTTTCAACCTCAGAACATCCTTGTGCACGGATCTTTGTAAGTGGTGGTGGCCTTCCCATTCCCATGTTGCTCCCTTAGGCTTGGAAGCAGCGTGGCTGCAGCATTTGGGTSTGATCCTCCTCACTCCCCTGTGCCTCCCAGGGGTGGAGACCCCTGTGCAATCCAGTCTGGGGCTGGATGGGCGATCCAGAGCCAGGYGGGCAGGGGCACGGCTGGCAGGGAGGGTGCCCATGCTGGCACAGGGGTGCCCTGAGCTGGGCTCCTGTGTGCCCAGGGAGGGGCATGTGCTGGATCATGGCTCGCAGGAGCCCTGCCAGCACCCCTGGGTCAGATGGGAGCTGAAGGGCTGCCTGGCTCTCCGTGACTCAGCAATAATGCTTTGGGTAGTTAACATTTCATTATCATTTTTAAAGGCTAAGTGGCTTTTACCACCTGAGAAGTATATTAATGGCCCCAGTAAAACACTCCCCTGAGTGCCCTAATGCTTCTGTTATATCGATTCATTTCCCCCCTCCCCCCTTTCCTTCTTTCTTTTTTAAAACATTTTTTCTCTCTCCCTGCATGTATTCCCCCATTATGAAAAATACACACTCATTTATACGGTGCAGACAGGGGGAATAATGCCTTTCTCCACCTAATAACACTGCTGAATCCTCCCTTCCTTACTTGCTTATTGCTCCCCACAGCAGAGACACAAGAGGCAGATGGTGACAAACTCCTTCCCAGCCCCCACAGATGATCAGCTTATTCCCTGGGTCCCTGGGTTGTTCCCAAGGGGATTTCTTGGGGTTTGGAGGTGGTTTTCCTTCAGCCTCTGGAAGCCTCTCCCTTGGGTTGTGTTGTTTCCTGCATCTTGTCCCCTCRCTTCAAGGAAGGCATTGAGAGGCTGGAGCGTATCCAGGGAAAGAGCAGAGTTGGGGATGGGGCTGGAGCCCCAGGAGAGGCTGAGGGAGCTGGGMAGGGGCTCAGCCTGGAGCAAAGGAGGCTCAGGGGCCCTTGTGGCTCTGCACAGCTCCTGCCAGGAGGGCACAGCCGGGGGGGTCGGGCTGTGCTCCAGGGAACAGGGACAGGAGGAGGAAAAGGCCTCGAGCTGCACCAGAGGAGGTTCAGGTGGGACATCAGGAAGAATTTCCTCACTGGAGGGTGGTCARGCATTGGAACAGGCTGCCCAGAGAGCTGGTGGAGTCACCATCCTTGGAAATGTTCAAGAAATGTCTCCCAAGAGGAAGGCCTTGGAAGAGACCTGCAAGATCATCAGGTCCAACCTTTGGCTGATCAGCATCCTGTCAACAGCCCAGAGCACTGAGTGCCACCTCCAGTCAGTCATTCCTTGAGCCCCTCCAGGGATGGGACACCTCCACTGTCCTGGGCAGCCCTGCCAATGCCTGCCCACSCTTCCAGTGAAGAAATTCCTCCTGATGTCCAGCCTGAACCTCCCCTGGTGAACACTGGGGCTGTGTCCTCTTGAAGGAGAYCTTCCCCACCACAAATGCAGACCCCAGATTCCTGGATGCCACCTGCTGTACAGGCCAGGCAGGAGCCTCCCAATCCAGATTTGGTTGCTGCTGGTGCTGGGTCGCACAGTGAAGGACTTGCTGTGTCAGCAGTGGCACCAAGTGAGCTCCTCTGAGTGGCCAGGAAGGCCAAGGGTACCAGGAACAGTGTGTCCAGCAGGACCAGGGCAGGGATTGTCCCCCTGTGCTGGGCCCTGCTGAGGTCTTTCCCAACATAGATACTTCTATGATTCTATGGAGTAACTTCCAAAAAGTGATTCTCCTCTCCCCTCCACCCCTCTCATCAAAAAGCCATTTCTGAGAGATGAAATGCCAGTTTCAAAAGGCAGGAAAGCAGGGAGCATCCCTGGCAGTGACAGGCCCAGGCTGGCCCAGGCACTGACCACGTTCTGCTGCTGAAGGTCACAGCTCAGAGTGCTCCAGATCCCCACAGGACTCTGTGGGATCAAACTCTCCTGGGATGCTGTGAACTCTCAGCTCGAGGCAGCTGCACCCTCTGATGTGCATCCTCCCAGCCCTGATGTTGGCCAGGAGTGGCAGGAGGAAGGGGAAGCACCCTTGGGTCAAAGCTGAGGCAATTCAGCACCAGTGGCACCGAGGCTCAGCATGCAACAGAACACACCAGTGGTGTCGTTATATCCAGKCACAGAATGGAATTTTTCCCAATCAGCAGGGATGGACCTTGGGACGTTTTAAACCCTTCTTTTCTGGCTGGGGTAGCAGCCAACAAAACAGGGCAGTTGCAGTGTGACTTACCCAAAGTGCCACCCCAGCTCAGCTGGGGAAAGGGCAGCTTTGGGCTTTCTTCTCCCTGGTGGGTTTCTTGCCATTTTTCTGTTCTCAAGGTTTTACCTAAAGATTGGCAGTCCAGTTCCTTCCACATAAGTTACCTGCTTGGCCATGGAGCACCAAGACCCCAGTGCCCACCCACAGAAGCTCCAGTCCTCGTATCCTCAGTTTTTCCCCATCTCTCAAGCTGGGGAAACATGCTCCTCCCAGAATTTATTTCTCAACGGGCAAAGCCTCTGTTCCTTGCTGCTTTTCTAAATGACCTTTCCCTATCTTGTCATGATTCCCTAGCTAAACTATAGGGACAGGTGACTTCTTATTGTCTCCAACATTTATTGATGTAAAATGGATTTCTTATCTCTRATGAAATACACCTCCCCTTTTCTCATCCTTTTTTAATATTTTTTGYTATTCTCAGGTCAGTATTTCAGGTGAGCTAGAGAAATTAATTTGAGCAGTTTCTTGTCTCAGTCCCTTTCTCCTCCAGGAGCTCAAAGACAGTTTCCTGCACTGCCCAGCCCTCAGGGAGGGAGGCTGCAGGCATCCTGAGGAGCCACTGAACCTTGCTCCAGCCCAGAGGGACTCAGCCCTCCCTCCTCTCCTCCATCCCTTGCATTTATCTCCTGACCCCGGGCTCTCTGCATGCCGGGCAGGGCTGTGCTCCCCTGTGGCTCTCCAGCTCTGCCGGGAGGAGCAGGGTTTGTGGGAAGAGGCAGAGCAGCAGCAGGGAGGGAGGGAGGAGTGAGGAGGGTGTCCCAGGAGCGGGCAGTGCTCTGTCCTGTGTCCGCCCTGAGCGCCCCCAGCCGCTCCGGAGCGGGGGCTGGCAGCTCCCTGGCACGGCCGCTCCCTCCGCTCCCTCCCGGGGGTTTGGGAACCCAGCCCTGCACACACCAGCACTGGAACGAGCAGTAAGGGCCTTGCCTTGCCTTGCCTTGCCTTGCCTTCCCTTCCCTTCCCTTCCTTTCCCTTCCCTTCCCAGGTTTGCGAATCCAACCCTGCACACACCAGCAGTGGAACGAGCAGTAAGGGCCTTCCCTTCCCTTCCCAGGGCTGAACCCCCAGGAGCTCACCGTGCCCTCCATGGCAGTGACTCCCTGACGGCCTCCCCAGCCCCTCTCTCCACCCTGGCACCCCAAAGCTTTACCCTTCTCCTCCCGCTGTGTGCCCCCTGCTCCTGCCATGCCCCCGGGCTCACTGGCACGCTGCTGGAGTGCAGGGGACACGGCTGCTGGGTGGATCTGCAGATACACTGAGATGAGGGAGCTGGCTGAACTGATGCCCAAGTCTGCAGACTGTCACATTCAGAGCTGCTCTCCTGCAAGTGAGAAAATTTGGTCCCGATAGTAACACTTGGATCGCTGCTTTGCACAGATGTAACTCCTTTCTCCAGCTTCTGTTTTAATACGCTCGTTCCTGCCTATTCCTGGAGATGCAGTTCGGTGCCGGATGGAGGGAGCAGCCCAAGACACCCAGGCAGCTTCACTCTGCAGCCAAGGGGCTTCCTTCCCATTGTTCTCCCAAAAACTGCCCAGATCTGGAGATCTTCCACCCCAGGGCGCTCACAGCACATCCCACTCCAAAACCCACCCAGCCCTCAACCTCCATTCGTTGCCTTTCCTGGGATGGGAGATTTGGGCACTGAGAGCTCCACACCACGCCCTTGTTCTCCTCCAGCTGTGCCAGGTGTGCTGGAGGGAGAGGGCTGAGGCCATGCCCTTCAAGAGCTGCCCTGTGTTGTCCTGGCAGCCCCGGCTGGAGCGGGATGGGCGGGACCGGGATGGCTGCAGCTGCAGCAGGAGCTGCCTGGCTTTGGGGCTTTCCGATTCACAGCCCTAATGCAACATTAATGGGCTCTGCTGGCGCTGAATATTTATAAACCCAGGAGCAAGTTCGTGCCCATGCACGGGAAGCCGGGGGCTGCAGGGCAGGGAGCAGCACACGGCCGTGCTGGCCTGGCCAGGACCCTGCCCATGCTCCAGGCAGTGGGACCTGCCCCGTCCACCCGCCTGGGAAGGGGAAGAAGATGAGAACAGGGAGGATGCAGAGCTGAGCTGTCTGCAACACCTTTCCCTCCCCTTTCAATCGTACATCTCTGCCTAAATTTGTGGAAAACCACACCAGCTCCACAAGCCCACCTCCCTGCCCTCTCCTGTCATGCCTCCCAACACCCCCGTGCTGCTGCAGCCCTTCCCAAAGCCTGACTCTCCCAACCAGCGTCCCTTGTCCCCATCCTCTGCTCCCCTCCCCACTTCCCTGACCAGACACCTCCCTTCCCAAACCCTGCTCTCCTCAGCTCAGTTTTGAGGATTTCCCAGTGCTCCTTCCCACCTTTCTGCACATCCCGGAGATGTCAGGACCTGCTGGATGCATGGCCCTTCCCTCCTCCTCCGTGTCCCTCTGGCATCCGAGCCACACAAACCACTGGTTCAAGTGGGTGGCACTGCCCCACCAGACGATTGTCCCCACCAGAGGACTGTCCCCACCAGAGGATTGTCCCCACCAGAGGACTGCCCCCACCAGAGGATTGTCCCCACCAGAGGACTGTCCCCACCAGAGGATTGTCCCCACCAGAGGACTGTCCCCAGCAGGGCAGGAAGGACACCCTGAGGACAGCCCATCCCAGCCCCCTGCAGCTCTGTTCCACACTGCTGTGCACGGCAGTGACTGCTCCAGATAAGCCTTTTTCAGCAGGAAAAGCACATGGAAAAATTTATTTTTTGCCCTTTTTAACCAGTTTCAAAGGGATCCTCTGCTTTTTTTGTTTGTCTCTTGGAGTCTTTTGTGTGGAGGCAGAATGAGAAATCGCCCTGCTATGGCTATCTGGCCAGCCAGAGGGAGATGCCAGCCTCCAGGGGACATCACTTTTGGAATGTGGGGACCTTCTCTCCCACCCAGCCTCCTTGGACCACTCTTCCCAGTGCAGGGCAGGTGGAAAGCCYTCCTTGGGGGTGGAGGGAGAGCCCAGGAAGGCTCCCACCCAGCTGGGGTGATGCTGCAGTGAGAAACATGGTTGGGCTCTGCTCCAGCTCACCTCACCTTGCACCAGGCACTGCAGCTGAGGGGGCTGGGGGGGTTCTGGGGGCCAGGGACATCCCCCCTGCCCATCCCCAGGAGCGCCCGTGGCCCAGGCCACCTCTCGCCTCTCCTGTCTGAGCCGTCAGCTGCAGCAATGAAAGCACCTCCCCTTCCCAGCTCTACATTAAAAGAGCCGGACCTAAAATTAATTTAGCCCTGCTCTTTGTTGTGGACAATACAGAGGGGATATTGTGTGTGGGGAGAGAAAGACTTTTTGTTTGGGTGAGGAGACAGCGGCGGTCTGTTCTTGCGGACATCTGAAAACAAGGCTGGGAAGAGCGGCCCTTTAAGTTCGGCTGAAGCGAAAACACACAGCCCCATCTCACAATTAAACACAGTATCAAACCGAGAAAGGATCAATTGAGCCTAAAACAGAAAGCTCCCCATGTGACAGATTCCAGAAAGTACGTGATACACCATGCCCAGGGCTAGTACATGCCTGCTGTGTTTCCCAGTACATGATTAATTTGACTCAGGGCAGGAGGCTGCAGGCGAGGGATCTGCAGCACACACTGAAAACTTTTAACACTTTGAAGACTGGAGGCGCGGCTGAGCGCCGCAGACAAAGGCGGAGGCGGAGGCGGGCGGTGGGAGCACGGGCTGGACGGACCCACGGGCAGCCGCTGACTGGATTTTCAGCCCGTCACCAGCACGGGGTGTGCTTCCCGCCGGAGCCAGCCCCGGCATCCCCGGCCAGCATCCCGCCTGCATCCCGCGGGGCCGCTCCCCACGGCCACGCTCCCGGGCAGGATTTGGGGCTGGGGTCCACAGGGCAGTCCCTGAGCTGCAGTGCCRTCCCTCGGCTGTGTCACAGGCRTGGCCGRGGGAGGTTTGTTTCCCTTTCCCGGTTTTACAGGTGACCTTGGAGATGCGCAGATTAGAAACAATTAATATATTAGCGGCTTAATTGCTGGAGAGCGCAGATGAAGCCAGCGGGCACTTTCCCCGGGAGGCAAGGGGTGGCGCTGCGACACCAGCGGAGCAGSCTGTCCTGGTGGGGTGCGGGCTGGGGACACTGGGGTGACAGCCCCAAAGCTGCCCCTCCCTGCCCTCCACCGGCTGCCCACGGGGGCACACGACAGCTCGTCTAAGGGCAGGGTCTTGGCCGAGGGGTGCAGGCTGAGGACACAAGGGTGGCACCCCCAGAGTTGGATGCCCTCTGTTCCCCCTGCCCAGCTGTTGGGGACACAGCCCTTCCAACATCACCCTGGCCGAGGGGTGCAGGCTGGGGACATGGGGGTGGCATGCCCAGAGCTGGGTCCCTTGTGCCCCCCTGCCACACAGCACTTCTCAGGCAGAGCTCTCTGCCCTGGCCAGGTCTGTGCCACCAGCCCTGCACTCCTCGCTGTGCAGGTGGTCCCTGCTGCCACAGCACCTCACAGCTCTGCTTCTTGTTGCCAGCTTCTTTTCCCAGGCCTGGGAATGGTTTTAGCTTGGGAGTGACACTCCCCAGCCTCAGCCCCAGCTCGGGACCCTGCCCAGTGCCACAGAGGTGCTGCAGCCCGTCACGGGGAGCCCTGAGATCCCTTATCCCTGGGGGAACACACCTCACCCAGGCTGCTCTGATCCTGCTACACTGAGCCTTAAACCAGCACGACTTCTCCAGAAATATCTCTGTCAACAGGGCAATCCAGGCTGTCTCGTGAAGGAAGCAGACCCACGAGCTTCCAGGGGATGAGCCACGCAGGGTTTGGCACTGAGCAGCTCCTCTTTCAGGCAGCTCTCTCACGTTAAAGCAGCTGAGCCATCCGCATGCGGGATGTGGAGCAGGACAGAGCGGGGAGCAGCAGGGTCAGCCCATCCTCGGGCTGTGACCCCCCATAAAATGCAGCCCCTCCTGCCTGCCTCACCGAGGGGCTCCGTTCATTATCCGCTGCCAAGTGCTCCGGGATGCGCGGATCAAAGGCGCAGCTCCAGCCTGATGATTATTGATCGTCCCTTCCGAGCAGGTCCCAAACGAAGGCAGCGAGCCCTGAACGCCCAGGAGCCCAGGGAGGGCCCAGCCATCGACTGGCGATTTTTACTGCGGCTGACCCGAGCCAGGGAGCAATTTCTGTTCATCCATCAAGGAGGATTCAGGCGTGAGCAAACAGCCAGGTCATGGGCATTCATTTTATTATTAAATCCTAAAGGGGCCRCGGCTCGTGCAGCTGGATGTAAGTGATCTTCCTGCTCAAAAGACGAGCTCTGAATTTAATTTTGCAGCCTGGCTGRTAGACCTGGCGATGACTCAGCCAGAAGAACCAGCTAGGCCTTCTCCTCTGGGAGGAGCAACACAGCCAGGACGAGTCAGGGGCCAGCTCCCAGCACAGCACAGCCCTCAGGTCCCTCCTGGAGCTCCTGTTGTCCCCACTTTGCTCTCCTGTCCTCGTGCACCATGTGCCAGGGTGGCTGAGCTCACRTTGAGGGCAGTGCCTGTGCTGGGGCAGGCTCTGAGCTGTGCTACCCCGACACAGGCACAGGTGGAGTGAACTGTAACAGGTGTGAGCCATCCCTGGAGCACGAGCACCACGTGTGGATGCACCCTGCATGGCTGTGCACACACATCCCGCACTGCAGAGGTGTGCTGCACACCCTGCATGGCTGTGCACACACATCACACCCTGCATGGCTGTACACACACTCTGCATGGCTGTGCACACACCCTGCATGGCTGTGCCACACYCTGCATGGCTGTGCACACACATCACACCCTGCATGGCTGTGCACACACTCTGCATGGCTGTGCACACACATCCCGCACTGCAGAGGTGTGCTGCACACCCTGCACAGCTGTGCCACACTCACTGCACACCTGAGCCACACACCCTGCATGGCTCTACGCCATCCTGCACAGCTGTAGCACACTCACTGAACAGCTGTACACACACATGCCTCACTGCAGAGGTGTACCACCCTCATTGCTCACCTGTACCATGCACCCTGCCCAGCTTGGCACACTCCCTGCACAGCTGTACCACACTCCCTGCATGGCCCTGTCCCACTCCCTGCACAGCTGTACTGCATTCCCTGCATGGCTCTGCTCTATCACACTCCCTGCACAGCTGTACCACATTCACTGCATGGCTCTATCACACCATCTGCATGGCTGCACTGCATTCCCTGCAYGGCTCTGCTCTACCACACTCCCTGCACACCCACACGCTGCTCCCTGCACCAGCCCATGCATGGCTGCCCCACAGTCCCTGCTGTGCCGGGGTCCTGCAGGACCAGCAGGGCCGGGGTGCYGAGGACAGGCAGGATGCTCGTGGAAGCCAACCGTGAGGGAATGTTCCTGGAGGGGATGCAAATGCTGCTGCAGCTCCCAGGACTGTGGGTGTGGGAGCTGAGTGCCCTCTGCTCGTGTGCCCTGGGCTGGCACCGAGCAGGCTCGGGAGCAGAGCACAGCCCCTCTAATCCCTGGCGCCCATCCTCATCCTCCTCCTGCCCCCACAAGACTGGCTCCACTTTCCCCAGCAGGAGCCCAAGGAAAAAAAAAAGGAAGAGAGAGAGAGAGAGAGGGAGGGAGGGAAAGAGAAGCTAAAAATCTGTCTTCTTTAATTAATGAGGCAAGGCAGCCTGGAGAGCACGTTTGGGATCGCAGGCCCCCAGCCAGGGGCGAGCCAGCAGCCAGGGCAGTGACATGGAGGAAGAGAGATGGGGGGAGCGTGGGGGGACACAGGCCCAGCTTTTTATACTCTCCTGTTAACTGATCCACGGAGCTTTCCTGGCATCGGTTTCAAAGGTATCCCTTCACTAATCCGCCGGGCTGTTCCAGGATGGCGGTTTTGACCAGCAGGAAGGGGGAAGGGAGGGAGGAGAAACGGTCACAGGCAGACTGCACCTTTTCACAGAAAAGCAGGGGGGGGAAAAGGAGCAGAGCGTGCTGTGGGGCCGGGGAGGGGGATGCTGCTGCTGGGGAGCTGCACAGGGCCAGCTCAGGGGACAGCTTGCTGCAGCATCCGCGGGGGGAACCAAATGGCACCTTCCAAATTTAGCTCTGGCACGCRTCTGCCCGCCGGGCACCGCGGGCATCCCCAGCACGCCCTCCCCAGCAGCCTGGCCCTTAGATGGGCTGATCCCCTCCCCAGTGACCTTCCCCAGGAGGGCTCCGGCTCCAGGGGGAGAGCCACAGGGCACCCACCCAAATTCCCTGCAGGGCACACATCCCAYCCCAGGGAAGGCAAGCTGGGAGCTMTGCAGTGCATGGACACAACAGGAGGGAGGTGGCCTGGTGGCATTTGTCCCTTGGGAGGGCTGTGTGGGTGCCACTTGGCCATGGGAGCTGGCGAGATGAAGCAGAGGCAGCAGTTTTCACACAGAAGCAGCATCTCAGGACCTGATCACTGGGGAGTAGACGCTGCCTGCCATTACAAGGGTCTCCTTTAGTTACAGCTCTTGCTGCTCTGTTGTTGTTTTAATTTCAAATGCAGCCCCAGAGAGAGCCTGGGTGGGTGCCCAGCCTGCTGTGGGGACTCTCCAGGCAGGTCCAGTGTGCCCCAGCAGCTCCCCAGCATCCCAGCATCATTTCCTCCTTCAGCCCCATGAGCTTCTGCTCCAGCACGCCCTCCTTCCAGGGCAGCCTCTGCCCGTCAGCCTGGCTCTGTGTGGCCATCACCAGGGGACACCAGCRCCCCTGGCCTGCAGGGTGGACACCATGCCAGGCACCAGCCCTTCCATGGGACAGAGAGGAGATTGCAAGATTGGCAAGGACCCTTCTGCAGGGCACTGCTGCAGGCAGCAAAGGTGTTCGGTCATTAATGTCACTTTTCAAATTGCAGTTCAGAGCTGAGCACAGAGTCACCACCAGGGAAAAGCTGCTGGTGCTAACCCAGGGGTGGGTACAAGAAGAATTTGCTTGTGAATTTTTTTCTAGGTGTTTCAAAAGCTCAGTCTGTGTGACACAGACAGAGAACTGTGCTAAGACAGATCCCACGCCACAGCTCTGATTTCCCCTGTCGGGCCAAGGCCACCCTGCTAAAGCTCGTGTCCTGACATGTAAGATTTGGGCAAAGCCAGGTAAAAGCCTCAGTCTCCCTGTGACTCTGAGGTAGCTGTGCTAGCTCAAAAACCAGATGTGTTCTGCTCTTCAGCACAGCCATCTAAACTAGCCTCAAAATGGCTACAAAACTCCTCTTCAGTATAGGGAAAATATCAATCCTCCATCCAATAATATTTTTACAGCTTATTGCCCAGCAAACTCCCTTAAGTTCTAACAGTGTCAGTTCTTTATCATTTTTGAAAGGTCCTTTTTGAGTGAAGGACCAAGTTTTTTGTATGAAGAAGAGAAACCAAACCAACCCTCCTGCAGAGCCTAAATGCCACGGTGCCATTTGGTGCTGAGGACTGCTCTGGGCTTTTTTGGTCCCTTCAGACCTGGCCCACCACATGGCCAGTGCTYCTTGAGAGCTGCTGGCAGGTTGGTGTAGCTCGTGCACAGTCCCTTGTCCCAGGATGGAGTTTGCCCACCCATCCTTCCATCTGTTGGAAGAGGGGAAGGGTTACCCCCACACCCAAGAGAGGAAAATCCTCTTTTCCTGCCAATCTCAGCCTCTGATGCTCCCCAGGTTCTAAGGTGCTGTGCAGAGAGTGCATGCAGGAGCTTGGGAAAGCAGCTGGGAAGGGGCTGAACACCTGATCCAATTTTACGCCAGTGCTGGGCATRTGTTGGACAGTCCCTTGTCCTGCAGAGCTGCAGGCAGAGGGGCTGGGATGGTGCTGCCTCAGGATGGGAATGCCATGGCAGAACCAGCCCGTACCCAGCATGAGGACATCCCACATTACATTCCTCCCTGACCTTTGTCCACGGGCTCATTAAAATAATTGATCCTAGCCATGACAGTCACACAAGGACCCCGTGCTTGTCACATCACCTCCTGGGTGGCTCCTGCCTTCCCAGCGCTCTGGCCAGCCCCARATCTCTTTTTGCCAGACCCTCCCTTGCCCCGCGCTCCCCCGGGCCCATGGCAGAGCCGTGCCCCGAGTGCCCCGGGACGGGGGGCAGCCTGGGCGGCCTCGGGGGGCTGGGGAAGGTGTCTCGCTGCTGCCCACGGGGAGATCCAGCCGCTTGTTTTGCCGGCTTTCCTCCGGAGCGTTAATTATTCCAGCCCCAGGTGGCATTGTCCCTCGCTATTACACGGTTGACCTGTACCTAATCCGTCATCATCTGAAACCCTCTGGCCCGTCCTGGCATCCCCGAATCGCCCACGTCTCCGTGCGCTTTATTACTGCTGCAGGAACCAAGTTACAGTTTCAGGAGGGAATCAAAGCAAAGCTCCTTCATTTCCAGCCGGCGGAGCCCGGTGAACGCGGAGCCCCCGGGGCGGCGGAGGCTCCGTGTCCCGCTGCCCTCCGTGCCCCCGGCTGCGAGCGGAGCTGTCCCGGGGCTCGGGCTGCCTTTGGGGCCGCTCCCCGCTGCGAGAGCCGCACAAAGGAGCCCTGCCTGCGGCCGTCCGGGCCGGCAGCATCTCCAGCGCATGACTTGTAACCCGCCGAGCTGCTCCTTCACACGCCGTGAATGATAACAGCGAGCTGCAGCCCATTGTCTGCGGCCCTTGCGCCGGTTTGTCAAGTTTGCGGTTGCATTTTAATCCTGACGCCTTTTCAAAGCCCAGCTGCGCATTGTGTGGGCGCAGGAATTCTTGACTTGCAAATCCCCCGGCATTAAATTCAACCTTCTGGGGCTGTGGGGATGGTCCGCACGGCGAATGGGGGGCGGGGGGAGCCTCCTTGCCCCCTGCCATGAATAACAAGCAGATGAGAACAGCGGAGGACAGCGGGGCTGGGGGAGCCTGCTGCAGCCGAGGTGGCAGCGCTGGGGACTCTGGGGCTGCTGCGGTGCTCAGCAGTGGGATTTGTGGCCTCGGCAGCTCCCCCCAGCCCCTCCTGCTCGCTGTGGTGCCGTTTCAGACCRTATGTGACTCCAGCAAGGAGGGCTCCGTGTCCCCCGTGTCACAGCACGGGGACAGCCCTCGCTGTGAGACATAGAGAGGGAAGTGGGAACCAGAGAACCACAGAATGGGTTGGGTAGGAAAGGACCTTAAAGCTCATTTTGTCCACCCCTGCCACGGGCAGGGACACCTTCCTCTATCCCAGGCTGCTCATCCAACCTGGCCTTGAGCACCTCCAGGGATGGAGCAGCCACAGCTCCTCTGAGCAATCTGTGCCAGAGCATCCCCAGCCTCATCCCCAGCCTCATCCCCAGCCTCACAGGGAAGAATTTCCTCCCAAGACTCGTCTAACCCTGCCCTCTGTCAGTTTACAGCCATTCCCCCAGGATGGGTAAGGGACAGCAAAGTCCTGCGGGTGCTGCAGTGCCAGCCAATGGGTCATGCAGGCAGATTTAGCCTTTTCCTGCCTGTCTGGGTCTGCTGCAGGGATTGGGAAGCCTTCCTGCAGCCCGGAGGTGTGGAGGCCGGCCAGRCCCAGCTGAAGCAGGCAGGGTAGGGGTCTGCCCATGCAGGTGGTGTTCCAGCTGTGATGACCCAGCTCCTGCCCAGCGCTGTGGTTAATGCCAGCCACCCTCTTGCTCTGCCCAGAGAACAATGGGCACCCTGTGTGCAGGAGAAGGCCCTGCTGCCCTGCTCCCCTACGGGCTGGCTGAACCATCCTCCGACCAGTCGGGCAAGTTTTCAATGCAGCAGAGTTGGGTTTTTCATTAAAAAAAACACACACACGCACACACACACACAACAAAAAACCACCCATTTGTCAAAGCTGAAACCTTTCATGGAGCTGTATCGTTCAGGCAGACTTTTGCCAAAAGCTGGGCAGGCTTTTGGCTGCAGCCAGCCCGATTTCCTAACCCCGTGCCTAGCAGGCAGCTCCMGAGCCAGGTTCCCAGGAGCCTGCAGGCTGCCAGGGCTCGCAGCAGAGCAGCCTCTGCCTCCCTGCCCGGGTGGGATTCATCCCTCCAGGCACGGCTTTGCACAGGACCCGGCGCTGCCGGCATCCCACGGCTCCCGGCTCTTCCCCGCCGTCTCCTGCGTGCTGGAAGCGGCCCCAGCAGCCCTCTGGAGCTGGGGCAGCGCGGGAAGTGTCAACTGACAGCTCTGCTTTGTTTCAGGGGGAAAAAAAGAGTAACACAATCCCTTCTCATCTTCTCTGGTGGCCTCACTTAACTTCTCAGTGCCTCGGTTTGCCAGGTTCTGGCATCGTAAAGCCCTGTGAAAGACTCGGAGGTCCTGGAGCTTGGGGGAGGAAGGTAGGAATTAAATCAGGAGGAGGAACTGGCTCCCAGACCCCTCCAGCACCTCCCAGCCCAGCGCTGTCCTTTCCCCTCCTCTCTGCACACTGTCAGGTGTGTGTGATGGCTCTGCTCATCCTCACCTCCCAGCACCCCTTCCCCTGTCTCCCTGACCTGTTTTCCTTCTCTCCAAGGCCCAGAATGCTGCAGCCATCCCTGCCTCTGCCAGGCCTCCCTCCTCTGCCTCCCTGCCTGCTCTGCTCTGTGCAAGGGCTCAGGCAGACTGTCCCCAATCCTTCCTTGTGTCCTTGAGCTTTCTTCACGTGGGGAGAGCCCCTTGTTCTGGGCACAGACCCCAGTCCGGCTCAGCAAAGCCTGGGATTGGGGACCACTCAACAGGAGCCTGGAAAATGCAGGAATGTGAATCCTGCAGAGGTAGAAAAAGTGTTTAGGTTCCCCAGGACACTGGCCAGGAAGCAAGACCCTGAGCCCAGCGAGCTGTCCCAGACAGGAGGTGGCCACTGTCTGTTGGCCATGCAGGACTTGGAGTGACATCTGTCCTCAGAGCCACTCTCCACTCAGCAGGATTCCCCACACCAACCAGGGAGAGAATTATCCCCTGTTTGTTTGCCCTGGTTTGTTTTTAACAAAACTGTGCTGCTGGCTGTTTATCACTTCATTTTCCTCCAGGAGATGAGGCAAGCGAAGGAGATCAGCCAGAATAAACCACGACCTTTCTGGGCTGTGCTGTGGGCTTGGACTTTCCACCTACCAGCGTTTGTACCAATGGGGTCTGAGCTGAGCAGATGCCAGGTGCCATGTTTGGTGCTGGCACAGGAGCAGCATATGCAGCTCTGAGCTCAGGCCCACGGGATACTCCCCAGCGTGTGCTCATGACACCCACCCAGAGAGTTTTTGTGCCACAGCTCAAGTCACTTCCTCACACCCAGCAAATTCCTCCCCCCGCGGGGAAGCTCAGCAGACGAGGGCTGAGTGCACACAGAGCATCGTTTCTGGGTTCCTGCAAGACCCAGGCATGCAGGGCTCACTCCCTGGCCTTGCTCAGTCCCCAGCTGGGCAATGTGTGCAGAATTCCTGAGGCCTCCCTGGGATCTGAGGGGCTTTGCTCCCTGGATGTGCCCAGTGTGTGAAGGCAGAGTCTGTGCAWAGCACAGCCACGTGAAAGGTGCTCCATTCATTGAGAGTGTCCAGCCCAGCTCTGCAGCCCAGCCTGGGACCTGCCCCTGGCCCAGGTGGGCCAGACTGGCCTCCAGCCAGGCCCTCACCAGCCTGGGCTCCAAGCCCAGCCCAGGGGGAACTGGTTGGAGCAGGCTGGCCGGCTCACCCAGCCTCCAGCCATGCCCTGGGTGCTCCCCAGACTCAGCAAAGCCTGGGATTGGGGACCACTCAATGGGAGCCTGGAAAGTGCAGGAATGCAGGAATATCCACCACACACTGGCCAGCCTTGCCATGGGTCACAGGGGTGTGCACAGCCAACCCCCTCCTGGTCTGGGTTCTGAGGGGCCTGGCTTGGGAGGCTGAGAAAGGCAAAGCCTTCACCCCAGAATGGCTCTGTGCCCCCAGCCCTGAGTGCCACTGGTTCCCACAGGGTCCTGCTGAGCCTCCTGGGGCTCCTGCCCYTCCTGCTCAGGGATTCACGTCCAGTGCTCCTGCCACATCCTCCCTGTCCTCATCTGGAGCCAGCCTGGCTCTCCATCCCTCTCCTCATGGAGGGTGAGGCTCTCTCTGGTGTCATTGCTGCTGCCTCCAGGCCCAGAATGTTCTGTCCAGTGGATCTGTTATCCTTTGGAAGCACAGTGTGTCCAGMACATCTCTCCCAAAATGTCCTCAGAGGGGTTGGGGGTGCCTCTGTCCTGGCTTTTGTGGTGCTCACATAAGAACTGAACATTCATTGTCTTTGCCACAGATTTGAGCTGTGAAAAGAGCTCTCCTGACTTGTTTTTGAACAAAATCCAAGCTGTTTTGACCCATGGATGGCATTCTGAGTTTTGAAGGCATTGACTGAGTAGCACTGAGCTCTGAGATGTGATGATGGACTAGGGAAAGGCTGTCCTGGTAGGGATATCTCCAAGGGAAGCTGGGAAAAGACCCCACTCTAAGAGCCATCTGCCAAGTGTCCTGGTGGCTTCTGGGCCACTTTGGTGGCTTTTGAGCCAAAGATCTGCTGGCTTCTGAGCCCCAAAGGTCAGCTGTGGGACCTGTGTGAATGGGGACAGTGAAGGTGACAGTTTTGAGCTCTTGAGAGAACAAAGCCTTTCTCAATKATATGTCTTGAAGGTCCAGGCCATCAAAATCCTCCACCTGAAGCACAAAGAAAGGTGTCCTCCCATCCCTACCAGTGCCCCAGGCATGGTCAGATCAAGTGGGTTGTGGTCACCACTAAAGAATTCCCCTCGCAGACCCAGGAGAGCCTTAGGGCGCACCCRGGGGAGCAGCAGGGCGTGAGGCAAGGCAGCCTGGGAGGGCAGCCAGCTCCCTGGAGGCATTCAGGGACATGCAGGGAGAGCAGTGGGGATGGCAGCTAGGCTGGAAGCCTGCCCTGCAGCCTGCCTCTCTCCTCCCTCAGCTGAGTCCCAGCAGGTAGTGACACAAACCGAGCAGGTTTGTTCGCAGTGACATTTTGGAGGATGCCTCCCAAAGATGAGTCAGGCTGTGCCTGCTGCAGAAAAACAGTGATGCAGTGTCTTGTGGGACAGCTTCAGTGGCTGTGGAGGAGGCAGGCTCACCTGAGCCAGCCTCACCACGCTGCTCCTTGGGAAATGCCTGCCACACATACAGCCAGTGGTTCTGGCAAGAGCAGCCCAAACACCTTTCCCTTTCTTCCCCAGAGACATTAATGCTCCTGGAACTTGTGCAGCAGCTGGAACTGAGGTGTCTCTTCAGCGAGGTGCCCACCCTGAGGTGTCTCTGCCTGCGGTGTCCCCCTTATCCTGTCCCTGTTGCTAAGGTGCCCAGCTTAGCAGTGCCTGCTGCTGACACCAGACCCTGGATACTGCCTATCACATTTCCCCGAGCTGCAGAGAGCAATGAAAACAGAGATCAGAGAGCCGAGGAGAGCAGCTCAGCCTGCTAATTACAGTGGGAAAGCAACACTCAGCACCTGCTGCTGGCAGCTCCTGCTCCACGCAGGGGCTGTGTGACAAAACAGGTTCTGTGGTGCTGAGCCAGGGCAGCAGARGAGCATCCAGGAGGGCCAGGAGTGCTGGGGGGAAAGCTGGTGTCACCAGGAAGGAATAAGACACACCGGTGGCTTCAGGATTGTTAAATCCACCATGCACCGATCCAGAACTACCCCTGCAGACACAGTGGGTGTGTGCAGAGGCAGGATGTCACCACCGTCACCCTTCTGTCGGCTCTGCTSCCGTCCCTGTGCAAATCACAATGTTTTCTTCCTGCCACCTCTGCCAGGGTGATTTGTGTCAGCAGGGTCTCTGGCCAAGGTGATTGCAGCAGCAGCCTATTTTTGGGAGTGCCCTTGAGAGCAGGAAGGTGGAGCCCAGCTGTCGGCAGCGTCCGTGCCCCGGGAGGCTCCGGCACCTGCAGCCCCTGCTGGCCGCTCTCCAGAGCCGCGCTAATTGCGCCGGGCCCTTCAATAATGCAGGGGCTGCCTGCGCTGCTCCTCGGGAGGGGACAGAGCGCCTCAGCCGGGGGCCACTTCAGCCTGCAGGAGATGCCAGCGTCTCCTTTCGGGCCCTGGGGTTTTGGCTCCGGAGGTGCTTTCTGGCTCAGCTTGCGTTCTGGATGCCTGCTGCCTCCCCAGGACTTTGATTTGGCTCTGGCAATCAGCAATAGGCTCACGGATCCCCCTTGTTTTGAGGCCATTTTAGGTACAGACAAAGATTTAAGGGACAGCTTTGCACCCAAATGGATGTGAATCCTATTCTGACCATCACATTTATTTACCTCATTGTGAGCATGTTCACAGGGGTTTTAGGATGAGGGAAAGACAGGAGGATCTGACTCCCTGTTTCAGAAGGCTGATTTATTATTTTATGATATATATATTACGTTAAATTATACTAAAAGAATARAAGAAAGGATTTCATCAGAAGGCTGGCTAAGAATAGAATAAGAARGAATGATAACAAAGGCTTGTGGCTCGGACAGAGAGTTTGAGCCAGCTGACTGTGATTGGCCATTAATTAGAAACAACCACATGAGCCAATCCCAGATGCACCTGTTGCATTCCACAGCAGCAGAGAACCATTGTTTGCATTTTGTTTCTGAGGCCTCTCAGCTTCTCAGGAGGAAAAAATCCTAAGGAAAGGATTTTTCATAAAAGATGTCTGCGACACCTCATCTTACAACCCCAGGTAACATCCCAGTGAGTGCTGTCCAGCCCCAAAGCTGCCCCACTTCACCTGAACATGGCAGGGATCCATCTGAGTTCCTGGGCCTCCCTTCATCTCCCTTGTCCAGAGCAGCTGTGGCTGCCCCTGGATCCCTGGCAGTGTCCCAGGCCAGGCTGGACAGGGCTTGGAGCAGCCTGGGGTGGTGGAAGGTGTYCCTGCCCATGGAAGGYGTCCCTGCCCACGGCAGGAGGTTGAAATGAGATGGTTTTTAAGATCCCTTCCAACCCAAACTGTTCTATGATCTGTTGACCTGCAACACCACAAAATGAAGGCAGAGGCCTGGCTGGAAGCACATGTTGCACCCCTCAGCTTTGCATTCCACACCTGCCCATCCAGAAAACACCAACAGCCCTTCCTGGRGTGGGTGTCACCTGCAGGACCCAGGGTGACAGTGACACCTGGGATTCCACCTCTTTCTAGGTGGTGTTGCACCKCAGGGTCTGAAGTCTGCCTTGCATGAGAATGGTGGCGCTGCCAAAGGCCTGTCCTGCCCGGCCACGTCTCCAGCAGCAGCTGGGGGGGAAAGATCTCTGCTACACATCCTTCCCTGGGATAGAAGGAAAGAAAAACACACAGTGCTTCCCACAGCACTTTGCCAGTCTCTCCCTGGATCTTCCTGATCCAGCTGCTGTCTGCAGAGTGCCTGCTTTTCCACAGGTTCCTTTTCCATGATCTTGCATCCACACTAATGCTTTGATGCCCTTTATTAAGGACTTCCACAGCACGTTCCTTGAAAAATTGCTCCCATCCATCTGCTTCAAGTCRCTGCCTCTGCCTCATGCCCCTGCTTCTCAGCTGGGAGGGAGAATGAGCAATCCCTGCTCACATTCCCTGCGCTGCTCATCCTTTCCTGGATTTCTCAGGCACCCCCAGGTGTCTCTTCCTGCTCTGTTCATGAGAGGTAGCTGCAGCTCATGGTGTGCATGAGAAATGCTGTGGCTCGCAGTAAAGCTGGAGTCCTGTGATACCCTCCAAATATTGCTGAATTTATCTTTCCAGCACACCTGCCAAGCTGAGAAATCCTGTTACCCCTGCTCCAGTGAGGAACAGCATGGCCAGGTAGCAAACACTCCCCTGATGCAAAATAAGGAGCTGGAAAGCAGGTGCTGAGCCTGCATGTCCTTGTTCCCACCCCAGAGGTGCTTTTCTTAGCAAACCAGCTAAACCAAGCTTAACAAAGCACCTGCCTTAACTCAGCACCCAGCCAGCTGACCAGAATCCTGTCATTGCAGTGACCAACCCACCAGGGCTGTGTTTCGCTCTCCAGGAGTTGTCATCCAGCTCGGAKGCCAGCAGAAACTCAGAGAGACATGGCTCTTCCCAGACAAAGGGAAGGAGGGGAGGGAGCAGCTGAGCCAGTGGAGCTGTCTGTGCAGCCATAATCACACCTTAAAGCACGGCAGCAGCACCTGGAAAACAGCCTTGTGTGAGCCTGGCAAACAGCCCTGGTGACCAGCATGGTTCAGTGTGGAACCCCCTTTCTGGGGGCACTCCCACACCCCCTGAATGGTGGGTGCTCCCACGGGGGCAACACTTTGATCCTTTTTTGGCCAGGGAGGAATTGCTCCCTCCAGGCTTTAACTTCACATCTGTTTGCCTTCATTAAACATATATATMTCTTTTTTTAAATAGAGAGGAAGGCCAGTGTTTTTTGGCACTTTGAAAGGGTCCCACCCAATGGAAACGGAAGGGAGCAGAGAATGGGGAAGGCTGGGAGGGAAAGTGTCCCAGCCTTGCCTCTCCCTGCCCCTGCCTGTGCTCCACGTGCCCTCCAGCTGTGCCCTATTCCCCTGCCCRTGTTTCCCTTGCTCCCCTTGCTGGGCAGCTTCTGCTGACCCCTCTGTGGGCCAGAAGCTCCATCAGTGCTGGGGTACAGCAGGGACACTTGGGCTCCACCAATGTCAGGACCCAGCACATCCCTCTGGCTGTCCTGCAGTGCCCAAACCCCTGCCAGGGGGCTCAGAGACCCTGGCACAGAGCCCAGGATGCCCCTGTGGGTTTGGTTATGGCCTGTGGAGCAAATTACCAACCTTAGATGGAGATCTGCAAGCCACAACAGTCTGAGTAGAATAACAGTGAATTTATCACAGGGTGGAAAAGTAGATTTTGGGGTTTTTAGAATGGGGGTTCAGGGGGCAAGATGGAGGAATCTGGGCGTGTCCAGCCTTTCTCCTTCTTCTTGGCCTCCATCTTCTGGGTGATGTTGGCACTTTTAGATTGGTTTAGAGTAGAAGCTCACTGTCTAACACAGGTGATAGGTACTGGGAAGTGATTGTAAATATTGTACACGGAGTTTTTAGTATAAAGACATAACACTGCCCCAGGGGCAGGCAGAGTGCCTGGAACTGTCCTGCTGGATGGACCTCAGCTGGGCAGGAGAAAGAATTTTATAGATAAGGAACAATAAACAACCTTGAAACTGAGAAATGAAGAGYYCTGACTCCTTCTTTGACCACCAGGCTGGGAAAAGAGACTTTAACACATCTCGGGATCACTGTGAGCAGCAGGAGTCCTGAGACATCAATGCTGGGGTACAGCAGGGACACTCGGGCACCATCAATGCTGGGGTACAGCAGGGACACTCGGGCACCATCAATGCTGGGGTACAGCAGGGACACTGGGGGCTCAGCTCTGGGGCACTGGAATGCCAGGGACAGGGGTGGAAGCAGCAGGGCCAGACCCCACCTGAGCCAGGACACACTGTGTGTGCTCCAGGAGGCTGCTGGGGCACGTAGGGATGCTCAAATCTGTCCCCAGGGCAGAACTTGTCATCTCTGCCATTCAAAGATGCTCAAGTGCCATTCTGGGAGACACAGGCAGGGTCTGGGAAGAGCCCATGAGCTGCAGCAGTGGGAGAGACAAGGCAGACTTTGCCTCTCTCTCAGCTCTGTCCCCCCCACAGTGCAAGTGAGAGCTGCAAGAGCCCTCTGCTCTCCAGGCTGGCCTCTCCCCCTCCGTGCTCCTGCTCCCACTCAGCAGCTCAGCCCTGCATCCAGGTTTACATATAAATACAGAGTGAGTGTGAAATCCACCCTGGGGTCTCTCCTGACTCCCACTTGGCTCCCTAATTGGAAAGTCTGCCAGCAGGAGATACTGCAATGAGCTCAGGCAGAAACCACCTCCCTTTATCCCAGGCAGAGCTGAGGGCTGGCCTTAGGTCCCAGCCCAAATCCCACTGGCTGGGGAGGACACAGAGCAGGTCTGCACATGCTCTGCTTCTGCACCAGGCCCTGGGGCTCCAGCACTGCTGTGCCTGCAGGGAAGGGGCRGGGAAGGGATGTCAGAGGGGATCCTGCAGCCCCTCATCCCGCTGGGAAGGGCTGGACCAGCACTTTGCCATCCCTGAGCACTCAGTGCCAGCAAGGAGGGGCTTTAGGGCAGGGGCTGATCTCTGTGCAGCACTGGTGGGTGAACTGCTCCRACACCTGCATCTTCAAACAAAGACACCTGGTTCTGATCCACCATTTGCTCAGCTCCCCAGCACACACCCAGCTCCCACCCAAACACTGCTGACCTGCAGTGACCCCCAACTCCTTTTGGTTATTCTGCCTAAAGGAATTGGGAGTCAGACTCTTCACCTCCTTCCTGTGAGGGAAAACTGACCCTCACACCTTGTGGCCTCTCTTTCTGCTCCCCRAGCCCTGCATTGCAGGTGTTTCTCACCACCTTTGATGGAGGCAAAGTGGGCGCACCTCACCAGGGCACGTGGCACCCCAAGCACTCCTGTCAACAGCCAAGAGCACTGGGAGAGGCAGCTCAGAAACCTCCTCCACCAAACCCCCACTGATGTTTTTTCCTGCCTCCTCTAGCATTTGGAGGCCCTGGAGGCACAAACATTGCCTCCAGTAGAGCTACTTCAAAAGCAACAATGGTTTCAGTACAAGCAGATCAATGTTCCAGAGCTTTGTGGTTTTGGAGAAAAGAGCACAGATCTTGTCTCTRATGCTGCTCCCCATGTCCAGGGGGTGTTTTCCACGTTCACCCCAGGATCAGGGCTTAGCTGGTGCTTCCTTTGGGTCTGGCACCACCCAGCCTCAATGAGCTCTCCAAATGAGCAGGCAGGAAAGCCCCAGGGAGAGAAGAGGAACAAGGGGTGGTCAGATACCAATTTAAACCAAGGATGGAGCCAAAGCAGGTGTCCTGAGCTGCTGAGCACTGCTCTTGTGCAGAGCCAGTCTACTCCYATGAAGGGCAGAAGCTTTGCCTCTGAAAGCTCATCAGAATTTCTGACTTATGGAGAACCCAAATAACTGGGAATTCAAACGTCTTCAAACAGAAATTTCCATTCCTGACCAGTTCTCTGAAGTGAAAACAAACCTGACGTACGAAATACCAATTTATTGCTCATGTTGTCTGTGTGAACTCAAACATCCACTGACGCAGCAAATGCTCTATGCCAAAACAACACCAGAATTAGTAAGCTCAGTGCTTTAATCATGGTGCTCGGAGTGAGAGCCAAGGTGCTGCAGACTCACAGACATTTCCTGTGCACATGGGCATTGCTCCCGTGGCCCTTGGAGAGTTTCTCGTGGCCATTGCTATGATTCACCCTCAAAGACCAGGCAGACCCTTGCAAAGGCACCTTCATGGCCATTCTCTTCTGCTGGTGAGATCCTGAGAGCTGCAGACTCTTCCTTTCACTAATCCTACCTCCTGGAGGCACTTAGCAACTAATCTGGATTACCTGTTTCTACTGTTCCATGGCAAGGGAAAATCATTGTTTCAGGTCCTGTGGGCTCCCTCCGAGGCAGTGGCCCGTGGGAACACCCCCTTGTCTTCCTAATTTGATTTAGGTTGCTCCTTTGCCGAGACCCCTCAAGTCTCACTTGGATTTAAGTGAGCCATTGCATGGGCTCCAAGCACACTGTCTAGCTGGGGACATTATCCTGCTGCAGCAAACACTCAGACCTGGGCTTTTGCAGCAGGATTATCACTATTTAGCAGATGTCAGGACCCAGCACATCCCTCTGGCTGTCCTGSAGTGCCCAAACCCCTGCCAGGGGGCTCAGRGACCCTGGCACAGAGCCCARGRTGCCCCTGAGGGTTKRWT
>JACDOX010000032.1:722849-734730 GCA_014549065.1 Cardinalis cardinalis
GTGCCCGGCCATGCCCTGGGTGCCCCGCTGGGCACAGCCCAGCCTGTGCTGTCCCAGCGTGCCTGGCCATGCCCTGGGTGCCCCTCTGGGCACAGCCTGCGGGTGGGAGCCGCGTGCGAGGCCGGCACAGGCGGCTCCGCTGTCCCGTGGTGAGGAGAATTGCTCCCTGGAGCGTGAGATCTGATTAGATTCGTGACACACCGCAGCGTGGCAACAGCAGCACGGCCAGGACCACGGTGCGTGCCCCGCGCCCGACCGGGCACAGCAGGAGGGGCACAGCAGCTCGGGCAGGGGCAGTCGGGCATGCCCTGGGATGTGTCCGGCCTGAGACACGGAACAGGGGCAGGGCTGGCTGCCAGTGAGCCTGGGCGATGAGCTGGGTTCTGCTGCACATCCCTGGGGCAGCCACCAGCCCTGGGGACCGCGGGAGGGATGGAGGTTCCCTCACCCYGGCACGTTACCCCATCCCTACCTGAGCACTGCAGGAGGGGTGAAGGGAGATTTGGAGGTTTCCTCACCCCAGTGGATGATTACCCCTTTCTAACTCCTGATGGATATGAAACGATGCTCTCCCAGCTCTAGCTGGTGAGGCAGCTGCAGAGCCAACCCACCAGGGCAGCAGCTCACCGAGCCTTGGAGAGCCCCAGGCAGATGGGGGTCAGGGGAGCTGCCCAGCCAGGAGAGGATGTATCTTCAAAGGCCTCTCAAGGCAACAAACAGTACCTGTTCTGCAGTTTACCCTTCACATTTGCTGCCTTGAATGGCTCCTGAGCGATGCCTGCCTCTTCATTTGAGATCTTTCAACAGCTGTCTGATAGAGAAGACCTTTATCTCGCCTCTCCCGGGCTCCCATCCAACACCGGCCTCTGGAGGTGGGGAAGAAGGGAAAAGAACCCAGAATTCACTCCTGACCGGGAGTCTCACCTAATCCACCGCGTGTGGAAAATTACTGCCGCCACACAGTGCCCAGCCTGGCCCCCTTCCCACCCACGCCAGCCAGGGACTGCTCCCAAGGCTTTTGTGCCTGGGTTTTTTTCTCTCCTCTTCCTGCTGGGAGAATGGGAACTTCAGCGTTTGGACAAACCCTTGAGAAAACAACTTCACACGTGCTTGGGGCACTGAGTCGGTTTTTTATTTAATTTTGTCTCATCCTGAGACGGATTTGCCTGGAATGACTGTGCAGGCYGTGAAAGCCCCCCCAGCCCCCCAGCACAGTGCCCAGACCAGGGGCAATTCGTGCCAGTGGCTTTGCTGGGAGCCTGTTAAGCTGTGCCAGCACTGCAGGCTGTGGCACCAAGCTTTGCCCCTCCCAGCATGAATCCAGCCTGGCAGTGGCACCAAGCCCCACTCAGCCCTGGCCGCCTCACAGCCACACTTCCTCCTTGGAGGAGATGATGTGAAAAAGCTCTCCAGGATGGTGCTGAGCTTCAGGAGAGGTCATCTCACTCCTCTGCACAATACAGGCACAATGAGGTGAGRAGTCACCTCTGCCACCCCAAGGTATCTGCACAGGGACCTCTAGAAATGAAGGTTGCCCACCCTGGGTTGCTCCTGCACAGCCAGAGAGACAAAGACACTGCCAAGCTTCCCCTGAGATCTGCAACGTGTCCTTCAGCATCCCATCGTACCCTGGGATCCACTGAAAGGTTTGTCAGGCACTGGAACAGGCTGACCAGGGAAATGGTGGAGTCACCATCCCTGAAAGTGTTCCAAAAACACACAGATGCAGCACCTGGGGACATGGTTTGGTGGTGGCCTTGACACTGCTGGGTGAAT
The DNA here is from genome assembly GCA_014549065.1 of Cardinalis cardinalis. Lineage (NCBI taxonomy): Eukaryota > Metazoa > Chordata > Aves > Passeriformes > Cardinalidae > Cardinalis > Cardinalis cardinalis. The sequence continues at coordinate 724,626 of JACDOX010000032.1, forward strand.
GGCTGGACCTGATGATCCTAGAGGGCTTTTCCACCCTTAATGAATCCATGAGTTCACTGCTTGGGCCCTTGCTGGCCCCAAGGAATGAAGGCACCAGGCTGTGTTTGTGCTCTCCAGAGGGGCTGTGCCATCAGCATCTCCTCTTGTCCCCAGACCTTGCWACCGCATGGTCCTGTGACATACTCACCACTCCTGGAATTGGGATTAAAGACACACAGGTGCAGAGTTTCCTCCCATCTGGGTGCTCTGGACAGAGCTTTGCCTGAAGGAGGAGGTGCACAAAGCTTCACACCCTGCTGACTGGAAAGCAAGGATTGCTCTCCCTAGATCACAGTTGGGGAAGTTGAGTCGCAGGGCAGTAAATCTCAGAGCTCAGAGAGAGGTGGTTTGCCTAATTTTGTCTTGCCTGTGAATAGCAGGCAGAAGGAAACAGAAATGCAAATTGTTTCCTATGGCAAATAAACCCCCAAGAGCCACACATTTTCCCTCCTGTGTTCTCTTTTCACAGCATCCAGTGGCCAGTTCAGACCGAGGCATTGCAACCCCTGTGCCACGTGCGACCCCAAACTCCTCCTCATCACTCTGGGATTGGTTGGATAAATCACAGGGGATTTGCTTTCTTCATTCCTCAGATTATTTTGGAGCTATAAAGCACTTCCAGCACAGCTGCCAAGCTCAACCTGAGTGATCTTGCCCAGGGCCACTGAAATCTGAGCCCTGGAGACACTCGGTGACCATCGGAAGCCTGGACACACTCTGTGGTCACTCCCTTCTGGCCRAGCTAATCCCACCTCACCTGGGAGCTGGGAGGAGGGAAATTGAGAAACAAGGGTGCAAACCCATTCCCCAGCTGGCAAAGGCCATACCTGCCTGTGCACATGCTGACTGTACAAATAAAACTGCAGCACCACTGCAGTGCTGCTGGTGCCAGGAATTTATGGTCCAACTGCACCTGAAGTCCCTGCCCAGACCCAGGAGAGGGGAGGCAGCTGCAGCCTGGCTGCCTGGGTGGAGAGAAGGGRAAAACCCTGCTGTTTTGGGCAAATAAAGCAGCGGGAGGCGGGGTTCATGCTCGGGTGGGTCAGTGTGCTTTGGGAAAACCAACCCCTTCCACAGCGTCCTGCCACCAGCACTGGCAGCCCTGGGGGGAGCATGGCACAGCACCAGCCCACACATCACCAGGGCTCAGCTGCCATCACTGGCAGGATGCTCAGAGGTCCATGCACTAGCTGGAACAATGTTTTGCTAAGATGGGGTGCTRGATAGCGTTTTCTGAAGTGTCTTCAGGATTTAAGGGCCCGGCTCTGTGAAGGAATGGAAATGGCAGGAATGAGGTACCTAAACAAGAGCAAGGCACTTGAAAGCCTCTCTGGACCAGGCTTTTAATTTACCATTTAACCATACAGTAAGAAAGCCTCTTGAAAGATAAGGGCTGTGTTGTAGAGATGCAGGAGGCACCCATCTAACCTGGTCCCCCTTTTCCTTCGGTGCCAGGTGCCTGGGGAAGTGATTACAAATGTGGTTGGCATGTGTAACATTTGCTCGCTCCCCTGAGCTCCAGACATTCATGGAGCAGAGTTTTCTGAGCTAGAGAGGTGCTGCCTTTCTCCTTAAGAGCTCTCCATGGGTTTTTCCTTGTGTCTTTGAACTCTCACACCTCCTGTAGGAAGAGGGAGCACCCGCTCCCCCTGCAGCGTGGAGCTCTCCTTCAGGATGCTCCATGGAGCAGGCATCTCCTCGGCTTTCCTTTGAACCCGGCCCCTGCTAACTGTGTTTCACCTAGATCCCAGCTGATATATGAGAAAAGGAGTGAACAACCACCCGTTTTCTCCCTGCTGCTCAGAAGTCTCTGCTTCCAGGAGTCAGATCTTCCACCATCAGCAAGGATGGTCCCGATGACATGGAAGAAAATGATTTCGCACCCCTCATTGTGGATGGCTTTGGACGTTGTTTTCTTTTCCATCCCTGACCAAAGCAAAGAATTGCAGGAAGAAGATTCTGTTCTGCCCCATTTGCTGGCTCACGGCAGTTCACAAGTGACCTTGGAGCTCCCCACTGTGCTGAGAGCGTCTCTGAACCTCAGCACTGCCTCCAGAGGCAGGGAAACTGAGCCACAGGGAAATCACTTCGATTTCTTCTGGTCACCTGGTAACAAGACAGTTAAAAAAGGCTCCCAAAAACCAGTCTGGCCAGCACCACTGGGGCATTTAAATTCTGCTTTTCCTTGGGTGGAATAATCCTCACCAGCAGGGCTTATTCKCATTACAAGCTTTTCATATCCAAAACAGCGAGAGCAGGTAAACTGAGGCACCAGAGGGTCTCCTGCAGCCGAAACAAACCCCCCAGAAAGGTGGTAACACAGGTGTGGATACCCCCACACTTGAAGCCYTTGTCCCCTGACCTGGCAGCACACCTGGGGACACGGGATGGCAGTGGCTGGGCAGCGGGGACAGGGGCTGACAGTGGCTCACAGAGGGGCTGTTCCATAACCCAGGAGCCTGGCAGCCAAGGCAGGGATGCAGAGGCAGGCAATCCGAGGCAGGGATGCAGAGGCAGGGGCACCACCAGCACGGGCTCCCCAGCCCCAGCCAGGCAGCTGATTAAAATGCAGTCCGGCCACCCCGGGCCTGTCCCCACCGTCTCCCGGCTTTAAATAATAGCTTAATTATCTCATTTACATTTGGCTCCTTTCAGGGAGGCACTGCGGTTGATTAACATTTTCCCTCCCGGTGTCTTGCTCTGCGTCCCTGCTCCATCCCACCCTTCCCAGGCTGCCGGTTCCCTGCCCCAGCCCCGGCTCCCTGCCCCAGCCCCGCTCCTCCCGCGCTGCCGGGGCTCTCCGGGGCTCTGGAAACGCCGAGCCCCAGCCTGCAGATGGCCACAACAGATGCAGATGCTGGAGGATGGGAATCAGTGGCCTGGCTGGGCGGGATGAAGGCTCTCCTCATCTTCTCTCGGTGTCCTGCCATTGCTTTGCTGCCGGCGCTGCCCCTGATCTCTCCCCGCGTTCCCGCTTCCACCCCTCACTGCGTAGCTTTTAACTTTCTTTTTTATCTTCTCTTTTTAAATCTCCTTTGAACGCTCCAGCCAAACACTGRATTCCTTTGAAGAAGAAGAAAATGTCTCTGTGGGTTGCCCTTTCTCACCGGCTGGAGCTGTGAGAGATCCCAGGGCCCAGCCTGGGAGCCCTGCGGCTCCCCCAGCCCCAGGCACGTCCCCAAGGGTGTTCCTGGAGGAGACCAGCGCTGGAGGCAGCACCAGCCCTCACCTCCCAGACCCTCCAAGCCCTGTCAGGGCGCCCAGAAAAGCTCCTTCATCACACGGGGTCTCTGGGACACAAATTATTGTCCCCTGCCACGCTGAAGGGGAGATTTTGCAACAAAATTTATGTGTAATTACCTTCCCAGGCCCCAGGGCCATGAGGCAGAGGAGGAGCCGGGAGGACGTGTGTGCACTCCCTGCTCTCCGCACCGGTCACAGCACACCCCGAACTGGGACAGGACCCCACAGACAGGGGCAGGGAGGTGATGCCACCGGAGCCCCGTCCCGCTGCTGCTGGGGGAGCTGATGTCCTCAAGGCTCTTCATTAAACCTGCTCCCTGCTGCAGGAGCCCGTGGCCCGGCAGCCCCTTTCCCCCCGCCTCTCATCCCCTTCCCCGGCTCCCTGCATCCCTCCCCAGGCTTGGCACTGCTGCAGCAGAGCTCTGCAGACCCCGCTGCTGAATCCCAACCTCCTGCGCGGCTGCCAGGCATTTCCAGATCGTCCCATTGATCCCGAGGAGCCTCCAGTCCCCCGGCCCTGGGCTCACGGAGCTGGGACAGCGCCGTCCCCTCTGCCTTTGATCCAAGCAGCCCCCACCGGCAGCGGAGTTTGTGCTCGGTGCAGAGGTGCTCTTTTTGGAACATATATTTTTAATGGGGATTTCAGACGTGACGCAGRCACGAGGGAGCAATTCTCCCGTGCCCTGGTATTTACATATTTTCCAGCTCAGGCAGGGGAAGGTTTCACGGAGGGAGCCCGGCAAACAGGAAGGAAAGGAGCTTTGTGCTTTGTATCGCCAGGGCCCAATTACAGCCTGAAAGGCGAGGAGCCCATCCGGGTATTGCCCTCTCCAGCCGGTCCGGGCTGCAATTCCAGCCCTCGCCAGGCTCAGCAGGGTCTGGGGAAAAAAATAGATCTCAAGAGCTTCACAAACGATCGCTCGCTCGCTCGCTCTTCGGGGCGCGGGGATTTTAGGGCACCATCTGCTCGCTGCGTTCTGCCAACACAGATCCTAAAAACTCCTGGGTTTCACCTGGCTCCTGGAAGAGAAGGAGAGCAAGGGAGAGCCCCGAGGCTCCCTCTGTGCTGGGAGTGAGGGAGGGCAGCCTGGGGCTGGGGCGGTGGTGCTGCAGGGCTGGGGCTGGTGCTGCTGCCAGGAGGGCTTAGGGTGGGATGAGAGAGGAGATCCCGCAGAGAAAAGGGGCTGAGAGGCRCGGAGGGAAGCTGGGATGAGCTTTCCCATTCCCACTGGGACTGACCCTCCCAGCCTGGGGCATGCCCAGGCATGGCTCTGCTGCTGCTGCAAGCCCGGAGCTGTGTTGGGTGAGGGTGCCTGTGTAACCGGAGGGACAGCACCCAGCCTGGCACCCCCTGGGCAGCTCACRCCACAGCTCAGGGCACTTCTGAAGCCCACAGAAGCCATTCAGGCCRCCAAATGCCACCTCAAGCTGCTGGCAGGCTTGGCTGCCCTCAAGGTGGTGCCCACCACGGGGACAAGAGTGTGTGACAGCACAGGGTGGTGGCATTGCTGCCTGAGGACCTGTGCTGGGACCAGGGAGGGCAGAGCTCTCCAGGGAATCTGTCACTGTGGCTGGGGGGACTCCCTTTAAGCTCCAGGCCACGTGCCATTGACCAAAATCTGATGGCAACAGCATTTTCCACTGTTCCAGGGCAGCTTCTGGGCAAAGATTGGGAAAACTAAACTGTAGAGAGAGTAGGAAAAGGCAAAAAGAGCTATATGGAAAAATAGATGGAAATACATGAGAATCACGGTGTGATTCATGGGCTGTCCTGTGCAGGGCCAGGAGATGCACTCAATAGTCCTCATGGGTCCCTCCCAGCTCAGGATATTCCATGATTCTCTGATCCTGTGCATTGTGCTAAGACCAGCAAGCTCTGGTTTTGAGCCAAACCAGCAAACACTGAAGTGGAGCAAGTGAGTGAGCCAGGTTTGACCTGCAGGCTCTGCCAGGACTACAGTGACCTGCAAGGGGAGGCTCTGTCCCACCAAAGGGAGCTCCTGGAGAGCCACCACGCTGCTCTCAACACAGAGGAAGTGTGTTTTCTTTGAAGCTCTTTCAATCTCCAAGTCCTGCCTGGCAATTACACACATTTCCAGGTCTGAATTTGCTGGCCTGTCTCTAGACATATGCTGGATGATATGATATGGAGCAGTTGGGGCTGGGTTTGCACGCAGCAGCACCGTCTGCTTCCGAGCGCTCCCGCTGTGGCTCTCTCTGCTCCTTCAGCTCTCTCAAACCTACAGATTAATATTTGGATGCACAGGAGGCTGGCTCTGCATCTCAGCATGGGCGGGGAAGGGGTAAACCTGAATCCAGCAGGGCAGGGACAGAGTTTGGGMCAGGGTGAGCAGTTCTGTCACCACAGCAGGTCACCCAGCTCTCTCATGCTTTTCCCCAAAATGTTGATCATAAACATCCCAACATCAGTGAGGAGAACCATGACTGTTCCTGCAGTCAGGGAATGGGATGTGGCAAGCTCTGTGAGGTGCATTAAACCCAGCTCATGCCTTGCTTTCCAGGGCTGTCCACGCAATGAACCACCAGGCACATGTTTCCTGCTGTCCTCCCCAGCCTTGCCCAGGATTTCTGGGCATGAGAATCATTCAGAGAAATAGTGGGGCAGACCAGAAGCTGATTCTGGTTCCCATCAGTAGGTTCCAGAGTTAGAATCAAGTATCATGGCAAAGATTGTCCAAGGAAAGCAGCTGAGGACAAGGCTGCACCCCCAGACAGGGTGGGGTGATGCCTGCAGCTCCCAGCACACTCTGGGTGGGAGGCTGGCTCTGCCACTCTCCTGCCTTTCCCTTGGCCCAGGACCTGGCTCTCTGCAGGATCCCCTCCATCAGAACACRTTGCAGCAAGGCTCAAGGGCAGATTTCCCTCTTTGCAGTGCGCACTGAGGGTCTGACCAGGGTGAGCACCCTCAGGCACACCCCAGAAGGCTGGGTGGGCAGAATCCTGTCAGTCTGACCTACAGTTCAYCCTGGAAGTGGCTCCTGAGGCTCCCACTCAGCAGCCAGGCACTGAGTGTGGCTCTGGGCCATGAGCAGGGCCTCAGCATGTCCTGGCTAGAGCCCTGCAGGTCCACTGGCCAGCAGAGCACCCTGACCATGCCGTGACCAGCCCTGGGAGCTTCCTGGCCTCAGGGGGCAGTGACACCTGGCTACAGAGCTACAGGCACAGAGATCCCATCCCACATGGGCCCAGTCCCTGCAGCAGGGAGGTTCTGAGGGCCAGTTTGGAGGCCACATTGGAGATGTCCCTTCCTGCCCCCTGTTTCCTCTTTGGAGAGCTCTTACTGCCACAGGGATAAGAGGGAGGACACACAGTGCCGTGCTCCAGCCTACGGTGTTCCCAGCGGCTGCCAGTGAGGCAGAGGTGGCCAAGCCTTACCCCCACCGTGTTTCAGCACCCAGTGAGGTGTCAGTCCCCATGGCTCCACCCCAGCTCCCAGCCAGAGCCAGCTTTACCTCCCTGTGCAGGAGGGAGACCCTGGCTGAGCGTGGTGTGCAGCCTGAGCTCTCTGCACTTTGCCTGCCTTCCCTGCAGTGTGTAGGGTGGGGGGCTGAGGTTTCCTGGCTCCTTGCTGTGTTCTGCTCCTCCTGGTTTGGCCCTGATGGAGCCATGAGGGGTGGTGATGGTTTGTGCATCCCTTCTGATGAGGTCTTGCAGCCCAGGAGACCCTGCAGTCCTCAGGCTGGAGGAATCACAGAATTCACAGAATCACTGGGTTGGAAGAGACCTTCAAAATCATCGAGTCCAACCCAGCCCCAACACYTCAACYRAACSCTGGCACCCAGTGCCACATCCAGGCTTTGTTAAACACACCCAGGGATGGTGGCTCCACCACCTCCCTGGGCAGCCATTGCAGAACTTCATCACTCTTTGTGTGAAAAACTTTTTCCTGATATCCARCCTGWATTTCCCTTGGTGCAGCTCGAGGCTGTGTGCTCTGGTTGTGTCAGTGCTGCTGGAGAAAGAGCCCAGCCCCAGCTGAGCACAGGCACCTTTCAGGAGCTGCAGAGTGATGRGGGCAGCCCTGAGTCTCCTTTTCTCCAGGCTGAGCACCCCCAGCTCCCTCAGGGGTTCCTCTCAGGGTTTGTGTTCCCAGCCCCTCTCCAGCCTCGTTGGCCCCTCTGGATGTGCTCAGTGTCCCAAGGTCCTTCCCAAGCTGAGGGGCCAGAGCTGGGCACAGCACTAAGGATGTGCCCTCAGCAGTGCCCAGTGCAGGGGAAGGATGCCCTCCCTGCTCCTGCTGCCCACACCATTCCTGAAACCAGGGGCTGAGAGCACAGCCTTGCCTGTGACCCTCACTGTTGTTTAAGGGCTGAAGGAGGTCCCAAATCTCAGTGGGAAATGTCCCAAGTCTCCACATCAGGACTTCTCCAAGTCCCCTCTTCCAGGGAGTCCTGGCTGAGCGAATCCTGGACCAGGTCTCTGTACCACTGCAACTCCTTCCCAACCCCAACCACCACGAGTGGCACCATTTCTGCTGCCTCAGCCCTCCAGCCTGTGCTCAGGGCCACAGGAGGATGGAGCCCCTCCTGGAGCCCACCATGCTGCCACAGCCTGGCCCCCGGCTCCCCTGCCCCTAAGAAGCCAAAGCCACATGCCTTGCTCCCAGCTGCTGGAGAGGAGCCAGGAACCACTTCCAGACTGCGTCACCATACTCATGGCCTCTCCTGGGCTATATTTAGTTTTGTGACTGCAGGTTTTTCTGGACGTCGAGTTACTAAAGAGCTGGCACTCCCCACTCAGAGCAGAGCACATCCCCAAGGGGAGCTGAGCTGGGAGGGGGAGCTGAGMTGGGAGGGGGAGCTGAGMTGGGAGGGGGAGCTGCATGAGCAGGAGGGTTGGAGCATCCTCCAGGTGAGGTTTGCCTTGCTGACAGGAACAAGCAGCACACGGCAATTTTAGCCCTCCCTGTCTCCTCTGCAGGGAAGTGTGTGTGTGTGGAGCTGGGCAGCCTGTGCAGAGCCAGTTTTGTTTTGCCATAGCCAGCAGATCTGGAGAGGATGTGAACCTCAGTGCCAAAAGCTGCCTCGCAAAGAGGTCACAGAAAACACRGAGGGAGGGAGGGAGGAGCGGTGGCTGTGCTGCACACCAGCCACTGTGCTCTGCAGGTTTTTTACCAGTCTGAGCTCAGGGCACTGACTCAGGCAGCACAGCCTCCCTCTGGTCCCCTGGGAGCTCCAGACCGGCCTGCAGCACAGCAGGGATGGCAGGAGGGCAGCTCTGGGCATCCACTGGCTCCCTTTGGCTCWGGTACAGCTGGGCAGCTCCAGGCCTGTGATTCTCCTCCTGCTTCACTCTGATACCTGGGACCTTGCTGGGCTGGGACCCGTGCCCAGGAGGTGCCATGGATGGGGTGTGGGCTCTGTCAAACCCCAGTGCAGGACAGGGGGAGCTCTGAGCAGCCTGCTCTAGTGGAGGATGKCCCTGCCCATGGCAGGAGGTGGGAGGAGAAGAGCTTAAGGTCCCTTCCAACCCCAAGTATTCCAGGATTTTATTTTATCATTCTGTGAAGCCAGTGCTTCTATGCTCACCTGGCCTGAAAACACCTACATTTCCCCTAAACATTTTTTTCACAATTCACCAGGAGATGAATTATCTGCTTGGAAACCCCAGACATTAATTATTGATGATGAAGCCAGTGCATGGTGATCCATGGCCTCAGACATGGCACAGCCACCTTCTTCCAGCTTCAGGAACCCCAAAACTGCTTTGGAGTTCATTGTGTGAGGGAGTGGAGCAGTCCTGGAATGTTGACCTCAACATAAAGTGACAGAACTTCCCAGGTCACAGGGGACCTCAGGAGGTCTCTAGTTCAACYTTCTGCTCCAAGCAAGGTCAGCTGCAAGATCTCCTTGTCCAGTAGGGCTGGAAAACCTCAGCGGATGGAGRCAGTGCAGCTTTCCTGGGCAAGCTGCTGATGCTTGGCTGCCTTCATGGGAAAAAGTGTCTTTATCACCAGCCTGAGCTTCTCTTAACTCACCTCATACCTGTTGTCTCTCTTCCTCTCACCACACACTGCTCTGAAGAGTCTGGCTGTCTTCTCCAACACCTCCTCACAGGTACTGCTGCTTTACGTCCCTCTGAATCCTTCCCTTCTCAAGAGATAGAGATAAATCTCAAGGATTTGAGAYCAAGGATAAATCTCCCACTGCTGTTCCCATCAGCCTGGAAAGGGGAGGAACTACCTTCAGAAAGAAATCAAAAATAAAATAAAAAAAAAGAAAGAAAAGAAAAAATAAAAAGAAAAATAAGATTACAAAACAGAAAGAGAACTACCTCAAACTCTTGTGACCCTCTTCACTCCAATCCCACTAAACGTGACAGCAAATGAGGAGCTCCCATCCCATCATACTCTGGGCTGCTCTAAGRATCAGGAACAATAAATCAACTGACTTCAGTCCAAGATGTTCCCATCTCTTTGATGACACCAGATAACACAGGGCTGTGAATATTCCCAGCCTGGAACACCTCTGAAGGAAAAGAAGCTGCTGCCTGCAAGGCAGGGAAGCAGAGGTACTTAACAGGTAAAACAAGGGAAAAGGAGGCTCCAGAGGTCTCAGGCAAATCCATTAATCCCAAGTGCCTTCATTTTCCATGCTGCTCCTGAGGAACCAGGGCCTGAATGCACAAAGGATCCGCACAGAGAGGCAACTGCTGCCTGATCAGCCTCTTCCCCTGGCTGAACCTTCTGCCCTGTGCTGATTGCACAGACCATAGCACGAGCCAAACCCAAAAATCAATGTTCTCATAGTCAAGGTGCGCTCTGCAGGAGGTGAGCTACATCTTTTTCCAGGTTGACAGCAAG
>JACDOX010000032.1:746214-762040 GCA_014549065.1 Cardinalis cardinalis
TCCCTCAGTGCCAGCCCAGCGCCTGCAWCCCATCCCTCAGTGCAGGCAGTGGGGAGCACACAAGTGCTGGGAGCCTGGGATCTGCCCCAGGCTGGTTCTGCCTCACCTGCTTCAGGTGAARAGCACCCAAAAAAGTCCTGAAGTGAGGAGAAGGGTGTCTGTTGCTCAGGGAGTCAGAGCCTTGCTGGGGCAGCATCTCCCAGCTGGCTGGTGCTCAGGTCACCTGGCAGTAGGAGACCTGTGCCCATGACAGCAAGATGGAAGGATGCCAGTGGTAGTGATGCCACCAGCACATGTCACCCAGAGGGGACGGGGCACAGCTGGGAGGTGCTGAGCTGTGCCAAGCACTCCTGCTCACTGCCGGGGTCCAGCTCTGCCAGAGAGAGGTGCAGGACCTGCAAGATCTTCACGGGCATCAGTGTTCTGCATGGTGCAGTCCCAGAGCTGGAAAATGAACTCTGCTGGAGCTGGGCAGTCATGGCTGTACCACTGCTGGAGGCATCGCTGCCCACAGCAGGTGGAGCCTCAGAAAGCACAGGGCAGCATGTGAGGTGAAGTGCAGGAATTACGACTGTAAAGGTCAAGCAGGATGCACTGATGGAGGCCCTTGGCTCCCAGGGCTGGGCTTGGTTGACTCTGCTGCAGTCCCAGCCTGCCAAGATGGAAAGCAGGTGGGTGCTGGCATCACCCCCTGCCCACTGGCAAGCCACCCAAGACAAAAGAGTGACACCTCAGTAGCAAGGGCAGATAAGGAGATGGAGAAACCCAGGGTCGCCCAAGGGAAGATGTTGCTGTGATCTGGCAAGTGCAGGATGAGAGGGAAGGTTGTCCTGTTGTTTTTCTGTCCACAGGGAATCCTCATGGCAGGAGGTGGCCTCATGAAACACCCTGGTCACCTCTCCTCCTCAGCCAGGAGTAGGAGAACAGACAAAGCCAGAAAGCAGGTGGGACCAGATGGAGCATTTTAATGATTTGGGAGGTCTCATCAATGCTTGCCCTGTTCCTGAACCCATCTTAGGTTTAGTAGAACCTGCCCTAATCACTCGTTGTTTCCTGGGTTTGCTAACAAGACACAGACCAGCTGCTCCTCCATCCCTGACAGGCCTGTCCCAGGCTTGCTTGGGCTCAGGGGGACAGCCTGCAGGAGAAGCCAGCTGCAGGAGAAGCCAGCCCAGGGGGCTGAGAGGCAAGGCAGGAGAGGGCAAGGCATCCCTCCTTCCCCACAGGCATCTCATCCTCCAGCCCTGGGTCAGAGGTGCAGGGGGGACCACAGGACAGGCTGAGGGGACAAGGACAGGGCAGCCTGGTCCTGTGTCCCCACTGCCCATGGTACCATCTGGACACTCCACCAGCACTACATCCACTCCCAGCATTTTGGTGGGCRGAGACACAATTCTCCAGACCGATGCTTCGCCAGGGCTGTCAGCACCAATGGCTGGCCAAAAGCGAGGCCAGCTGCAGGCTGCAAACCCCCAGCTCGGGCTGGTGGCACCTGTCACCTCTGCTAAGGCCCTGCTCAGCCGCTGTYGTCCGCCCATCGTCACCCAAGGGCTGAAGGCTCGCGCGGCGCCAGCCGCTGCCTCCCTGCCCGATAACACCGCAGCGTCTTGCGCTGAGTGGCCTCCTCCTGCTGTCACAGGCCGACCTATTTCTCACAAATCCTGACTGCTCTGCCCTTAAAACATCTCGACGCAGTGTTGAAGGCGGCCTTGGCACTGCAGCCAGTCCTGCTTAAGCGGGAGTAGCTGTGGCTTGGCCTGGGCTTTGCAGCGAGCCCRGGAGAGCAGCAGGGATGGGGAGCACTGATGGGCTCCTCAGAAATAACCAGGCATTGATCGTGGTCGAAAAGAGGAATACCGTTTTTCAAATGAGACCAGACTCCCAGTACTAAAAGTGATTTCAGCATTTATTATAATAAAAAGGAAAGGCCTAAAGCGTGGGGGCGTGGGCTGAGCAGGAGCATTCCCTCGAGGATGCTGCAGCGCCGGCGCTGGGGCTGCKCAGCAGCGATGGCCCTGATGGTCCAGGAGGAGTGGCACAGATTCCCTGGGTCAGATGCCCCTTTTTATCCTGTTTTTTGTCCTTTGGATYGTTTTCTGTTGAGATCCTTCATTTGCTTCAAGGTTTAAGGCACTTGATTGGCCCATTACAGTTCTGTCCAGGCTGGCTCCGTTTCACTTGGGAAGCGGTGCACTTTACTGAGGTGTAATTTCTTACAACTTTTAACCACTTTTACCATAACCAAACTAAAAGTACATGCTTAACAATTATCAACTATTTTACAACAGTCTCTAACCTATTTTTGACACCATGGCTCAACCAGGCTAGAAGGTCCTTGCTGSCCACAGCCCAGGGCTGCTGGGTGTTGTGGTTCTCTGCTGGGGCTGAAGGAGATGGTGATGCAAGAGGTGTCCTCCTGCACACAAGCACAGCCAGCACACCCCAAGCAGTCACCCACTCTGTGGGGTGGAGAGGGGGAGCCTGAGACCCCAAACCAAGACAACTTCTCCATGGAGGCAGCACCATGGAGCTGCAGGCAGGATGCCAGACCTAGTGTGTTCTGGTCCCCAGGGCAGGAGGACCTCAGGCAGTTTCTGTGCAGAAAGCACCCTGTGATGGCTGCAGCGACATCCCCAGCCTCCTGCAGAGCTGCAGCAGGGCGGCCAGCCAGGGCCCTTGGCCAGCTGGAGCTGCAGCTTTGCCTTGCTGGGGACACAGCTCATCCCAGGGTGGGCTGGCGGGAGGCAGGAATGGGTGGCAGCTTCCACCTATGGAGTCCTCTCCAAGGATGCTGCTGGGTAAACATCCCCTGCCCCAGCTCAGGCGTGGGGAGATCTCAGTGTGTGGGGGTCAGCAGGAATCCTGGAATTCCCAGAGGTGAAGTGATGCAGATGTCAAGCCTTTATCATGGATAAAGGATCTCCCACGGCTCCTCTTCCCTGAGAAAAGCCCTTTTCAGTCTTGCTCTGCTGCAGATACAACACAGCATCCCACAGACCTTGTGGGACCCTCCTCCTCTGTCCCACACCCAGCATGCAATGTTTGTGGGGAAGAAGCCAACACAGAGCTCACTCCCTGTGGAGAATGTGCAAAAAATGAGGCATCCTTAGCCTGAATTGAAAAACTCCACAACCTTTTGGAAGAACTTCAGCCAAGGCTGGAAATGGGCCTGGAAAGCTGCCATGATGTGTGTGACACCGGGAAGGTCACCTGGCCAGCTGCTGGGGAGCAGAACTTGGGAGGCTTATTTCAATTAATGGTCCCAACTGAGCTGTCCCAGCAGCCCCAGGCTCCAGCCTGAGCCAAGCCAGATGTGTGACAGTGAGCATCCCCCAGATGTGTGACAGTGAGCATCCCCATGCCTGGGGACCCCTAGGACACCTGCATTGTTCCCATCTGACCATTGTGGGGCTGCCAAAACCCCAACCAAGCTGGTGTCAGCTCAGCCCAGGACAGGCTGGGAAGCACCCAGTGATGGTGTTGGACATGCTGGATGGCTCTAACATGTGGCGCCAGGGCTGGCTTGTCCCCACAGCCCCCTGAGCTGTCATGTGCCCCTACCAAGGGAAGCTGAGCAGATCCCACCATCCYAACCTCCCGCTGGAGCCGTGGGTGTGAACTGGCTCCCCTCCCAGCAACCAGGATTGGGTGCTCGTGGAGGTTCCCACCCCACCACCGATGTCCTGCTGCCTCTCCTGCCCAGTCTCATTCCCCGGTGTCCCGTCCCCGCAGTGTCCCGTGCCCTCGGTGTCCCGTGCCCCCGGTGTCCCGTCCCCGCAGTGTCCCATACCCCCGGTGTCCCGTCCCCGCAGTGTCCCGTCTTCCCGGTGTCCCGTGCCCCCGGTGTCCCGTCCCCGCGGTGTCCCATACCCCCGGTGTCCCGTCCCCGCGGTGTCCCGTCCTCCCGGTGTCCCGTGCCCCCGGTGTCCCCGCAGTGGCAGCGGGAGGTCACGCCTGGCCGGCGGCGGGCCCGCCATCCGGCTCAGCTGAAGCGCATTTTGTATTTTGTCCGGCGCTTCCTGCATCCTGCCCCATCCCCAGGCCGGGGGRGCAGGTCAGCCCGGGGTCAGCCGCTAATTGCAGCCCGGGGGACGAGGCTGGGCCCAGCGCCAGGCTGAGACCCGGCACGGGGGACACGGAATGGGGACACCCTGCAGCCCAGCCCGGCACCCCACAAAGTGCTGGGGTGCCCCTGTGACAGGGCAGGACGTGTCTCTGGCACCACTGAGAGGGTTCCAGCTCCTGCTGCAGCTCACCCCAGAATCCATCCTGTCCAATCCAGGCCGCTCCACGTGGAAAACATCACTGCTGCATCAGCCCSGGGTCTGGCCTCACCTGGCATCACCTGCTGGCACCTTCCCACGCCACCGAGGCCAAGCGGGGTTGGGGACACGGCTGTGCCCTCTGCGACAGCACGCCCTAGGGCCACGGGCAGGTTTGGTTGCCCTTCTGCTAACTCAGTTTAATGAGGATGTTAATTAGGAGAGACTCGAGGCCAGCCCTTGTGGTAGCGCCCAGGGTTGTCCCTCAGCGCCGTGCCGCGCTCGTTATCATCATCCCCGGTGCCCTGTGTCACCTGGCTGCCAGCAGGTACCCTGGGGACAGCGGCCCTGGGTGCCACTTCCCCAGCAGCAGCCGTGGGGACAGCCCAGCACAGGGCTGTGCCTGACAGAGGGTGAGCAGGGAGGAGGGGATGGGTTCACCCTCGGGGGATGCCTGAGGTCCTGCTCGTTAGGCAAAGCTCCAGGCCAGCACAGGGCCACCCTCCCACACGCTCCCCTGGSAGGCAGGGATGGAGCCCAGCACGGGGGTGAGCTGCAAGTGGGGTGGGGGGCAGCCAGAACCCCACATCCCACCTCCCCTCCTCCCCATCCCACTCACAGGCAGGGTTTGAATCCCACATCTGATCCTTTTCTCCCTGAGCTGTTTACCTGCATGGGGAAGCCTCTGCTCCCTTTGTCCCCTGCAAACGTCCATGTCCTCCCTGGCAGCTCCATATCCCTGCCATCTTTCTCCTCCCCTGCCAGTGCCCATCTCCCCTCCTGACACCCATGGTCCCTGCCAGCGCCCTGCCAGCCTGGCACAGTGGGGCCTGCTGAGCCATGATGGCATTTCCCCAAGCACTGCTCCATGCCAACAGCCCCAAGCACAGCCCTGTAGTGGGTGACACAGCCAGAGCAGGGTGACATTCCCAGCAGTCCCCAGCCCCAGCTGTGGGTGGGATGAAGCAGCACCCACCCTGCAGTTCCCCAGGGGATCAGGGCTGGGGAGRGGGCTCTGTGTGCTGCCCCCCAGGACACTCTCCCAGCAAGGGGTAGGGGCTGGCTCCCTCCAGGTGCCAGGACTGTGCCTTCACACAGCCCCAACCCTTAGCCATAGTCATAAAGAAGGCAGCCAGACTCCTTTTTCCCAGCACACCCCCACCACATTCCTGCTAAGTGCTTTCGGCTGTGGAGCAGCAGGGYTTGGGAACCAGCTCCCAGCAGCCCCTTGCCAGTGCCACCCTGGTCAGAGCTGAGCCATGCACCAGAGCCCTGCTGGGGCACGACCAGGGTCTGTCTGTCTGTCCCTGCAGGCCTCGAGCTGTGTCACTCACCACACTGGCTCAGCTCCATCACTGTCACCATGTGCTGCAGCAGTTCCCACACCCAGCCCAGGGCTCAGCACTGCTGTGACCAGAGTGGAGCCTGGGCTCCAAACCACCCGAGCTGCAGGAGCAGTGGGGGGAATGCTGCTGGAGAGGGCATCTGGGGCAGCTTTCCCCAAGGACTTTCTGCTCCATGCCAGCAGGTCGCTGCCGGGCAGGGACAGAGCCCACGCACCGCCGTCACCCCCCTCCTGCGGGTGCACATCTGGCCAGCAGATGCTGGCCCAAAGGCTGGCTGGAGCTGGGGACAAAGGCTCTCGCTCCCTCCTCCCGGCGAGGCAGAGCCAGCACTGCCGGCTCCGGCCGGATCTTCCTCTTGCCAGGCTGGGAGGGCCCTGGAGAACCTCCAGGGGACCGGTAGGAGGTTCCCAGCCCACCTGCCTGGCATGATTCCCAACACAGCACCCAGGCACTGGCAGCACTTGTCCATGGCTGAGCCCATCCAACAACCCCTCCACCCCAGACAGCTCCTGCTGATCCAGTACCAACATGAGGCCAGGCTGGAAAGCCATCCCAGAGCCCACTCACCTCTGGGAGCCCATTTCAGACTTGTCCCAACAACACGAGCCTCACGGCAGTTCTTCGTGGCACTTGAATATTATTTCACCAAAAYAAATGGTGCTGGCACTGCTAGGTAAAACTCCAGGCAGGTCAAGGAAATATCCCCGGGAGGAGCCAAGGCTGGCTTAGCCCAGGCAYTGCCAGGATTAACCGTGGGGATTTAGCAGCCAGGGCGACTCCAGCTCAGCTCATCACACTGTCCCACACACTCCGGCATCATCACTGGTGAGGTCCCCACAGCCAGCAGGACCACAGCACGCA
This sequence comes from Cardinalis cardinalis, assembly GCA_014549065.1. Classification (NCBI taxonomy): domain Eukaryota; kingdom Metazoa; phylum Chordata; class Aves; order Passeriformes; family Cardinalidae; genus Cardinalis; species Cardinalis cardinalis. Next base: position 752,684 of record JACDOX010000032.1, read on the forward strand.
GGCCACCACCGCTGCTGGGGACCTACAGGGCTGGACAGAGGGGTGGGAGAGAAATAACCAAGCTGGAAATCATGACACAAAACATGCATTCATTTTATTCACAAAAACAGCCTGGATCGCTAAAACATTACAAACAGCATTTCAATTTAATGATGGAGAGAGAGCTGGAGAGACTGGGGGGTGAACAGAAGAGAAATACCACTTTGCGTAACTGCTTCAGCACAGGTCCTGCAATATTTGTTTTATTTTGATTTTAACTTCTGTAAGTTTACAAAAATTACTTCTAGGAGTAAACCGTTGCAATTAGGAGGATTTTCTGTACGCAGCATTTCTTGTTCTATATTAATAAACTAACAACGACTTTTTTTTTGCCTTTTTTTTACTCTTTTTYTTCCTTTTTTTGAATTCCGCCAGTTGTGTAGCAATTGTTTTCTTCCACCTTTTATACCGACCCTCTTGTGGGTTAAACTTCCAGAGGTGAATGGCGAGGAGAAGGGATACTACATCGCTTTAAACATATTCTCATTTATAAACATGAAGTTGAGGCATTCTAGAAACTATCCACTCTATTGTATGATGGGAAAGAATCAAATAAAAAGTATAAATGAGGGTGCAATTAAACAACTGTGCTAAATTACAGTAGTGCTTATTAGTAACTAGATTTTAAAAGGTTACTGTAAATTTACATTCCCTACACAAGTACTGCATCTTTCACACATAAACAACATCAACACCAAAACACAGAAAGAAACTGATTGTCCATACTCTGTCTATTAAGTCTTGGTACTTTACAGATCCATTGTTTTTTTCTTTTAATTATTTTTTTGTTTTTTATTTGAAAAGCAGTTAAATGTCTGACTAGGACTCGAAGATGTTAAAACGAACGCAAAAAAAAAAAAAAGGAAAAAAAAGAAAAAAAATTATAAAAACAGGAATGAGATTTGCGAGAAAATATTTTTGGTTCTAAAGAGACACAGGTGCATCCATTCATTTCAGCCAAAAATCCCTTGCCTGAGACAACACAAGCAAGCAGTGACATTGCACTTGGATGACAGAGCTTTGGGATTCCCGTTCCTACTGGAACCATCTGAACGCGGCTCCTGTAGGAAGCATCACCTTCTGGAAAGGAAGAGAGACAGGGAGGGGGACAGAAGAAGAAGGGACAAGGCGTTAGGTCGGGTCCAGCACAGGTGTGCAGCACCAGGGCTGAGCAGCCACCCCTCACCCCCACCCCTGCACCCCAATCTCCAGCCTTGGGATGGATCCAGCCCAGGCTCAGCACCCTTTGGTGYTGCTCTACATCCCAAGATTTCCAACCCACGATGCCAGCAGGAGGGAGAGCGGGGTCCCCCTGCTGTCAGACCCCTCCCTGGCCATGGGCCATGGTTCCCACATGCCCATGTCCCTGTGTCCCCGTGTCCCCATGCTGCAGCTGGCACAATGGCACAGCCCCTGGCTTCCCCTCTGGCCAGCAGTGAGCRCAGTGGCTGGGCCATGGGCAGTCAGCGTGGCCTGGCACGGCCCAGCACAGTCCCCTCACTGCCAGCCCCCACAGTCCCTGCCATGGATGGACAGACACCCAGAGGACAGGAGCCCAGGCACCAGATGGGTTTAAGAGCACATTTGGATGGAAACTGAGGTAGGGAGTAGGAGCTGAATGGGCCTGGGGACACCAGAGCAGGACATGGGACATGCTCAGCCTCAAGGAACAACCTTGACCCCAGCAGAGCAGCCCCAAGCACCAGCAGGTACCTCAGCCCCTCACAGGGAAGAGGGATGAGTCCCACCAGGCTCAACCCACAGCCAACAAAGGGCCCAACAACAGACAAGCTCTCTTGGAAGCCACCTCCAGGAATGATGGTGTGGRGCCAAGCCCCAGTAGCACTGTGGTCCTCTGGAAGGAGAACCAGGGACRCTTTCCATCTGGATGAGGTGGAAAGCCTGCGCAAAGTTCATGAGAACATGGGTGGATATGTAAGGACCACAACATCTCTCAGTGCCAACAGCCATAAACAAGGCTGAGCTGTGCCAGCCAGACACACAATCACCACAGGATCACCACACAAACACCTGAGAGGACGCTTCAGGTCCCACATCTCCAAACAAGCAAGGGACACCAATGGGGGAGAGGCTACAGGCTGCAGTGACAGGTGTGGGCCAGCAGACTGGCTGCCATGGGGCAAGCAGGGGCAACACTGAGCCCGTGTGCAGGGCTGGGACACCTCATGTAGCATCCTAAGAGTCAAACCAGGCACRTTTTGGTCCCTAATTCCATGCAGGAGTCAGCCAGATCTCACTGGGTCCTTCTCTTGGGTCGAGACACCAACCAAGCCTCAATGAAACACCTGAGCAGCATCACCCCATCCCTGCAGGAGGGTATCCCCTTCCACAGGCACAGCCCAAACACGGGGCTTGGGCAAGGGCAGGGGCACGGGGGCCAGAATGGGCAGAAGCTGGTGGTGCCCACCAGGCTGCTGACAGATCTCACCTCTCCTGCTCCCAGCCCATGTTGGGGAGCAAATTGAGCTGGGGTGGTCACAGGCATCGCCCCTTCCCCAAGGTGTCTATGACACATAGTCAGACACCTGGGAAGGCACAGGTGCCTGTGCCCAGCCATGCACAGGGCTGTGGCACTCCACCCTGACCACACTGGATCCCACCCTAGGCATGAGTGCAGAACAGGCAGAGCAGGGTGGACTCTCCAGCAAGGGCCACATGCCCAGATCCATCACCCCAGAGGAGAGGAAAGAGGGGAGAGAGCAGGGGCTCCTCATGGGTCTGGGAGGAGATGTCTGATAAATACCTCTGCTCCTTTATTATTAAAGGAATATGGACAACAGCTCTAATGTGGGTGCCCAGGAGAGATCCCCCTCATCCCCACAATCACAGACACACAGAAGGGTTTCGAGGAGACTTAAAGATCATCTCATTCCACCCCCTGCCATGGGCAGGGACACCTTCAAGCAGACCAGGCTGCTCCAGGCCCCATCCAGCCTGGCCTTGGACACTTCCAGGGATGGGGCAGCCACAGTTTCTCTGGGCACCCTGTGCCAGGGCCTCAAACCCTCATCATAAACATTTCTACCTTATTTCCAACCTAAATCTATCCCCTTTCAGTTTAAAACRCACACCCCTTGTCCTCCACAGCCAGAGTCTGCAAGGCTGACATGAGGGTGATGGTGACCCTCACTGGCTCTATCAGGAGCACCAGAGCTCTTAAGCACGGTTTCTCTGGGTGGAGAACAGCTCTGATGAGTCAAATCCCAACTATTTGTGGCCTTCATGTGACCTACAGCTCTGCAGACAAGGCCAGGGTGACCTGTGCAGGGCTGGCCAGCAGCCCCCACAGCATCAGCCAGGGCTGCTGGGGCTGGCAGAGCCCAGAGGAGCCTGGTCAGGGCAGGGACGTGCTGCTGCCTGCTCCCAGCACCTGGCCTGGCCAGTCCCAGAGCCCCAGGCAGCCCCAGCACGGTGGGACACCAGCAGTGACCGGTTCTTCGGGCTCTGTAGATGTGCAGATAAAGCTTAACAGCCACTGAGGGATTTAGCCCGTTTTTTTTACGCCACCATAAAGGTTTAATTCTATTTTTTTTACTGCTTGATTTTAGATCAATGTTTAATCATAGCTGCAGCCCCTGTGTGGGCTCTCCAAGGACGCTCCTCTGGATGCACAGGGGTGGCAGGACAGAGTCACTGTCCTTCCTCTGGRGGGCAATGGCACTGCCCCCCACAGACAGGGACAATGCTTCACAAAGCCTTGTGAATGATTCAGCCCCATATGAAGGGCCACTGCATGGCCCCTTCTGTCCCAGTGGCCAGTACAGAGGTGYGGTGGCATCCCACCAGCACCAGCAGTCCATGGAACTCTGCATCCTGGCCCTCTCCAGACAGGCCTCCAGCACAGCAGAGGTGCTGCTGGTTGCCCTACAGCTGGCCCAACGTATAAGCAAGGCCGGTTGACAGRTTAGATTCAACAAGCCAGCTTTGACCCAGGTGACCTGGGACATCGGCTGGGGTCATGGTGTCCCTGTCCCTGCCACAATCTTGTACAACCCTACCAAGGTCAACACACAGTGCAAGTGGATGTTCTGAGGGAGGGGATGGTCTGTCATGAAAAGGGGATGGTGACACCCTGGAGTGACCCACACCTGCCCAGGTGTCCATCCCACCTGCACGGTGGCATCTCTCTGGAGCCTCAACACACCTGGTCCTGCCCAGGGGGATGGGGTTCATCTCTGGTGGGGCCCATCTCTACCAGATACAGAACCCTATTTCAGTGGCCTCAATTTCCCAGCCAGTCATGAGATGGAGAAACCCATCACAGGGGTGACTGTTCCCTGGGCTCCTGGTGCTATTTATCACCCCCAGAGCCAGCACTGGGAGAAGGGAGCGACTGCTCCGGCTGCTGCGAGCTCCGAGTCTATTGACCCGCTTTAGGACTCTTTGGAAGAAATGAACTTTTTTTTTCCCTTTCTCCCTTTTTCCAGATCACTGACTCAGCAAATTAGAACAAGAATATAATTTAGCAATACAGCGGTTTTTGAAAGACACAGTCCCCCTCTCCTCATCCCCACCGCCCAAATAGATTTTTTTTCCCCTTCAGTATTCATTCAGAGCTGATGCTAATTGAAAAACGTAGAACGTGGCTAAAGGAGTGGCGGGCTTTCATTGCATCTGGACCACCAGAGGATGGGCAAAGCCCTTGTGCCAGSATGCACAATCCAGCTGATGTCCAGGTGACTTTTTAACCTATCTGTCTCTCCATGGGGATGTGCTCACCAGAAGGAGGAAGCACACCAGCATGGCTGAGAGTGGGGTCAGCTCACAGAARAATCAAACCTGGCTTCAGCACAGCACCTGGGTGTGCAGGAAGAAGAAGGTTCTGCCAGAGCAATGTGTGCATAGGGCACCCCTGCCCTGCTGGCACCCAGCCCCCAGCCACACCACGCTGCCAGCAGCTGCCCATGGCCCAGAATGAGTTTCAGACCCACAATCCAAGTCACCAGACTTTCCCTGCAGTCCCCACATGAATGTTGCACCTCCCCAGTGGATTTGGCAAGGTGGCACCCCAACCCAATGGCTCTCTGCCAAAGCCAAGGGCATCCACACGCAGGCCATGGAGGGCAGTGACAGCCCGAGCAGCTGGCCCACACCAGGGCACCTGGGCATCCCCAGCAGGAGCAGGGGTGTGCCTGGCTCTGCTGGGTGCTCAAACAGGAGCACWACAGTGGGGACTGCAGCACTGCTGCCACAGGAAATCCAGCTGCTGCCTTATGGACTCACCCTGGCCCAGGGAGACCCGGCACAGCCACTGCASTGGGGATGCTGCCCAGTGCACAGTGAAGCAGTGTGCTCCCAAAAGCAGGGAGCGTTGTGCTCCTGCTCAGAGCAGAGTGAGCTGAGGGGCTGGGCTTTGCCTGCACTGTGGCCACAGGTTTCATCATCACCAATTACCCCAAGGTCTGCCCCAAAAAGTCATCCCCCTGCTCTGGGGTTAGATGTTGCTCCCAAGCTCAGGGAGCTGCCACCCGCTGAGGACAGGGGATGCTGTCACCAACACCCCAGCAGAGCTCTGCTGCTGCCTGAGCTTGCAACGGGGAGAGCAAAGTCCAGCGTGCCCAGGGAGAGACCCCAGCCCTCCTCCCCACATCAATCAACCCCAGTACATAGCAGGGGGTGGGGACTGGGGGCACTGGGCAGAGCACACATCTCAGGGTGAGAGCTGTTAATGGAAAAGGGAAAAATAAAAAAAAGTAAGAAGTACCAGGTGTTTTATTATCTAGGGCAAGATCCAAACCCAGGAGYGCAGCCCGAGGAGGGGTTAGGGTGCCTGAGAGGGGCCGGTTACCTCCAGTGCTGCAGAAGGCTTCTTTTTGAGTTCTTCACATTTTCGGAATTTGCAAATCTGGTGGCCAGTTTTGCGATTCCTACAACTGCTGCACTGCTCGCAGTTTATCCGTCTTCGGCAGGGCGGGCACATGCCGCATCTTTTCCGTTTCTTTTTCCCCGAATTGATGGCAGATGCCAACTCATTCTGCATGGGATACTCTGCCAAGCCAGCCATATGGAGCGCGCTCTCTGCCAGAAACACGCCGGCAGGGGTCATAATGAAAAGGCCTGGGTTGATGGGAAAAGCCCCCAGGTAAGGAAAATCAGAGGGGCCGTTCATTGTCTCTGCAGCTGAGACTGCCTCCATGTCAGAGATACCAGTCCCGTGCTCGCTTGTTAGAGGAAGATGCTCCTGTACCACTCTTTTGAGCATTTCTGTCGACTGAGCAAACTGTTGGAGGGCGGTCTGTCCTTCTGAGGAGAGCTCCGACATCCGGTCTAATTTGCTCAGCATACTAGAGATGTTTTTGTGCTTTGAGGTAGAATGACTTTTATCCACAGTCGCATCGTTGCCATTAGCTAAGGGGTTGCCTTTCTCTGAATGTTCGCTTACCGAGCTGCTGCTACCAAAGGTGGAATAGTGGGAGAGTGGACGGGACTTCTTAAGACTTTTGTTCAAAGGTTCACTTATTATTCCACTTTTGTTCCTCCTCTCGGAGTTGACAGGGGGTTGAGAGTCATCTTGGTTATTTTTTTCCGTCTCTGGCTTGTTCCCAGTGTCTTGATGGGAGCCCGAATTTGACATGGTGCCCGGAGCAAAAAAAAAAAAAAAAGCCGAAAAACCAAAAAAAAACCCAACAAAAATCCCCAAAACCCACCCTAATGCCAAAGCGAAAGACCCCCAAAGCCCTTCTGGTAGCACTGGCCCGCCAGCCACCGGGGACGCTCAGACGGGGCCGCGCATCAACRGGGCGTCTCCTCCCGCGCTGGCTGCGGAGGACTCAGGGTGCTCTCAGTGCACAGACATACTCTGCGGCTCTGGGACACACCACGCGGCTCTGCAAGGAGAAAAGAAAAGAGAGTTAGCGCTGGCAAGAGCCAAGAGGCTTTTCAAAGCGGCTCTTCCTCCCCCTGCCATGAAAATCTCAGCGCCGCGAACAAAGGAACTCCAGGGAACGGACCTCGGTGGAGATCCGTTCCGCTGCTCTCTAAAAGGGTCGCCATCCAGACACAAGTGGGGGGTCACAGGGGAAGTCCTGGCCTGGTAGCAATGGCACGCTGATACTTAAAGGCTCTCTGTGCCCGGCTCTCCTCCCCCAGGGACAGCAGCCCCAGGGAAGTCACGGGGCTCATCTCCCGCTCCGCTCCAGTGGCGTGCGGCCCCACACCGGATGGGACCGCAGGCGCCAGCGCGATGCTCCCGGGCCAGGAGCTGGAGCTCATGCAAGGGGTGCCTGGTTCCCACCCTGCAGCCACCCCTGTCCCCCAGGCCAAGTGCCATGGAGGCAACAGCCCAGCTCCCACAGTCCCAGGGATGCTGCTCACCCAGCTCAGGCTAGGCTGCAGCCCTTCTCCTCCTCTTTCTCCTCCTGGACCATTGTCCCTGAGCCAGCACTGGGCAGGGGAAGGAAGCCACATGGAGAGCAGCAGTGTCCACCTTCAAGTGCCTCAGGGGTCCACAGCATCCTCCTCCAAACCCCACCAACAGCTGCAGTGTTCACCCCAAATCCCAGAGGGAGCTGCACCATCCAATTCTGAGTCAGTTCCAGTATCCACTTCCAAATCCCATGGAYAGCCATGGTGTTCACCTCCAAATTCCCATAAGAGCTGCAATGTCCACTTCCAAATCCCATGGACAGCCATGGTATCCACCTCCTAACCCCACCAAGGGCTGCAGTGTTCATCTCCAAACCAAACAGGGAGCTGTAGCATCCACTTCCAAGACTCATCAGGAGCTGCAATGCCCACCTTCAACCCCACAGGCAGCCACAGCATCCACCTCCAAGCCCCAGTGCTGACCTCCTGCCATGCCCCAGCATGCCCAGCACACATGCCCAGCTGCTCCAGCAGCGCCATGGGCTCAGCAGTGACAGCAAGAGCCTTCCTGRAGCGGGTGCTATGCTGCTGTCCCTGGGGCGACTCCGGGGCAGCTGGGTCCAGTGTGGCTGCAAACACTTGTTGTTGTGAAATTCCTCCTCCTCCTCCCTCCCGAGCACGCACGCACACAGGCACCGCCAAGTAATCAGGCTTTAGAGGAGAAAAGCTGCAGGGCTTAATGGAGCAGGAACCCACGTCCCCACCCCGGCGGCAGCTGGGGGAGGGTGGCACTGGGAGGAGGCCCCTTGCCCACCCCACCCTTCCATCCTGGCTATCCCAGCACCTTCCTCTCCAGGGCCCAGACAGGGATGTGGCCACGTGTGGAGAGCTCTGCTGAGACCCTCACTCCTGTGTAGGGGTGATGCAGCAGAGCGAGGGGCATCCCTGCACCCCAACACCCCACCCCCRTTCATCCATCACCCTTCGGATCCCCTTTTCCAATGCAACCCCAGGAACTCCACATAGCCCAGGAGGACCCTTTCCCACGGACAGAGCTCGGGCATCGCCCTTAAAACGCTGATGGGGGCAAGGTCCTTGTGCCAACTGCCGTGGTACCGGCTGCGGAAGCAGCCCCGGTGTCTCACTCCGGTGCCAGAGCCGGCTCGCCCACGGAGAAACCCCCCCGCCCTGGCGCTGAAAACCGCTTGCTTCAGCTGCTGCGGGATTTAAGATGCAGCGCGGATCGATGCAGGGCTTGGGCTCCAGCCGGGAGCTCGCCAGGCCACGTGGGGAGGGAGGGCTGCGGCGGCAGGACGGGCTGCCCTTCCCCAGCATCCCGCTCCGCGCCGGGCAGGGGATGCTGGGCAGCCGTGAGGTGGGGTGCACCCCAAAGGGACGACGGGGTGCTGGGAAGATGGGCGAGCTGCTGCCATGCAGCTGAACCACCCGTCCCCTCTGCCRGGGAGGTGGGGGACCTGTCCCTGGGGACCTTGGGACGGGTCACACCTTAGTGCCGACAGCAACGGGCGCTGGGGCCGGAGCGGGGAGCGCGGCAGGAAAAGCACCGGACGGGAGGATGTGAGATAAAGCGCCCGGTGCTGTTATCTCACGCCTGCCCGCGGCCGCCTTTCCTGCGGCCCTGCGCCTCTTCCGCCCGCCCCGCGCCGCGCACGGAGCCACGGGCCCGGCCAGACCGGCCCGGCACTGCCACCCTGCTCGGCACTGCCACCCTACTCGGCACTGCCACCCTGCTCAATACTGCCACCCTGCCCGGCACTGCCACCCTGCCCGGCACTGCCACCCTGCCCGGCACTGCCACCCTGCCTGGCACTGCCACCCTGCCCAATACTGCCGCCCTGCCCGGCACTGCCACCCTGCCCAATATTGCCACCCTGCTCAATACTGCCACCCTGCCCGGCACTGCCACCCTGCCCGGCACTGCCACCCTGCCCGGCACTGCCACCCTGCCCAACACTGCCACCCTGCCCGGCA
>JACDOX010000032.1:762099-789243 GCA_014549065.1 Cardinalis cardinalis
CCCTGCCCGGCACTGCCGCCCTGCCCGACACTGCCACCCTGCCCAATATTGCCACCCTGCCCAACACTGCCACCCTGCCCGGCACTGCCACCCTGCTCGGCACTGCCGCCCTGCCCGGCACTGCCACCCTGCCCGACACTGCCACCCTGCCCAATATTGCCACCCTGCCCGGTACTGCCACCCTGCCCAGCACTGCCGCCCTGCTGGACACTGCCACCCTGCCCGCCCGCCCCGGAGCATCGGAACCACCGTCCCACGGGGCTGCTGGGGAGCTACGGGTGGTTCCCAGCCTCGACTGCTGGAGATGCTTGGCAAAGAGCTGGGTGCTGCCCGCATGGGTCTCCCCACGGCTCCACAGCAGGCTCCAGGTGCCAGAGTGGARAGGACACCAGCTGTGGCCACGGCATGGTGACCATTTCCACCAGTTCCCATCTTCTTCTGCAGCCACACACACCGTCCAGCCTCCCTGGCTGGTCCCACCATGCCACACGGATCGGGTGCCAGCAGCTCTGAGCCCCCGCTGGCCGCCCCCTCCCAGCGGGGCGATGGCTGCACAGCCTGGCACAGCCTGGCACAGCCTGGCACAGCCCCCGGCCCCGTGCCTGCGGGACAGGGCCGGCTCCCCGCACCCACGGAGACACCGGGCACGGCGCCGTGGCCGCGCTCAGCCCCAGCGGCGCGAGGCAGTGCCCGCTGCTGGCACGGGGTGCGGCGCCGAGCCGTGCCGAGCCGTGCCAGCGGCGCCACCGCACAATCCCGCCATTGTCCCGGCCGCCGCTTTGCCTCCGCCAGCTCCCACCATCTGCAGCCACCCGGCGCTGCCCTCCAGCCCCCGCGGCCACCGCGCCAGCAGGCGCCGGACACCGCGGCCGTGCCAGCTGCGACGGCTCTGTCCCCACGCTGTCCCCACACCGGCGTGCTGCGGGTACGTGGCTAGCTCACATCAAAGGGGGGATCCCCCGCCCTGACACCGCGGGACCACCCAGCGCAGCAGATAGCGCTGCTCCTCGCCAGCCGCTGCCCGGCCCCGGCGTTAATTGCAGCGGGGGAGAGGAATTAATGATCTTAATCCCTTCTTTATGATTGACCCGAGTAAAGACGGTGAGGGCCCCCCCGTCCCGTTTCTGCCCCTTTTCCGGCAGATAGCGCTGCTCCTCGCCAGCCGCTGCCCGGCCCCGGCGTTAATTGCAGCGGGGGGGAGGAATTAATGATCTTAATCCCTTCTTTATGATTGACCCGAGTAAAGACGGTGAGGGCCCCCCCGTCCCGTTTCTGCCCCTTTTCCGGCCCCCATCCCCTGGGGAAGGCGCCGGGCAGCGTCATCTGGGTCCCTGTCAGAAGGTGCTTAGTCCCGGCCGGCCGCCGCATTAAGGGGCACGTGATGGGCTCCCTCGGCCGGGTCTGTGCACGGGGCAGCTTAACAGCCTGGAGGGACGCCAGGGTTCAAGGGGACACCACCAAGGTCGGGAGGCCCCAGCCCACCACCAGGGCTTCCCAAGCCTTTGCAGGACACTGTTCCTCCCCTGCATCCAACCCCCTGCCATGTCCAGGGTCCAAAGGCCAGGGGGTCCCAGGGTGAGGGACGGCACGTGTGGAACATGTCCTGAGAAGCTGTGGCTGCCCCATCCCTGGMAATGTTACAGGCCAGATTGGAGGGTTACCCAGTTAGTTCAGGGTTTGGAGTAACCATGTCTGTTGGAACATGTCCCTGCTCACGACAGGGGGTGGAATGAGATGATCTTTAAGGACACTTCAAACCCAAACCATCCTGTGATTCTGTGATTTCCATGGGTCAAAGACCTGCCTCCCACCAGCCTGGAATGCTCAGATGGGGCAAGGCTCTCCCATGACCCTGGTGGGGAAAAATGGGATACTCCTCTCCATGGGTCTTCCCCCAGTTCTCAGCCTCACAGCACCCCTCACCTCCTTCACTCTGCCTCAGGGCTCCCTGCACCCGAGCACACAGGGGACTGCTCTGCAATAGTACTGACAATGCCAAAATAAATAAAGGTTGCAAAAGGACCATCTCTGGTGGTCCGGAAAAACCCCTGCCAGCCAGGGAGACCGGCTGAGAGTCCCCCCAGTTGCCGGCACCATTCACTGTCAGAGGGGAGCAGCAGAGGAGCTTCGTTTTTCCTAAAAAATGACAAGCTGCAAATTCCAGCTGGCTCCCCTGTGTTTTTGCTGCATGGCTGGAAAGCCATCGGCTCCCGCCGACCTAAAAAGTCTCGTCTTCAAGAGAGAACTTCTGCTTTCCTTTAATTTTAAATAAATCACCCTCCTCCCAGCAAAGCCGCCGGTTGGTCAGCCGTGCACAGACACGGCGTAAAGGGAGAAGAAAGCAGCAAAGCTGAAGCCGAGCTGCTCCCGGGCTCCGGAAACAAAAGGAGAAAATCAAAATTCTCCTTTTTTCTAATCCCTGGGCGCTGGGTGGGCACTGGGGGCGGTGGCTTTGTCCGCCCGCAGCAGACGGAGGACGAGGACGGAAGGGACCCCGGCGTCTTTTCAGCCTGCAGAAAGGCTGCAATTGTCCCCTCTGCCGCGTTTTTGTCCCCGCTTCCTCCCCCTCGCYGCGTGGCCGCCCGCCCAGCATGGCCCCCACCTTCTCCCCACCACCATCACTCCCTGCTGATGGATGGACAGACAGACGGATGGACAGACTCAGCGGTGCCATGGACCGACCAAAGTAAGGCGCCCACCACCAGCATGTGCCCCTCTCAAAGGCATCCCCGGAAAGATATCGGTCAAGGGAGGCTGCAACCGGAGGCACCTTCCCCTTGCAGCTCCAAAGAGGGGCTGGAGGTGGTCCCTGTGCTCCTCCGCTGCCCTGGCCAACAGCGGGCAGGACCTTGAGATGGCCAGGAGCACRGGACCATAGGTGGTGGAAGCAATGCATGGGGAGACAAGACACCCTGGAGGCATCCTGGTGTCTGAAACACATCCTGGATTGAGACACTCGGTGGGTAGAAGAGCACCACAGCCCTGGAKCACTGCCACAAGCCAGAAGGTCCAGCAGCAACCCAGGTCAAAGGCTCAGGAGAACAAGGCCCACCAGAACAAGGTTCACAGCAGCTCTGACCCCAGCACCACACCAGCTGATTCAGCAACCAGGTGCCCATTTCTGCAGCACAGTCAAACCTGCTGTTCCCTCCACCAGGTGACACAGGTCAGCTGAAACAGGCRGAGATGTCTTATCACAGCCTCACCAACCAGCTGTCCAGCAGCAGGGGAACCAAGAGAGAATTCAATCCATGATCTCCCAAGGCTGATTACCCCTACAGAACACCTATCAATGGTGCCTGATAACCACGTGCCTGAGGCAAAGACAAGCCTGTTATTTGCAAGCCATCATCTCTGTCAACCCAACAGCCCCCAGCTCTGCTCCCTGCATTCATCCTCCCCAAAACTGGTCCAGCCAGAAGATCCACTCCTGGATGTACCATGGAAGTTTACCACCACCCACCACCTTTTCTCCAGACATCAAGAGAGGACACCCAGGCCTGGGGGAGGTTGGGGCAGTGCTGTGAATTCTCAGGCTCACCCTGGGTGGGTTAAAGGGCCAGAGGTATGACAGGTTGAGGTATGACAGATTGCCACATGGGCAACTCACACGGACATAGCTCATCTCTCGTGCTCCAGAACAGCCTTCGAAGGGCCAGTCATGGCAGCCACTCTGCTGGTCTCTGCTGCCGAGGTGGCACTGACGGATGTTAAGAAGCCAACTCCTGAATTAAAAAGGCTATGGAAGATTAAATCCAGCATCTGGAGTTTGCCCTGGAAGCAGATGGCAAATCATCATGGTGCACAGAGTGGCTTTCACCCGTCTCCTTCTCGCAGGCAGCCACTCGGCCCCGGTGATGTGACCCAGGAGCAACTCTGGACATACACACAGGGTGGGCCAGGATGTGTCCTGCCAGGCACATCCTCAGGGACAGCATGATAAGGCCATGCCACATCCGGCTGAGCAGACAGGAGGTGATGCCACCTCCCAAGGTGGGCTCCCTCCCCCAGGGATCCATCAAGGGCATATTTTTTCCCACTAGAGCTGGGTTTTTCCATGTAGCCCCGTGGCTGCTGCAGGATCCCAATCTGCTGGCACAGCCACACCCAGATGCCTGATTCACCCCAGAGCCTATCACCAATGTGCCCTGGACTGCCAAGGAGCTTATCATCGTGGAGAGGACAAGGAAGTGCCCAGGGACAGCACTGCCTCTGTGCACATCCTTGAACCTCACCTGTGGCCCTGGCACAGCTGGAGCCACCTCTGCAGGGACCGACCTGCTCCCGGRGCTGCCCCAGCTGGGAAATGTGGCTGTGTCCTGCCTCCGCGGGGTGGTGGTTACGGATTAAGGAGTCTTAAATGTCAGACGACCAGGCGCTCCCTAGAAATCCACTTATCTCCGCTGCCACTCGGAGCGGCCAGAGCCGGGCGGTTATGGAGATAACGCGATTTGAAGCGTCCACCCGAGCATTGCAGGGCTGCGGGTGCCCTGCGGACAACGCCAGGCACCTCCTCCCCTCCTCCCCTCGCCCAGCTGCTGCCCAGAGAGCCGGGTGATGGCCACGCTGCTCAGCCCGGGGGCTGCACCCACCTGCGTGGTGCCCCCCTCCCCAATTCAATTCCGGGGGATGAGGGAGGCTTGGCAGCCTCGGTGCTCATCCATCCCCCCCTGTGCCAAAGCTGCACCAATTCGCTGCCCAAATCCTAAAACGACTGTAACTAAAACCTACCAGATTGAGCCTGGGGAAGAGCCCCCCCCGCCTCTCCCCCCTCTCCAAATGGGATTGAACAGATCTGCTCTCGCACGAGCCCAGCTCGCAGCCAAGCAGCATCTGACATTCACGCGCCGTGGCACGGCTCTGCGCTCGCCCACTCCCCCCGGCTCGGCATCGCCCCGGAGACGYGCCAGCAATCCCAGCCCAGCACAACAGCCCCTGTCCTCTGCTAATCCCCTCCAGGCCTTCCTGGAGGCACTCTCTGGCCCAACTAGCTCCCCRTGTTCTGTCCACCAAGTGAGGCCCCCAGGGTGATTCAGGGCTGGGAGGTTCAGGCAGAATGACCCCAGGGCACGGGGGACAGGTGGGCAGGTGCTGCCCAGTGGCAGATGCCAACAACAACGGGCATCCCAGCAGGACCCCCAAAGAGCTGTGGGGCTGAAGGTGGCTTTGCCCCGGGGAGACCCACACTGCCTGCCTAGGCCAAGCTAAGATGTGGGAATCCCTCTGTTAACAGATGGGGCCATTATAGCATCAATTATTTGGGGTCTGACCGACAACCAGGTCACTGAGACACCCTTGGCATGAGCAGAGTGAAGGGAAGGAAATTAAAAACCAGGGGAAAAGTTGTAGGCACAGTCACATGGGAATACTGGATGACAAAGAGCYCCAAAGCCAACAGTGCCACCTCCAATGGTGTTCCAATCTACATGTGCCACCTCCCAAGTTCCACCTCCAATGGTGTCCAAATCTATTCATGCCACCTCCAACTGTCACCCCAAATTGTGCCTAAATCCATTAGTGCCACCACAAGTGCCACCTCCAGCAGCACCYAAATCCATCAGCGCCATCCTCAAGAACAGCTCCAGCCTGGAGAGGTCCCCTTGTGCTCCCACCTCATCYCTCCACATCCCACCAGGCAGCTCCATGGTGGCAGAGCACAAACCAAGAGGCTGCTCCAGATCCCAGGAGAGCTGGCACAGGGATGGGCAGGTGCACCCACACCAGCACCTGTGTCACTGTCACCACTGCCAGCTCAGTGCATGTGAGTTTGGCCATTAATGGGTGGTGGGAACTTTATGGTGCTCAGTGATGAGATGCCCAAATCCCACCAGCCCTGCTCCTGAGGGCAGCCGCTTTGGCAGAGCCACTTTTCCCAGCAGGAAGGCGACGGCCCCGTCGGACAGCGGGTCTGCAGCCATGGACAGATGTCTGAGAGGACGGCAATAATCCCGCCTTCCTCTGGGAGGATTCGGGTCGCCCTCGCCCTCACCGGGGGTTTATCCATTGTCTGGATCTGCCGGCGGTTGTTATTTTTGGTCAGCACCGCGTTTTGCTTGGCCTCGCTGGCAGGAGGGAAATAGGAGGAAGAAGAGAAAGGGGAGGAAGGCTGCTTGGTCAGAGCTTGGCGAGGGGAAGACCAGCTCAGCTTTGGGAGGGGGCAGTGAGGCACCCCACAGCCCTCAGGGAGTCCGAGTCGGTCTCTTCCCAGCCCCACAGCCTTGCTGAGCACAGCCAAAGCTCACCCCAGTGACAGGGCTGGCACCATCCCATCCCCAGTGCTGCCATGGGGAGTTGCTTCCAGTAAGCCCRGTGGGCCAGAGAGGCTGGAGAGGTTTTGGGGTACAGGTTTTGGGAGGCAGGCAGCAGTCAGGGTTCTCTCTGTGACCAAAACCAAGTGCAGGGGAAGTCTCTGAGGGATGAGCAAACCCTGCCCACAGACCCACATGTGTCTCAGGTCCATGCAGACAAGCCAAAAAAAGCTGGGTAGCTTCAGGAAGACAGATCTCCAACCTGCCCTGATCCCCTGGGCTGTGGACTCCCATTCCTCACACCTCACCCTCTGCCCTGCAGCATCTCAACAGCATCCCAGCCCTGCTGGCAGGTCCTGTCCTCCCTGTTGGAGCTCACCAACATTGCAGGGTGCAGCTCAGGCAGCACCTGGATGACTACAGAGGCACTACTGAGACTCTGGAACAGGTCGCCCAGGGCAGCTGTGGCTGCCCCATCCCTGGAAGAATCTGAGGCCAGGTTGGATGGGGTTTGGAGACACGCRGGATTGTGGAAGGTGTCCCTGCCCATGGCAGAGGTTTGGAATGAGATGAGCTTTAAGATCCCTTCCAACCCAAACCATTCCATGATTCTGYGATTCTATCCTGCTGAGACAGGTACAAGGGGAGGCAGAGCTGGGGTAAGAGCATCCAAGAGGATGTTTCTAGGGAGAAGACAGAGAAATGCCTCAAGACTTTGCTTCTCCCCATCTCCCCAGCAGTGATGCAGGGATCATCCCCTCGAGGCAGGGCTTGCCATCCTTCTCCACATCTTTCCACCACCTCCCAGCTTGCCTGCAGAGCAGGAAGACAGGATAAAGATGCCTCCCTGCTCCGTGGGATCTCGCTCCTACAAGAGATGGAAGGCATGAGCACAAAAGTGCCTCTCCCGAGCTTTCCCCACGCTCAGCACCGCTTGTCACTCAAGCAAACCCCGTGGCCTTTAAGCTGCCAAGGTACCAGAGCTGCTCTGGAATCGGAGTTCGCTCGGCTCCTGCCCTGGAGCAAGGAATCTGAAACGCTGCCACTGGAAACGAAACAGAGCATCCGTCATTTTACTTGCCAGAAATATATCCAGCCCCCAAAAAAAGAAATACTGCCTGCAAAAGAGCCAGCAACAAAGCCCTCGATTCCACCGGTGAAGCAGAGCCCGGCGTCGGGCATTTCCACTGGAATTCTGATTCTCTTCCCCGTTCAAAATCACCCCGAATAAAACGAGCAGCAGGGCCGGGTTATGGCCAGAGGGGCCAGAAGAAGGGCGCCAGGTCATAATCAGAATCATAACCTAGGATGCTACAAAGAGAATCCATGGGTTTGAAAGGAAAAGAGGCAGGTGGCAGAGGCAGGGCTGGAGGGGATGAAAGGTCCAGAGGAGCACAGCAAAGCTCAGGCCGCCCCGCCATGGGGGTGTCCAGGGGAACCCACYCTGCCCACGGCATCCTGCCTGCAATGCTCCCGGGCAGGTCAGCACCCCCAGCCTTTCCCAGTGGCATCCCCAGGAAAAGCAGCAGCGTTCCCAGCCAGCCCAGCCCCCAGCCCAGGCACGCCAACCCAAATATCTGCGAGAGGCGCTCCCCTCCCTCCCTGGGAACGGCGACTCGCCGCGGAGTTCACATGCCCCAGCAATGCCTGATTAAACTCCCAAACTCCAAGGGAATACCCCTGAGGCTGTCTGAAGATAAGCTAGGAGCTAGGCTGCTCTCAGGAAACGCAGGAACTGGGAAAGAGCAATCCCTTTTTTTTTTTTTTCCCTTTTAGATCCAGAATAACACAGAGCAAACCCTGTTGCTCTCTAGCCCAGCCACAAGCTGAGCTCGCTGCTGTGCACCCCGAGAGCTTCCTGCTCCCCGAACATCGCAGGCACCGAGCCCTGCTGCAAGCCAGATCCTGCTGGAGGCACTGGGGGTGGAACCAGAGAGCCCAGGGCAACACAGGCAGCACAGGGGAGCAGGCTGGAGGGTGCTGAGCAAGAGGACAGAGCTGGCAGAGGGGAGGGTGCTGCCCAGGACACTGGGTGCCAGAGGATGGGGACACTTGCTGCCAGCACCTCCAGGGCTGGGATGCTCGGCAGGTGCTCCACCATGTTGGTTCACCCTAGGGAACACCTCAGGTGCTGGTTTCACTGGTCCTCAGGTCTCCTGCACCCCTCACTGTCTTTTTCCCTTCCTGGAGCTTTTCCAGGTTGGATGGTCATAGCAGCAGACCCAGATCTCCCAGGCCATCTRCACACTCAAGGGAAAGGACAGTCGAGGAAACCATGTTAATGCAGCACCCAAACAAACGGGCAAACTGGAGCATCCTGGGATCAAGAGGAAGATGATGCTCCTCCCTTCTGCACCTGCTGGATCCAGGGAGCCACCAGCACCTCATCCTGCCGGAGAGCAGAGCCACAGGCAGGGATTGTACCACGTCCTGGGGAGCAGGGAGCCCCAGGGGTGTCCTGGCTGATGGTGGGGACACTGCAGCACTGGCATCAGTGGTGACCACATGTCCTCAGACACAAGGTCTGCTTCAACCAGGACCATGGCTGGAGACCTGCACCCAACACACAGCGTGCTCTGAGGTGAGCAAACACACCTGAGGCCAGGACACACATGGACACACCCAAGGCAAGCTCCTTCAGAGATTCCTCTTGGATCTCTTTCTGGTTCTGAACCAAGAATCAGCCCAAACGAAAGGCATCTTCCTTCCCCTGCCTGCCAATAGAGGACAGAGAACCAGCACTGCTGGGCAACCTGCTGGCAAGAGTTATTAGGAAAACTGGTCCTGGGAATTGTTGCCAGAACACTGTCAGGCCCACCATGGGGCGGCAGGGCAGGGAGGTGCTGTACCAAGGCCCAGCTTCTGCATTTGACCAGACACCAGTGTGAGTGCAGGAAACACTGGCACTGCTGTGGGACACTCAGATTGTCCTGGGGGCCCTGCACAGCCATGAGACCACACTGTGGCCCTTCCATGCATGAAGGGGGGTGRAAGATTGATGGATGGAGACTTCTCACCATGGCCTGTTGTAAGAGAACAAGGCACGAGGGTTTTAAACTGACAGGGCAGGGGTAGATAAGATATTAGCAGGAAATTCCCTGTGAAGGTGGCACAGGGTGCCCAGAGAAGCTGTGGCTGCCCCAYCCCTGGAAGTGCCCAAGGCCAGGTTGGACAGGACTTGGAGCAACCTGGGCTAGTGGAAAGTGACCCTGCCCATGGCAGGGGGTGGAATGAAATAGTCTTTTCTGACCCAAAGCATTTTCTGATTCTATGGCAACTTTTAAAAAGCCCAAGTGAGGTGGGAGAAGCTGTCAGGTCCTAAAGAACCAGSCCCAGGATGTTTGGAAAGCAGAGCTGGAGTCCTGGGAAGGAGGAAGGGGTCACCATCAGCAGCCACAGCATGAKTCAGGATGGGAGGACTCTCAGCTGAAAGGGCTGCAGGACTCACAGTAAGACACAGAGCTTCACTCTATGACCTGGAGGAGAGCAGCCACGGAAAAACCCATCTACAAACTGTCCCAACACAGAGGAAGATAGGGGAGGGCCACAGGACTGAGCCTGGGGAAGATGAAACATGAAGGAAACACCACTTGGTGGGAGCTGGAAAGGGCTTGTCACACTGGAGATGCGCTTTGAGGGGACTGGCTGCAGGGTGTCAGTCTGTCTGGGCTCACTGATCCTCCTGCAGGGTGTCAGTCTGTCTGGGCTCACTGATCCTCCTGCAGGGTGTCAGTCTGGGCTCACTGATGCTTCCTGGCCCCAATCTGAGGGGCTACACCAAAACTAGAGCTAGATGTCAATGCTTCTGCCTTCCCCCCTTCCCGGGTGGCAGGCTGGAATGACAAGGAGTGGGTTGGATGCAGTTGGTGGTCCAGCCCTTCTGCAGCAAGCCCAGGGTGGGTTCAGGACTCCCAGCCTGCTCCCAGGGCCTGCCTGCCCGGTGAGCCCCCTGCAAGAGAACCATCTTCCCTCACCAGGGAAGGGTTTGATCCCACCAGGGTTTTCATCCCTTCTGAACCAACACCCATATCCCCATCTCCTGATGGACCTTCCCACAGCACTGCCCAGCTCCTGGCATGGCAGGGAAGCTCAGAGCACAGAGCTCCCAACCAAATGGGTTCTGCCCACTCTCAGCTTCCAGGTYGAACATCCTCCTCGACTTGCTGCTTCCCCATCCTCCTCCCTCTTCCCCATGCCAGAGGGTGCTGCACCTTGCCCTCAGCAGCATGATCCATGGAGGATGAGCCCAAGGAAGGCTGAGGGATGAGYAGGGGCTGTGGGATGAGCTGGGCAAGGGAGCACCCACAGAATCCATCCCCCAACAAGCTGGAGCACCAGCAGATACAGACTTGGCGGTGCTGGTTTCAACAGAAAGAAACCCATCCTTGGGTCTGGAATGAGGTACTGGAATTTTAGGGACTGTCCACATCATCTCCCTCAGTGTTCTGATGAAGCTGTTTTCATCCCACGAGCTCCACAGAGACCTGTCTGGGGGGAGAAGGGGGTTTCCTACTATCACAGCTCCTGAYGCTTTTGGCATAAGGCACATCTAGGTTAAGGCAGAAAAAATCCCAAGCAATTCCTGACCAGGCTCCCCTCYACCAGAGTGGCTTCCCCATCCCCACCCCAGATGGACCTACCTGCCCTCCCTGTGCTTTTCTCCTGCACACTGTGATGCTGAACGACAGCACCCGGAGGGGGAACATCCTCTGAGCATTTTTCAGACAAAAAAAATGTTCTTTTTCACCCTGATGATGCATTTTAACAATGCAACAAAGCCAAMTCCTGGTGCCAGGGCTGCAGCCCTCACTATCCATCCCAAGGGGAGCAGCCAGCACCCACGCTGGGATTCAGGATGGGTCTCTCCAGAGGATGGCCATGGCATCCTTGTGTCCCCACAGCAGCACCCCCGCTTCAGCTCAGGGGTTTAATCTGGAGCAGTGCAAGTCCCTGCTGCAGCCCCCCGAGGTGTAAGGCTCCCTGAGCTCTTAATGGGCTTATGGAGCTGCTGGGACCAGAGCAGCTCCCCCAGCACAGCGCCTGGGGGTCTCAGAGGCATCCCTGCCCGGCACCCCTGCCCGGCACCCCTGCCCGGCACCCCTGCCTGGCACCCCCACCTGGCACCCCTGCCTGGCACCCCCACCGCGGGTTTCACTGGTCCTCAGGTCTCCTGCACCCCTCACTGTCTTTTTCCCTTCCTGGAGCTTTTCCAGGTTGGATGGCCATAGCAGCAGACCCAGATCTCCCAGGCCATCTGCACACTCAAGGGCCAGGGCAGTCAAGGAAGCCGCGCTAATGCAGCACCCAAACAAACGGGCAAACTGGAGCATCCTGGGAGCAAGGACGATTGTTCCACCCACCAGCCCCATCCCAGACAGCACCGAGCGCTCAGCCTGCTCTCTCCCCATCTCAAATCCCTCCTCCTGCTCTCCTTAAGGATGTGTGTCCTCCCCAGCCTACAGCAAACCCACTCCCCCCAGGCCGTGCCACCAGCCTGGCACCCACGCCTCTCCCTGCACCTGCAACCTGTGCCCCACACTCGCACCCCACTCTGGCTCCTGCTCCAGTCCTCACCCCACCCATTTGCACCCCCACATCTCACCTGCACCCCACATCTCACCCCACATCATCACCCAGGGCCACGCTGAGACSAGGCTGAGCGGCAGGACCAGGGCACTGTCACTGGGGCAGGACCAGCTGCAGATCCCTCCCACTCTGGGGGGTTCAGACCCCCTCAAATCCAGGCTGGGCATGCAAGGAGCATGTGCTACACAGCCTGGTAGGGCTGGAGGGGCCAGCACACCACCCCACACCATCCCTGGGAAATCCAGGCTTGGATCAAGCACAGTGAACTGGGAACACCAGGCAGCAGGAGCAGGGCCATCCAGGGAAAATCCTGCTGGAAAGCAGTAAAACCCCACTCACCAAAACCCCATTCTCAACCAGCACAAGTTTTAGGGAGGCAGCCCCTTTTCTCTGTCAGAAAAGACTCTGCCCTCCTCTCCGTCCTGTTTTGGGGATTTGGACTTTCTGTCACTAAAATCCCATTCTCAACCAGCACAASTTTAGGGAGGCAGCCCCTGGCTGGATGCACTCTGTCAGAAGAGGCTCTGCCCTCCTCTTCGTCCTGTTTTGGGGATTTGGACTTTGTGCATTTGGGTTTTTCCAGAGGGGAAATATTTTTAAAAAGCAAAAAACCACCCCAAAACCTAAGAACATTACTGAGCTCCTGTGAATTCCCTATCAGCTGCCGTACACGCACATGGCACAGAAAAATCCTTMGCAAATTCCGGCTGAAAAATAATAAAAAAAACAGGAAAACCCACCAAAGGCTGAGCTTGCCGGACACAGCGCGCCAGGAGGGGCTGACAGAGCTGTTACGGTCTATTGGGCCAATAATCCACAAACTAAGACAGATTTATTGTACATGGCAGATCCTAACAGCTCCAAAGAAACCATCACTGTCTCCTGGCGCTTAAAATTCACTTTCTTGGGGGGGGAAAAAAGGGCCAAAATATGGCTTTATGAGATAAGATGCGTGGTTGGACCATTCTGTGACAGGCAGAAGCCTGTGCAAACACATCCACGGCTCTTTTTTTTCCTGGGTATATAAATATATAAAATATCTCCCCTTCCAAGGCAAGCACGGCTGCATTACCCGTCGGAGCGCTGTCCTTACCACCGGATTACCCGGCTTGGTTTCACCTCCCTTAGCAAGATGGATTTGCAGGSATGTTGTTTCTGCCTCGATATTACTGATCAAAACC
The DNA here is from genome assembly GCA_014549065.1 of Cardinalis cardinalis. Lineage (NCBI taxonomy): Eukaryota > Metazoa > Chordata > Aves > Passeriformes > Cardinalidae > Cardinalis > Cardinalis cardinalis. The sequence continues at coordinate 775,115 of JACDOX010000032.1, forward strand.
AGGGGGAGATAAGAAATCAAGTTAATTAAAGATAAAATGAGCCCCTGCACAAGGAAGATCATCACCCTGGCTTGCTGGGATGGGCGAGTTTGGGTCCCCTCTCCTTGGAAGGTGTAAGGATCTGGGAAGGGAGATGCTGGAGGGGAGAGCAGGCTCTTCCCACCGGCGTGACAGTGATGGCAAGCCTGGGATGGGGGGGATAGTTTGATGCTGATGATGATAATAAAAATAATAATATTAAAAAGGTCAGAGCTGGTGCTTTCCCTGTTCCTGGCAGCCAGGACCCCAGCCAGCGTGGAGCAGCAGGCCGAGGGCGGGCTCAGCCCCATCCCATCGGTAATTGCGGCGTCTGTTCGGATCCCCGCGACGCTGAAATCACGCTGGGCCCGGCTCTGAGCTGCCGGCGGCTGATCGTATCGGCCGCGGATCAAAGAGGCTCAGCTTACGGCTTTAGAGGCTCGTCCCAGCCGGCGCTGCCGCCCGGGGGGGGCCGCGCACCCGGGATGCTCCGGGGAAGCTCGGAGGGTGCGTGGGTGCATGGAGCATCCCTCGGCGGGGACAGCCAGCCCGGAGCCCCCCGGCACGGCGCCTGGATGCTGGCTCAGCTCTGCTCAGTGACAGCCCCAGCGAGCCCGTGTGCACCCCAAAACCACCAGCGCTATGGGGGTGAGCGTGGGAAGCTGCCAACCAGGAGAGAAGCTCCAGGAGACCCGGAGCGATGCCCGGGGGCAGGGATGGGTGCAGGGAGGGGGGATTGCACGGATGCCACGGCTGCAGACCCCGGCTGCACCCCAAAACCGTGCCAGGGGTGCTGAACCAGACCCCGACTGCACCCCAAAACCGTGCCAGGGGTGCTGAACCAGACCCCGGCTGCACCCCAAAACCGTGCCAGGGGTGCTGGGCCAGACCCTGGCTGCACCCCATAACCGTGCCAGGGGTGCTGGGCCAGACCCCGGCTGCACCCCAAAACCGTGCCAGGGGGGCTGGAACCAGACCCCGGCTGCACCCCATAACCGTGCCAGGGGTGCTGAACCAGACCCCGGCTGCACCCCATAACCGTGCCAGGGCTGCGGGCAGCAGACCCCGGCTGCACCCCAAAACCGTGCCAGGGGTGCTGAACCAGACCCCGGCTGCACCCCATAACCGTGCCAGGGCTGCGGGCAGGGGGATGCNAACCGTGCCAGGGGTGCTGGGCCAGACCCCGGCTGCACCCCAAAACCGTGCCAGGGGTGCTGGAACCAGACTCCGGCTGCACCCCAAAACCGTGCCAGGGGGGCTGGAACCAGACCCCGGCTGCACCCCATAACCGTGCCAGGGCTGCGGGCAGGGGGATGCCGGGCCAGACCAGGGCGATGCCCGCGGGCAGGGCCGGGGGCAGGGAGGGCTCTGCAGGGATGCCCCGGCTCCAGCCCTCCGGCCGGCAGCGGGAAGGGAGGGATGTGCCGGGACTGGCCGGGTGGCTCCGGGGAGGGAGGGAGTTGAACGAGTAATTAGAGCAGGAGGCTGTGAGTCAGCAAACGATGCGTAACCTCGGCGAGGCTGACAATGAGGCAAAAGATGGCAGTTTCGACCGAGAGCGCCGGCTGAAAGGGCACATTTAGATATGCAAAAAGCAGCAACTCCTGACAATCCCGGGGCTGCGACCCCGCTCGGCTCCGGAGCCGCCGTCTGCCGCCGAGCTCCCGACGCCTTCCCCCAAAATCATTGTGAGCAGAGCCACGGGTGGGGCAGACCCAGCCCCACGGARCGAGGTCGTGGGGTTCGCTCCCAAAAAAAGCAGCAGCCGGGGAAAAGCAGCGGGCGGCCTGTGCTCCGGCACCCCGCGCTGCTGCAGAGCGGGATGGAACCGGCCTCGGCAGCTGACCTTGCTCCGGCTGCCCCGGGGAGAAGCAGCCGCGGCGCCCTCCAGGACGGGTATGAAGGTTTGGCTCGGAAGCAAGCCCCAGCTCCAGCCACGGGCTCGTCCCCCCYGGTCTGGGGGCGCAGCAGCAGGGCTGCAGGCAGGTACAGCCGCCCTCGGCGAGAAGAGTTTAATTAACCCCGGAAAGCGATCGTTAAACGGCCGGCCCGGGTAATCGATGCGGAAGGGGCAGCTCCGGGACCATCTGCTCGGGGAGGGAGGCAGCGGTGGCGGCTCCGGTCCCCCCCGGCACCCGCGCCTGCCGGGAAGCGCCGGGGCAGCTGCGCCGGGGCCCGATCCCGAGCTGAACCCCGGCCAAGGCGTCCCGGGGGGATGGGAGCTGCCCCTCGCCTCAACCCTGGCTTCCCGTAAAGCCCCGAGGCCCGGCCGCACGTGATTTCCGACCCGACACGGCCCCCCCGGCCCCGAGCCCRCCGAGGGTCCCCCCGCAGGATGGGGCTGGAGCAGAGCGGGGCGGGGATGTGGCCGAGCCCCACAGCGATTTTCCCCGCTGAGATGAGTTTGTGGCAGTCTCAGCCTTGAGGGCTCCGAGGGTTTGTGGATTTTGGAGCAGCCAGCCCCCCTGCACAGCCAGGGCCGCATTCCCGGGTGAATACTCAGAGGGATGCTCTCAGCATCCCGGCATCACCCAGGATAGCTCATCCTGGCCTGGGGAACTCTGCCCCTTCCCATCCCCCAGCACCCCCAGGCCTTCCTCCAGCCCTGAATTTCCAAGTTTCTCCTTGTTTCCACCCACTAAATGCTGGGGGGTGCTCGGGGGCTGGGTGTGGTGCGTCTGCTCCCGAGGGACCCAGGAGCTACTCCCCACTCCGGGCTGACTCAGGGGATGGCACTTGGAGACACCAGTGTCCCCAGCGGTGCCCCTCTGCTGCGAGGAGACCTCCTGCCATCAGCACACCCTGAGCAGCTGCCAGGATCAGCACATTCTGGGGAACCTGTGGGGCCACGGCACTGGCACGACCCTGCTGCGGGGGTGATGCAGACCCTGGAGCCACAGCCTCCTGCTGGCCCGGATCTGTCCCCCACCCATGGGGAGGAGAGGAGCACCCAAGGAGGGCAGAGCTGCWCCCCCAGGAAGAAGGGAGCCCAAGGGGGCTTCCAGAGGGGGTACCAGCACAAGGAACAAGCCCTGGGACACAGCAYGGCTGGGACACCAGGAAAAAGCCCTGTCCCATCCTGGGGCAGAGGGTGGTGCAGCTGCTGCTGGCCCTGGCGTGGGCAGGGTGTCAGGTGTGTCCCCAGGCCCGGGGCCAGCAGGGTTCAAGGTGACCTGCAAAGCACAGGGTGCTCCTTGCCCCATGCATGGAGACATCCTGGCTCCTCCCCAGCCCTGCAGACCCCTGGGAAGGGGACCCTGGTTCTCCCCTCTCCCATGGCAGCAGCTCAGCTGCACCCAGCCACCCTTCCCCACAAATGGTGCCAGTCTGAGGCCCACCCTGCTCCAGGCAGGGAGATTCAGCTCCTTTGGGAGAGCAGGTGAGGCTCCAGCACAGAGCTGGCTGTTGAGGCTTTGCCAGGACACCCAGCACACACACCGGAGTTCCCAGGGGCACGCTCAGGGCTGCTCCTGGCAGCCCAGCATTACCCAGGTAGCAGCACCCAGCCACTGGACCCTTCCCTCCCCAGCTGGCTGGGCAGGGATGCCCACGGCAGCCTGGGGAGAGCAGCTGGAGCACTCTGGGCAGGAGGCAGCAGGGAGACCCCTGAAGAGGAAGGGGATGCTCTGCTTCCACTGCAGGAGGGAAACTGAGGCAGGGGAGGGCTGGSATGGGCTCACACACTTGGCACAGCAAGGGGACCTAGAGCCTTGTGTCAGCTTTTCCTGATCCTCCCCATCCAGAGGGGGGATGTCTGTCCCTGTCTGGGGACACAGGATCCCTGTCCCCACTCTGAGCACAGGGGGCAAACACAGAGCAGGAACAGCCCCCTGCCCTGGCACTGCCAGGCCCCAGAATGGGACATGAGACAGGATCACACCCACAGTGGGGGGACCCCCCAGCCCTCTCAGGAAGGATCCAGCCCCTCAAACTGGGGCTCAGCCCCAGAACAGCCCTCAAACCACCCCCAAACCACTGCTCAACCTCTGACCAGTACTCAGCCCCCTGAAATGGTGCTTGGTGGCCAAAGTGGCTCTCAGCTTCCCAAAACAGTGCTCAGCTCCCAAGCCAGGGCTCATCCCCAAGCCAGCACTGAGCCCCTGAGTGGGTGCTGAACACCCCAGGCAGGTGTTTGACCCCTGAGATGGTGCTCAGCCCTCCAAAGCAGTGCCTGACCCCCAAGACAGGGCTCAGCCCCCTGGACCAGGCACTGAGCTGCTGCCCAGAGCCCAGGCTGGAGTTCAGGCCCCAAAACAGTGCTTGAGCCCCAAGCTGGCTCAGTCTCCTAAAATGCTGTTTGACTCTCAAGCTGGTGCTCAGCCCCCCAAAACACCAAAGCCCCAAATCAGTGCTTGACCCCCAAGCCAGAGCAATGCCTGACCACCAAACCAGCCCCCAGCTCCCCAAAATGGTGCTCAGCCCCTCGAGCCAGTGCTCAACACCCCAGAGTGCTGCTTGACCCCCAAGCCAGTGCTCAGCCCCCAAAAAGCCCTGTCCCAAAGGAGGGGTCACCACTCCATGGTCCCCCCAGGGACAGCCACTCCAGTTTGTCCCAGTACACCCAGTGGTCACATGGTCCCTCAGGATGGCCACACAGCCCTGAGGGGTTTTCCCAATTTCCTTTGGCCCTTCATCAGCAGAAGGACACAGGAGCAGCATGGCAGGGGAGCCATCCCTGCCCACCCCCTGGCTGTGGGAAGGGRCATGTCCCTCACTCTGTGTCCTGCAGGGGAGCCCAGGGGAGCATTCCCAGGGGAGCAGCACCACAGGATTCCCAGAGCTCTGCTGGGAGCCGCCCCAGCCCCAGAGCCACGGAGGGTGGGGGTCCTGGCCAAAGGTGAGGAATATCAGCACAGGATGTCCCTGGCTGTCCTGGGAGGGGCTGCATGGGGGGRTGGCTCGTGGGCTGAGAGCACATCCAGTCTCTAGTGGGGGGCTGCTGGTGGGGGGATGAACTCTCCAGCCCTGTCCATCGGGATGAGCTGCTGAGGCCACCCCCACAGCCCTGCCCAGCCATTCCCAGGATCAGGCTGGCAGTGCCTATGGATGTGGCTGTCCCCCAAAGCACCAACCACCCACAGCCTCGGCATCCCAAGGACTGGCTCCAGGCCCCCCAGCTCCCCCAATCCCCCCAGCTTTGGCACTCCAGAGCCCCAGACACAGCCCCCATCCCTGCCCCATCTCACATCTCACATCCCTCCCTGCTGCCCCCCGCCCCTAATCGAACTGGCTGCTGCACAGACTCATCCCAGTTTAATCTTCACGGTGCATCAGGCAGGGAGGGGAAAAGCACAACGATTTTCCTCCTTTTTTTTTTTTTTTTTTTGGGTCTTAATCTTCACCTGGGGTCAGATTTACCAATCCTCCCACTAATCCCCCAACGCCTTCGCAAAGCAAAGGGCCCCCTCCTCCAGCAGCCCCGCGGAGCCAGCCCAGGGAGCACCCATAGCCCCAGGGTGCCTCGGGATTAGCGCTCCAGGTGACTCCAATTCTTCCCAACGAGGTGGCAATAAATGTTTTTAAAGGCTTTTTTTATTTAAGGAATCTGAATATGAGGATGGGGGAAGGAGATCACACGGTGGTGAGGAGATAGAGGCAAAGTCTGGGGATCTTGGCTCAGATTTGGGGAAAATACTCAGGGAAAGGATAAAAAAAACCACTTCTTTGAGAGGATTTCCTGCCTCAGTTTACCCGTGTGTAGAGATGAAAGGGGGGGACTCAGAGGGCCCCAACTGGCCCTGAACAACCTCCAGCCACCCCCGGGGGCAGGACTGGSAACCAGCCCGGCCCTGCAGGCGTGGGGACAAGAGCTGCTGTGGGTGTGGGGGTTCTGGGCTCCCTGTGGATGGGGGGACACGGGGGGGCTCTGCAGAAAGGGGCCAGGCAGAGCAGGGGGCCTTGTGCATGGGAGGCTCTGCAGAGAGGGACAGCRGGGATCTGCGTGTGGGGGACAGGGGCCCTGCAGAGGAGGGGACACGGAGCTTTGAAGRTGGAGGGACGGGGTTCTCAGCAGAACACGGGGACAGGGGGGCCTGGAGGCAGGAGGGAACATGGGGGGCTTTGGAGATGCGGGCACAGGAGGCCCTAAAGAAGTGGGGACTGGGGTCCCTACTGATGAAGAGACAGGGGGCTCTGTAAAAGGGAGATGGGGGCTTTGCAGATGAGGAGGGGACAAGGGCGACAGGGTTCCCTGCAGAAGGAGGGGACAGGAGCCCTGGCAGATTGAGAGGGACAGAGGGAGAGGGGTCCCTGCAGCAGGAGGGATCTGAGATCCTTGCAGGTGGGTCCTGCAGACAGGAGAGGGACAGAGGTGCCCGCAGACAGGGGAGCCACAGACCCCTACAAATGACACCGACCTCGCTCCCGCGGTGCCCCGCTCCCCGCGGAGCGCACACAGCCGGGCTCGGGGCCAGCGGGGCCGCCCGCAGCCGTGCCCAGCCCGAGCCCCCGCGGAGCGGGGACGGCAGCGCGGCCCCCGCCCGGCACCGCGCACGCTCCGCCCGGCCGCACCGCCGCGCCAGCCTGGAATTTGCAAGCTGTCCTGATGCATTAAAGCGCAAACGCCTGGCGTCCGGCTCCCAGCCCCGTGCCCGGCTGTGCCAGCCCATGGCAGCCCCTCCCCGGGGACGCCGGTGCGGGGCCAGCTGTCCCCAAGGGCGCCCAGAGCCACCAGCATCATCATCATCTTCATCCTCCACGGTTGTTTYTTTCCCCCCCAGCCCCAGCTTTAAATAGCGGAATGGGGAGATGGTGCCAGGCTCCTGCTGTCACCGTGGGGAGGCAGGGGACGCTAGGGACATCAAGAGTGGAGGGTCCCCAGCAGGGCTGGCACGGGTGACAGTGGAGCCCCTTCCAGCCCACGTTGTGCCAGCCCAGGCATGGAGGGAATGGGGAGAAACAGACAGACACGGATGGACAGATGGASGGGATGCTGTGCTCGCCATCCCAGGGACAGAGGGACGGGACCCAAGGTGAGTGCCACGGCAGCCCTGCAAGGACCGCGCTGGAGAGGCAGGCTCAGAAGGGCTGCAGGGCCCTTGGACAGCACCCATGCCATGGGGACAGCAGGGTGTCCCCGTCCCCTGCAGCCACGCTCACACTGCCCCCCTCCAGCCTCACTCCCTGCCCTGGTGCTTCCCATGGGTGCAGAAGGGACAGCCCAATTCACAGTGCAGTGTCCAGCCAGCACCTCCCACCCCACATCCCCCACCCTGACGCCTTTCCGATTGCCCCAGACTCCCCAAACCAGCGTCACGGGTGCCATGGATCCCCTGAGCGAGTCCACAGCGGGAGAACTGGGCACCTGCCGAGGCTGGGGGCACAGGGGACACCCCGATCCCCGGCACACGCTCACCACACACCCAGTGATGCTCCCAAGCGGTTCAAGAGCCCCACGCCCGCCCGGTGGCCAGCAGGACACGCTCCCTGCCCGTATCCCGGCAGGATGGGCTCGGCCGGCCGCGCCGATCCCGGCCGGAGCCGCCGCACAGCAGCAGCGGGACGCCGGGGGAGGAGGGAGCGGCTGGAACGGGAGTGTGAAGAAACGGCTCTTGCGTGCTCGGTCCGAGCCAGCTAACGAGGCCATATTTGAAATGCCTCGCATACCTCCGGTCATCAGATTAGTGAGATGCAGAAGGTAAAGCAGAGGGCAAGAGCAGCGCGCCCGGCTCCGGCAGCGATCCCGGCAACTGGGGCAAAGCCCCCGGCGGGCAGCGGGGCACGGGCACGGTGCCCACGGGCAGAGAGAGCCCACGGGGGGCAGAGAGAGCCTATGGGCAAAGAGAGCCTTATGGGCAAAGAGAGCCTTATGGGCAGAGAGAGCCAACGGGTGGGCAGAGAGAGCCTTATGGGCAGAGAGAGCCCACGGAGGGCAGAAAGTGCCCACGGGCAGAGAGAGCCTTATGGGCAGAGAGAGCCCATGGGGGGCAGAGAGAGCTTATGGGCAGAGAGAGCCCATGGGGGGCAGAGAGAGCCCATGGGGGGCAGAGAGAGCCTATGGGCAGAGAGAGCCCACGGAGGGCAGAAAGTGCCCACGGGCAGAGAGAGCCTATGGGCACAGAGAGCCCACGGGGGGCAGAGAGAGCCCACGGGGGGCAGAGAGAGCCCACGGGCACCCGGCAGTAAGGAGTGCTGGCAGCTCCTCCCCGCTGGGATCCCGGCACATGCAGAAGGGAAAGGTGGGGAAGGATAACCCAACGTGCTGCCACATCCTGGCCTCCAGCCACTGCCACCTCCCCATGGCCCAGGTGAGGCCTGGACCTGCTGAAAAACCTTTCAGCGTTTTACAGGGGATTTCAGGAAAGTCAGAGAGGGACTTTTCAGCAGGGTCTGTTGCRACAGGACAAGGGGTGGCGGTTTTAAACTAAAAGAGGGAAGTTTGAGATTGGATATCAGGAAGAATTCTTCCCTGTGAGGGTGCTGAGGCCCTGGCACAKGGTGCCCAGAGAAGCTGTGGATACCACATCCCTGGCAGTGCTCAAGGCCAGGTAGGACAGGGCTTGGAGCAGCCTGGGACAGTGGAAGGTGTCCCTGCCATGGCAGGGCTTGTAACTAGATGACCTTTAAGGTCCCTTCCTGCCCAAACTGTTSTAGAAGTCCACAGAAGGAGCAAGATCCCACAGAGCCTCCAAGCATCATCTGTGGGCACAGCTCACCTGCCCTTCCCAAATCTGCCTGGGCAGGAAAGGTCCCCCCGACCCTGCTCCAGGTCCAGGAGTGGCAGGAGAGCAGGAGCTGCCTCTGAGCAGCAGGTGGGTGCAGAGGAATAGGAGCTTTTACAGCACCTGGATCTGCAGACACTTGGGACCCTTTAGGGTTGGGATGTTCAATTGGGAATGTCTCAGATTTCAGGATGTTCAAATGGGACACTGGGCTTGGATGTGGACCCCAAAATCCCATCTCTGAGRGAGAGAAAGCRGCACAAGGGCAAGTCCTAGCAAAGAGAAGGGAGATCCAATGACACCAAGACCCCTGGGGACACCAAGAGAGACCCYGGACGCTGAGCGGATGGAGCTGCTTTGCTTGGCTGGGCATGGACAACTCCACACAGAAGACTGTGGGAGACACATATTGCCCAGATATCCCTACAGAAAGTGGAGCACAGGCATGGACTTGGGGCAGATTTGCAGAGGCAAAACCAAAACATGACCAAACGAGGGCTGCTTCCAACCACAGTGAACCACCCACACCCCAGGAGGTGCCCAGGGACAGCAGCACCAGAGCTGGCCAGAGGGGAGCACGGCCAATCTCATCACAAACCCAGTCCCCATTCCTGCAGGCACCAAACCCAGGGAGCTCAGCACGGGCTCAGCAAACGTGTGCCAGGGTCAGCCGAGGGTGCCACGGGTGGCAGCAGCCACCAGAAGCCACTGCAGTCACCCACAAGGCCAGGAGAGCACTGCCCCCAGCCCTGCCACCACCCAGGTGACAACCAGACCCTGGGGATGGAGCCCATCTCAGAGGTGACCCAGAAATGACAGGGTCACCTCACCCCGTGGGCAGGTCCCACCCATCACCCACAGTGTCCCCACAGGGCTGGCACAGGGCAGGGCACAGGGCAGGGCCAGCAACCCCAGCCCTCTCCAGCTGCCACCTCTCCGGGCTGGGAGGGTGCGGATGGGAAAGCACATCCTGCCTGGAAAATCAGAAAACAGCTTTTCTCTTTTCATCCTTTGCCACCGCTTCCAGGGTCACAGGTGACACAGATCCCCCCGTGCCCAGGCCACCACACTGCCAGCACCACTGAGGGGAGGTGATGCATCCTCATCCTCCCTGCGCCAAGGATGTCCCAGCTCAGGCCATGGAGGGTGCTCTGGTACCAGTGACACTGCTCCAGGACAAGGACATCCAGGCAGACCCACGCAGCCTGGGAGCCATTAGCCCAGTCCCTCCCATGCCACAACAYGGATGGTGGCAACCAGGGACACCAAGGCAGCCACTGGAAAACCTCCTGACCTCAAAAATCCTTTTCTGCACATAATCACAGGCTGTCACCCACGTGCAGCACGGGCTGTCATCTCAGACCATCTACACACTCCACCTGCTTGCAGGCCTTGGGAAAAGACAAGCAGGGATGAAATCACTCTGAAGATGTAAGGGACCAGCACCCCAAAAGGACAGCCTGTGGGGTGGGCACATCACCAGCACTGAGATGGTGGCAGACCCCAAAGCTCTTTGGCTGTGGATGTCAGGTGCCTGAGGGCCCAAGGCCAGGGTAAACGTGTCCTTTGGACTTTCCCAAAGGGAAAGGGACCCACGGGTCACCCTCAGCCACTCCCTGGGGTCACACTGTTCTGCTGCCTGCTGTCCCTGGAGCTCYCCTGGCACTCCTGCCCCACGGGTGTCCCAAGGGATACAGGACATGGGTAGGGATGCAGGCTGCTCCTCACCCACACGTCCTCATGCTCCCCAGTGGGCTCCCCAGGATGGCAAGCGCAGCCTCCCCACCAGGACCTGTCCCTCTGCTGGAGGCAAAGGCAGCTGAGAGCTGACCCCTGAGAGCCACTGCTGAGCAGCAGCACACCCACATTTCCTCCTGGGATTTCCCACTGGCCACCTCTGGAGGGTTCCTCCTCCAGCCACCCCTTTGCCCACACACTGCTCCCCGCCCACACCACTGCTCCCTGCACCAAATCCCACAATGGTTTGGGTTGGAAGTGACCCTCAAGCTCCTCTCCTTTCACCCCCCTGCCATGGGMAGGAACACCTTCCACTAGCCCAGGGTTCTCCAAGCCCCATCCAGCCTGGCCTCAAACMCTKCCAGGGATCCAGRGGCAGCCACAGCTTCTCTGGGCACCCTGTGCCAGGGCCTCAGCACCYTCAGTGYCAAACATTTCTTCCCTATGTACAAGTTAACCTGTTACAGTTCAAAACTCTCACCCCTTGTGCTCTCGCTCCAGGCCCTTGTCCAAAGTCCCTCTCCAGCTCTCTTGAAACTCCTTTGAGCACTGGAAGAGGCTCTGAGGTCTCCCTGTGGCCTTCTCTACTCCAGGCTGAACATGCCCAGCCTGTCTCYRGAGCAGAGGGGCTCCAGCCCTTGGAGCATCTCCGTGGCCTCCTCTGGACCTGCTCCAACAGGCCCCACATCTGTCTGTGCTGGGGATGCCACAGCTGGATGTGGTGCCCCAGGGGGGTCTCCCCAGAGCAAAGCAGAGCAGAGCACAGGGGAGCACCCCCTGCTCACCCTGCTGCCCGTGGTGCAGCCCAGGACACACTCACCTTTCTGGGCTGCCAGTGCACGGTGCTGGCTCATGTCCCATCTGTCACCCACCAGCACCCCCAGTCATTTTCTGCAGGGCTGCTCCCAGCCCATCATTCCCCCGGCTGGGCTGGGGCTGTTCCCACACAGCTGCAAGATCCTGCACTGGGCATGGCTGAACCTGCCACCTTCCTCTTTCCCCATCACCTGCCTGGCAGGAAAGCAGCCAGTGCCACACACCACCYGCTGCCAGCATCTCCAGCCTTTCCTCAGCCACCACAGCCCATCCATTCTCATGTCCCCAGCTGGGTGGAGGGCCAGCCTCTACCTGGGGCAGTGGCTCCCATCCTGCTCCCCATCCTGGATGAGTGTCAAGAGCACCAATCACTTTGGGGACACCCATGCTCCATGCCTGGGCTCTGTGCAGGGAGGTGGCTGCAAGGGGCAGCAGTGACAACYGGGAGTCCCACAAGACCCCCCATGCTCCCAGGAGTCACAGCTGAGTCAGGGGAAAAGGAAGGGGAAAGGAGAAGAAAAAAACGAAACAAGCCTTTTGAGTGCAATATTTTAGTTGAGCACCAGAGCATGAGTAAAGGAGGGAGCTTTTCGTGGTCTGGTGAGTTTAAGCTATGAGCTGAAAGTTTAACTATTAATACACTTAATCAAGAGGTTGTTCMTACAGCCAGGATTTGGGAAAACAAAACAGGGAGGCAGGAGAACGGTGGCATGGCTGTGGCCACCCCGGGGAATGTCCCTGCTGGGGGAAGTGGAGGGTCCAGGACCAGCTGGGGGGGACCCAACCTCGGCCAAGCCCTGCATGGGCACACCAGGAGGTGCCAGGTGCTGCCTGCCAGGGCCAACGCCTGGATCCAGCCATCCCCCCAGTGCCCCACACAGCAGACTGGTCAGAGGGGACAGTTCTGGGGAGAGGATGTCACCCCCAAACCCTGCAGCATCCCCAGGGCACAGACGAGCAGCGCCTGCACKGCTGCCACCTGCCTGGAAAGGTCCTGGTGACACCGGGGGTGCCGGTGGGTGAGGGACCCCCGGGGTCGGGGATCCCCAAAACGCCCCCCGCACCCCCACAGCGTCTGCTCTGGCCCGAAGCTCTGGCCCAGGGGAGGCCGAGGAGGGACAGGCCGAGTGTCGGGGCGCAGCAGCAGAGCTCTGGGGCAGGGCAGGAGCGGGCGGTGCGGGCAGTGCCTGGCGGCGCGGCGCCGGCTGCCCGCATCCCCACCACAAAATCCATGTCAAGGACGCCTCGGCCGGCTCCTGCCTCTTCCCACCGAGGCGGGGGGAGGACACGGGGACAGCGGTGACGCCCGGCACAACGAGCCCCGAACGGCGCCGGGACCAACTTCTGAGCGGCACCGGCGGCTCCTTTGTTACTTTGCTTTTGTTGTCACACGCCGGCGCGTCCCCGTCCCCATCGTCCCGTCACCGTGTCCCCCCCCCCACGTCCCTCCCACAGCCCCCCCAGGCGGCGTCCCCGAGGTCAGGGCGCGACATCTGCCAGCGCGACGGGGCGACGCCGCCGCCGGCACCGGGGAGGGGGCGCAGCGCCGGGGGCATCTCCGGGGGCATCTCCGGGGTACCCGCGCGGGGACACTCGGGGTGACACMGCCACCGGCGGCGATGCGCTGCGGCGGCCCCGCGGGGGCCGCTGGAGGAGCCGTTTCCCCAAAGCTGTTCCCGCTGGGAACGCGAAGGACGGACGGACGGACAGACGGAGGGACGGAGCGAGGTTTCCATGCCTACCAGCGCTCCCGCTGAGCGGGACCTCGGGGAGAGTCGCCCCCCCCTCTTTTCCCATCCGACCCCCCTGGGCTCGGCCCCGCCGGGGATGCAGCGCAGCCCGCGGGCAGCAGCGGGGGCCGGGCAACGCGGGGGCTGGGCAGGCCGGAGGGGTCCCGGTCCCCCCGCAGCCCCAGGTGCGGCCCCGCCGCCGGGCTGGGGGCCGGGGGGCGCGGACAAAGCGGCACAAAGGGGCCGCTGACACAGCAGGGCCCGTTTCCAGAGAAACAAAACTTCCGCCGGCCCCGGCTCCGCGCCCCAGGTAGCCGGGATGGGCATCCCCCCCCAAGGCCCCCCCAAAGCCGGCCTCACCCGCCCTCCCGCAGCACGGCATCCCTCATCATTCCGGCGGCCCCCCCGGCACGGAGCGGCGGGGGGTGAAGGTTGCCCGGCCGGGTCAGCGCACACGCGGGGCCGCTACCGCAGGATGTGTGCGCAGCTTTGTTTGTGCGTGGGATGGCCCCCCCTCCGTGTCCATCCCACCCCCTAACCCTCCATGCCACCCCCCCATCCTCCGCTCCCCAATCAATCATCCCAGCAAAGAATAACCCGACCCGAAGCAGCCCCGGCCCCGCAGGAAGGACGCTGCCGGCTRCGGGATGCGGTGGAAATAAAAAAAAATAGGGAAAATAAAATTAAAATAAAAGGAAAAAAACCAACRACAACAACAAAACGCCCCACACCTCCGTGGGGCGCATGGGGCCGCGGTTCGGCAGAGTTTGAGGCCGTAATTCCCAAATTCGGGTCCAATCCACAGCCCCCGCGGTGGTTTAGGGGCCGGTGGCACCGAACGAGGGATGTTCCACGGCGCGATCGCGGCGGCTCGATGGGTGTCGGGGCGCGGGGGGCACCCTCCCCGCCGGGGCCGGGGCAGCAGGGGGTTTGGGAATCCCGTCTGACGGCGGAGCGGGGCGGGGGGGCTCGCCGGGAACGGGGGGATGATAAAGTTGGGTGAGTTGTCGCACATGGCTGGGCGATGGCGAGCGGCGCCGCTCCCACGGCCGCCCCGCGCCCGGGCACCGGCGGCGGAGCCGAAGAGCCGCGGGAGCCCGGCGCGCCCCGGCGAGGCGGCGGCGACCCACGCGCGGTCCCCGGCGCAGGGCGGGGGTTCCCCCGCGCC